>CACSLK010027831.1:176803-187416 GCA_902706635.1 Striga hermonthica | reverse complement strand
AAAAAAAAAAAAAAATTGAATATTAAGAGATGTCATGTTGTCCCTTAAATCAGTATTACTCAACTTTTGATTCTCAACTTCCAATAAAATTGCTGATCATACTAGCTAGCATGCAGTAGCTAACACAATCCTGAATTTTTTAAAACCGTAAGAAATAGAAAACAGAATAGTATTAGATATTCATCCAAATCGAGGGCACATTCATACTTTAGCCAATCCACACTGCAGTTAGAGTTCTCATAACCCATGTTGACAATCAGTGGAACTCCAATCTCTCTCCATATAGCGTATGCTGGGCCCTTTTCGCGTGAAATAACCTGTAAACACCAATGCCAAATTATGACAGCACAGAGAGAGAGAGAGAGAGAGAGAGAGAGAGAGAAGTATCTGACCATTTAAGTGCATTGCATTTTTTGACATTAACAGAAGATTCAAAATGTCAAGCCTAAGGTGGCAATTTACAGTTACTTACCAGAAGTATCACTTTAACTAACTTTTCAAGAGAAGTTTTGAAACAAAGATTACCCGAAGCATCTACACGGCTACACCTATTAAAGGCCTGAATTTCCTTGTACTACCAAATATCATTTTCAATGGAAAGATTATCACCACTGAACTTTCTCAAAAAATCGAAGTAACTAATATCAAACAAAATATAGGTTAGCTGAAAGCTGATCTGATCAGTGTTAATATTAGTCTTCCGCATTTTGGACCAACACCTCCTACTTGAGGTAATACTTTACAAAAATTATCACAAGAAGCTGCTCAAGATACTCAGTAAGAGTCTGCAGGAAAGCTGGTTATTTAAGAGAAATTCTGAGAGTGAAAGATACGAAACAAACTCGCATAATCCAGAAACTCCACAAAAATTACCCAATTATGTTATAAACCAATAAAATGAGCCCAAGAAGTAGCAAAAGAAAATAGCTGACTAGTTAATAACCTCAATTTCATATCCGATTTCCAGCAATGCTCTAGCAACTGTCACCATAAGTATCTGATGTTGATCGATCCACAGATCCGAGAATACCTACAAATAGATGTTGAAAAACACCCTCTTTTTTAACAATTCTCCAGCTTATACGCTACAAGCTAAATTACTTCACACAAACAGACACAATTGAAATTTTGAAAACAAAACTGCTAAAGCCATAAAAGAAGGAAACTCAAGAACAGGTTTTCATTATTCCCCTTCTGCTGAAATTAACAAACTAAACGAACCAAAGCCAAGCTAAATCAACTAAAATGAAATAACTTTTCACAGTAATTACCAAGGCAAGCTTTGGTTTCCTATACCCAAATCTCACAGCCTTCTCTGCCCCGACACTTTCTCTCACTACATTAGCACCCTTATGAAACTTCTCCATGATTTTCAAAGGCTCAAACTTCAAATCCTCACCAAAGTCCAACTCTTTTAAGAATGTCAAGTCCGCAAGATTCTCCTCATCATCCCCCGATATGAAGTCATGGGTTCCTTTGAATTTGCCAGAGTTATCTCCGTCCTCCGTCACGGAGCCAGGCAGGTGCAAAATCTGGAAGAGGAAAACAAAGAAGAAAAACACGGCCACTCCACAAATCAACTGCAGGTAGTCAATCTTCTTGCAAAGCACAAATCTGGCAAATCTTGATCTGCTGCTCCTGCTGCTGCTGTTGAAACTACTGTTGCTGTTCCTAAGGGACGAAGAAGAACGCAGCAAATGGTGATCCCTTTTCGGCGACGGCACGCTTTCAAGAGAACCCATTTACATGCTCATCAAGAAAAGGAAAAGGGCAGCTGAAAAAATCGAATCTTTACGGCTCTATTATACAAACGCACATCTGTAAATGTGTTCATCAACTGTAGCTGCACCCATAATTCTCCCTCAAAATATGGAAAAGACCAACAAAGAATATAAAAAGACGGATCTTTTAGGGAGGATAAGATGGTGGGATTTTGATTTTCTAATGGTTTAAGACCAAGAAAGAAAAATATACGACCATTAATCGGAGCTTATACACAACACAGTGCTAAAGTTTTGGCCTTTTTTTTTTATTATCTTTTCATTTCCTTCCACAATAAATCCTTTTTTTGCTGTATTATTAAAGAAGTCAAGTAGATGCCTGTGAGTGTGTGTGTGTGAGAGAGAGAATGGGTGAGGATAAAGTCATAGAGAGAGAAAATAGGGAAGATGAATAGATTTATTGGAGGGCATGCGGCTACTGACCTGGCAGTGCGGTCTTCACTGTCAAAGCCCAAAAGATTTATTTGTACACGCAAGTGATAGAGAATGTGTAAGTATAGGATGAGAGAGAAACAAATGCTCTTCTCTCTCATTTTGGCGAGAGAGAGAAAAAAAAGACTTATTCACTGTGAAGGGTTTGTCTGGTTAGAAAGATAATTAATTAATTTAACTAACTTTATTTAAATAGTCAAATCTGGTCATAATTTTTCCACTACAGCCCAATACCGTGATATGTAATCTTCTTTTTTTTATCTTTTTTTTTTCCTTTAATAACTAAATATACACTGGTTGTAGGGATGTAAATGGGTCGGGTTGGGTACGGGTTTTGGCAAACTCGAACTCGACCCACATATAATTTACTCTATCCAAACTCGACACGTTACCCGGCTAGTGATCTTTGGGTTCGGGTTGGGTTTTACCCGACGGGTTAGTGGTTTTCGTCGGGTGAACGGGTAACCCGAGTTTTAAATTTGAGTTTTACCCGAACCATTTCGTTTCATATGAAAAAATAAAATAAAATAATTTCACAACTAATTATAATGTAAGAAATAATTTATTAACTATGTTTGACAATAAAAAAACTATAAATAATTATATTTTTGGAATAAATAATGAGTATGATTTATCTTTTATAGTCTATTTAATATTATAACATTTAAAAATTATGTATTTAATTTTTTTATTGTACTGTTAAAAAAATGATTATAAAATTATAAAAAATAAAATAAAATAAAATTTAATCATTAATCAAAATTATAATAGATAATCTAATTAGTAAAAATAAAGCATGACTACTTTTATATTTATTATAAGTTATAAATATATATATATATGTATGTATGTATATATATATGATTCAATGGTTGCGGGTAAACGGGTAGGGTAATCGGGTCAGGTAATGGGTTTGCCTACTATACCCGTACCCAACCCGACTAGGGTTCGGGTAGTATAATTCCACCTGAAACCCCATTATATTGGGTTTACCCGACCCAAAAATGCGGGTAACCCGCGGGTAACCCGACCCTACGGGTTCTATTGACATCCCTAACTGGCTAGCAGACGCGGACTTTAAGGACAACATGAGTATAAACTACGGTCAAAGGTCAACGCTGGAAATCAGACCAAATCAATATTTAATCAACTAAAAAAAATAAAAAGATTAAATTTTGACCAAACACCTAGTTTGTTATTTCTTATTTAATAGCTAGAGTTGAGTCTCTCATTCCTAATTACTTCTTAGTCAGATCTTAGCTATCTTAAGATTTCTCTTTATCCACTTAAGATTCCTTTTTATCATTTATAATTGTTTATCCTTAGGTAGTGATCCTTTTTTTAGAACATTTGCTCCGCGTACTACATCGAGCTATGAGGTAGGTTAAATCGTCATTGGGTGATAGATCGGGTTCTTCCAGATACCCTCAATTCTATTCTTCCAGACGCATCAGGCCATAATGTGAGTTAAGTCGCCATTAGGTCTCTCATTTCGTCTTTGTGGCTCTTTGGTTGATTTACGTCGACCTCAAGCTGTCACGAATCTTTAAGTTGCTCTTACTTTTTAAATGCTCTCCTTAAGTCGACCTATTTCAGGTCGACTTATACTCCGATCGCTTGACTCCGTCCGGTCTACGCAAGTATGGCTATATCATCTAGTTCCCTCTTTCTCCCTACCCACCCAAAAAACAAAACGAAAAAAAAAAAAAAAAAAAAAAAAAAAAAAAAAAAAAAAAAAAAAAAAAAAACTCTAAGCAACCTCGAGCATAGAAGTAAATTGGTAATCATTATCATCTAACAAGTCTGACATTTGTCATAAATGCATATTTGAAAAGACGTCTGCGTCGCTTCATATTCCGACTCCACAGTTGTTGCGCTTGATCTGAGCCTTTTAACACATCTTAATCCAAGGGTTCTCATTACAAAGGTCAAGTATAAATACCTCCATTTGCGTTCATTTTCATACGTTTTATCTCTAATATCCACAAGCTTAGAGAATTCCAGCACCTCCCAGCGTTTCTCTCAACTTCGGCGTACCTCCTTCAAATTTTAAATGAACTCCATCCTCCTTGACGATCCATCATGAGTAAGTTTTCTATATTTTTTCTTAATTATTTCTTCATTTTTCTGGGTTTGAGTTAAATGTCTTTGAATGTTCTTCGTGTTCTTAGTGACCTTCATAATCTTCATGCTTTTTCTGGCAAAATATGTTTTGATCGTGTGAGTCAGTTTCATATTTTTTGCAGATTGACTTAGGTAGATGTGTCTTTCTTAGATTCAACTATTTTAGTAGTCTCCACTTGTTTGTTGTGACCTCGACTTAGAACCAATTTCCTTTTATTAATGATGAATCTGATCGCGACTTCCTATCTTAAAAATGAACCATACAGATTTCTCTCCCGACTCGGTTAGTCGTTTGGTCGACGAGGCCCTCGAATCTTCTAATTCTTATATCCAAATAATAGACCTTGACGTAGCTCGTGATCAGGGTAATCCCTCGAGAGTCGGATAATGACACTACTGGGAGGTCGACTGCGAGGACTATAATCGTGCTCTGAGGTCGAGCTCCCCAAATGATTCTCCTTGTTTTGAGTTAATACATCGAGGTATTCCTCTTAGGATATTCATGTATATATGACTAGTCCTACTTCTGCCCCAATAATTGTTCCTCTTTCCAACCTATACTCTTGTTGTAACAATAGCATGTAATTTAGCTAGAGTAGCCACTCTGAATCCCTTTTCTTATGCCCCTGCAGTCGAGCTTGCTGGTTTAAGTCGTAATATGAGCTACCATCCGATTGGGATCTGATTGCTCCTTGTCCCAGTGACGACTATTCTCACCCTCATCGAGGCTGTTACATCTTTTTTATAGATCAAGTGATGTTTGGTCTCTGCTTTCCCATCCAACACGAGTTGATTACCCTTAGCAACTTGTACCATATTCCCGTTAATCAGGTTGCTCTAAATTCTATTCTCCTTATGGTTGCCTTCATCATGATTTCTAGAATAAAACTTCGCACATTTTTAGCCGAATTTTTCTTACACTATTACGGTTATAATTTTACGAAGGGGAACTATTATATAGGCCGCCGTAGAGGGGCTATGTTTTCAGGTGATCTTACCTTGAACGTGACTGAATGGAAGTCGAAGTTCTTTTTTATTCGTCCTCCCTCTGGATATTACTCTTTTACAAACAACTAGTTAACCAAGAAGGTTAATCAACGTAGCAAATTGTGATATCCTCAATTAGCATGAATGGTAAAGGAGTTGAATAAACACACTTAGAGTGCTCGACAGATGGTAAAGGATCCCACATTGTGATACCAATGTGGCATCACTCACAAGAGTGATGCTCCTATTGAACTCGACCTTGGTAAGTCGTCTTCTTCCCTTATCTGTGATTATTTAATCATTTGTCCTCATAATTTTCTTTTCTCGCGGATTCGTATCTTTAGAGATTCGAGACGAAAACATAAAAAAACCACCAAGGGTGAGTACACATGTCGTCTTTCTTTGCCCCAAAAAACAATCGGGCGACTCTGTCTCAAGCTCTAAGGAATCCGTGGTCGGGAAGAGCACATGTCATGCCTTGATAGCTGGGAGTTCCCCTTCAAATAAGCCTGTTGTCTTTTGCTCCAAGTCAAGGAAATGGTTCCTAATCAACGGACCTTCAAGTTGTTGCTTGACGAGGCTAAACGCCAAAAGGGTAAGGAGGTCATGATTGAGTCCACTTCCCCTTCCCCTATCCGAGTCAGGCCAGTTACTCTCAGCCCCCTTGACTTCACAACAACAAGGATGGTCACGAGATTATGAGCTATCTCCTCTCTGTCCTTCCCGAGAATGACAGAACTCGCCTCGAGATCGGTCCTTATGACCAAGCCTACTAGGGTAACAATCACATTTATCATCCTTATACCATCTTATCGAGGTCGTGATTGTTGTTTTATTTTTCTTTGTAGTTCCTCGTAGCTATTCTCTCCTCCATGGTGGAAGATACCTTTTCTCCTCATTCCAACATGGAAGCTTTATGGGAAAAATACCATGCGAAGGTGAAACAGCTCGAGGAGAAGACTAAGGAGCTCGAGGTTGCCAAGGTTGAAATCATTAAACTGTAAGCTGAAAAAGCCGTGGCCCTTCAAAAGCTCGAGAAAATGAGGGTTAACCTTAAAAAAGCCCATGAGGAGAGGGTAGTTAAGCTCTTGGCGGAGAAAGAGGTTGGGATTCTCGAGGGACGCAAGTGTTCTTGAAGTCTCCAATTGACTCTCTGTTCCTCGAGACCTATCGCTAAGAGGTCATCGAGCAGTTTATCAATGCTCTAGCCTTCCTAGAGTAAATCAGCTCTCCAGTACTTCAATTGTATGTTCAACGCATGGGAGTAGACTGTGGTCAAACCCGACTTTTTAGGCCACTTCGACCGTGACCAGGTTAGGGTCGGTCTGCCTCGCCCCGACGGGTACCGGGATGACCCGACTCTACCTCCTGAACACCCGTGGTAGGACAACCTCGTGGCATGGGCCATCCAAAGGACGGACCTAATTGAACAACTCGATCTTCCCCCTACCCCTCTGGTCGGTCCATCAAGTGGGTAGGGGTTAGTGGGCTTGGCGCTGATGAGAAAGCAACTGATGCTGTCGATAATGAAGCTGGAAATCTTTGAACCTTTTAAGTCTTTTTGTTTTTTTGGTTGTGCAGTGGTCATAAGACCATACTTTTTAGAACTCATGAACTCGATATTTTTTTGTTGTTTTGGTGAGGTCATGTCGATCTATTTTGCTTTTGAATTCTATCTCTAAATTCGCCATTGTTTTCAAGTTGTTGTCTCCCTACTTCCTTTTTGAGGTTGTGATGATTGTTAAAGTCGCGATAATTGTTAAGTCGCCAGGACTTGTTTAAGTCGTGATATTTTATTTTGTCTGTTTATATTCGTACTATATCATCGCCCCACCCAGCTTGCGAGCTGTTCAAAATTAGAATCAGCAAGCAAATTTTAGCAAGCTTCGTAGTTGTATCAAACTAAAATTTTTTAATTACAACCTCGCCAAACCCATCTTGCAAGTTGTTCGAAGTTTGAATCAACGAGAAAATTTTAGCCAGCTTTGTAATTGTTTCAAACTAAACTTTATAAATCCCGACATTGCCCAACCCAGCTTGCGAGCTGTTCGAAGCCTGAATCAGTCAGCAAATTTTTAGCCAGTTCCAGAGTTGTTTCAAACAAAAATTTTTAAATCATGACCTCGCCCAACCCATCTTGCGAGTTATTCGAAGTTTGAATACCGAGCAAATTTTAGCCATCTTCGTCATTGTTTCAAACTAAAGTTTTGAATCATGACCTTGCCCAACCTAGCTTGCGAGTTGTTCAAACTTGGAATCAGCGGGCAAATTTAGCCAGCTTCGTAGTTGTTTCACACTAAAATATTTAAATCACGACCTCGCCCAACCCAGCTTGCGAGCTTTTCGATGTTGGAATTAGCGAGAAAATTTTAGCCAGCTTCATAGTTGTTTCAAACTAAAATTTTTAAATCACGACCTCGCTCAACCCAGTTGTTCAAAGTTGGAATCAGCGAGCAAATTTTATCTAGCTTCGTAGTTGTTTCAACCTAAAATTTTAAATCACGACCTCGCCCAATCCGGCTTGCGAGCTATTCGAAGTTGGAATCAACGAGCAAATTTTAGCCAGCTTCATAGTTGTTTCAAACAAATTTTTCTATAAAGACCTCGTCCAACCCAACTTGCGAGATGTTCGAAGTTGGAAACAGCAAGCAAATTTTAGCCAGCTTCGTAGTTGTTCAAACTAAAACTATTAAATCACGACCTTGCTCAACCCAGCTTGCGTGCTGTGCGAAGATGAAAATAGCGACAAAAATTTAGCCAACTTCGTAGTTGTTTCAAACTAAAATTTTTAAATCACGATCTCGCCTAACCCAGCTTGCGAGCTGTCGAAGTTGGAATCAACGAAGAAATTTTAGCCAGCTTCATAGCTGTATCAAACTAAAATTTTAAATAATGACCTCGCCCAACCCAACTTGCGAGCTGTTCAAAGTTGAAATCAGCGAGCAAATTTTAACCAGCTCCGTAGTTGTTTCAAACTAAAATTTTGGTCTTAACAGTTAATTTGGTCTAATAATAGCCTTAATGCCATAATATTAGCATTATAGTATAACACAAATCATTATGTGAGACAGTCTAATTGTTAGGCAGAAGACTCGTCGTGTATTTTGTAAAATACTAGTTTGTCAAGTGTTCGATAAACATATTATTTTTTATGATTTTCTTGATTGTTAAACAAAACAAACTAAAATGAATTTTTTATATTCTCTCTTATGTAATTAATTTGTTTTTATGTGTCATTATTAATTACTATATATTGGTGTTATTTATTATAGTAAGTATTAGATAGTGATATCTATACTTATATAAAGAGTCATCCTATTTATTAAAATTTATACTTATATAAAGAGTCATCCTATTTACTAAAATTAGTAGTAAAAAAATAGGTCAGCATTCAATGCAAGCCATAAATAGTAGTTTTATTATTTTCTTATTTTTTCTTTAAAAATCATACATTTAATTTACAACTACGCTTTAATATAATCATAAAATTTAATCATACAATTTAATTTATAAAAATCATACAATTTAATTTTTCTTTAAAAATACGGTTATATATATGGTACTTTTTTGTAATAAATTTGAATAAAAGGTATTACTTAAATATCAAAATAATTTAAAAATTCAAATGTTTAAATTAATTGATAAACAATTTCTAAATTTATATTTTATTTAAAATAATTTTAAATATACCGAAATTTATTTAGAAAATCGTATCGATCCTACCAGTTCAACTGACTGGTGTTGACGGATTCAATAGCAAATATTTTATTCAAGTGAACTAGACTGATTATAAACTGGTTCTTGGTCCATCCGGGACTGTGTCCAACACGGTTTAATTTAAAAATGATAGGTAAATCTTGATTACTTTATTTGTATATTTAACTTATAACACAATCGTAATACTGTTTTCCCGTGCATCGCACGGGCCACGCACTAGTCTTAGTTACATATAATCTCTTACCATATCTAAGTCACATGCATTAATGAGATATTGCTGAGTTTGGTAATTGGCTTTTCAGCCAACTTTTAACCGTTTGACCATTTTATAGCTTATTTGACCCGTTGACCAGCTAATAACTGCGTTTTGTAAATTAACTTTTTCACTTAGCTTTTTCTTCCAAACCTCCAACTTGGAAAACGTTGAGCATCGTTTCCACTCAGCTTTTTGCCAACCACTACTACATAATTGTTTTCTTATGTGTTAAAATACTTAAAAAAATGAATGACAAAAATTAATTTGGACAATAACACATATATGTTACGGAAAAACAAAGCAATAAATTAGCACTTAAAAATAACAATAAATTAACAGTATCAACAGGTCAAAACAGCCAGGGGCGGATCCAGAAATTTTTTTTGGAGGGGACTAGAATTATCATTTAAGACAAATTATTTGTGAATATATCTCAAACTTACCCGTGAAAACTCAAGCAACAAATCAATTTTTATTTTTAAATGAATCGAGCCCAGGCTCACATCTTTTTTCGTTTAAATTTAATGAGTCAAGCCAAGCCACATTTACTAAAAAAAAAACGAGCTTGATCATGAGGTATTAAATTATACTCTAATAACACCTCTTGCTAAAAGGAGTATACAATATTTAATAATATCATATTTTATACGCATATAAAGCATAAAATTGCAGTCTAAATTTGATAACATAAATTATAAAAATATTCCACAATAGACATACTGCAGAAGTTTGATATTAAAATTTACATTCAACGTTATTTCAAATCACGAGACTCATCACAATTGACTCTATACAAATAATTCTTACAATTCTTTTTAAATTTTCATTTAAAATTATTTGATTTCACATTTTTCACATATATCGTACATTAGTTATTGTTGTGGTATCATCCCAAGATCATAAACATAATTTGAGAGAAAAACAAGTTTCTATTACTCACAAGAATAAAAACACAAGAGATTTACAAACTCTAAACAAAAAACTCTCAAACACTCCACAACTCTTTCTTGGTTGTGTTTCAACACTCTCAAGGTTGATTGATCACTCAAGGATGATTTGAATGAATGAAATAAGCACTCTATTTATAGATACAAGATGGCACACCATTATTGACAAAAATGGTGTGAAATGGGAAGGTTGGTGATGGCCACCATTGATGAGAATTCTTCAAAGGTGTGCTTCAACAATGATGTGCTAATGGTGGCAGTTTGTTCACATGCATGGAACTTTCAATTCTCCCCTTTCCATGCAAGTTCCGAACAAGCATTCCTACTATGTCTCTGCATAGCTTAAGCTTATCCAGTGTAACTACTTTT
>CACSLK010027831.1:128931-159817 GCA_902706635.1 Striga hermonthica | reverse complement strand
CCTTATGTTCTAGAATTTGAGGTTAAGATATAATTTATTATTATTATTTTGAATAATCAATCAAGAACCCAGCTATATTTAGCTGTCCCATTTGTTAACCCCTACTTAAACAAGTCTCTCTCTCTCGCTCTACAAAGCCCTCTTAACTAACTCCAGGGCTATATTAGTCTTTTCGGCTTTTCACCGTCTTTCCCAAATCCCAACGCCTGCGCTCAGGTCTCTCTCTCTCTCTTTCTCTCTATAGTCACAATTTTCTTGAATTCATTCGTCTCTTGAGCTCAAATGGCTATAATATGCGCTTAAAGAGAGTGTTTTAGGCTTTTATCGAGAGAATTTAAATTACAGGCATGGAGCCGCTGATTCTGGAGATCAATCTCATCTCAGCCCAGGGATTGAAGCCCCTTTCCGCTAACCTGCGCCGGCTTCAAACCTACGCCGTCACCTGGATCCACCCGGAGAAGAAGCTCCGGACCCGCGTCGACTCCCTCGGCGGCGAAAACCCCTCCTGGAACGACAAGTTCCTCTTCCGAGTCACCGAAGAATTCGCGTACGGCGACACCTCCGCCGTAGCTGTCGAGATCTTCGCCGTCGGCTACATCAAGGACTTCCTGATCGGCACCGTCCGATTCCTCCTCAGCACGTGCCTCAAGCGATCCGCGCCGCACGCGGGGGCGCACGCGGGGACGCCGGCGTTCACCGCCGTCCAGATCCGCCGCCCATCCGGCAGGTTCCAGGGCGTGCTCAACATAGCCGCGGCGGCGTACCACTCCTCGCAGTACCCGGCCCTGGAGAGGGAGGCGGCGGTTAGCTTCCGCGATCTGGTGGAGAAGAACGAGCGCAGGCTGCGGCGGCTGAGCCGCGGCGGGTCGAGGCGGAGCCAGCGGTCCTCCGGCGGGGAGTCCTGCGACTATTCCGACGGCACAGACTCGACGTCCTCGTCCTCGTCCGCGGCCTCGACGGCGCTGAAGGAGTGGAACTGCGTCCGGGAATTGGCGGGAAATAGAAAGGGGCAGAAATCATCCGACGGCGGTGGGTTGCTCTGCGGGCTGAAGATGCAGAGGAGGATGTCATTCTGCCCGTCGGATCAGAATCTCGCGTTCTGGGCAGATTCTTTCCATGAGAAAGATTGATCAATGGTCAAGATTCGTGTATCAGCAGGGTTACAAATCGACGGCTGAGAATTATCCCTTTTTTTCTTTCTACCTCCTTTCTATTTTTCTGGTTTTTGCTTTGCTCTTTATTAGAATTGGAATCAATTATTAGTGTTCTTAAATATTGCTTGAGTTTCAGATTTTGATAATTTGGTTCAAATTTTCAGTTAGCTAATGAGCCTATGACATATCCTGTTAAAAAATGTTTTTGCTTTTACATTTGTTACTTTGGTGGCCTATAAGATCATCTTTGTATTTCAGGGAAAGGCTGGATTTTTTTTTCTTTTTCTTTTTCTTTTTTTTTTTTTTTAAACGGTAGATTAATATGATGACGAGCATGACATTTGAGCATGTTATTTAGATTTTGACATTTGGATTTTATGGTTTTAATGTAGAACGTGATGCGAAATGAGAAAAGTATGAGATGTTCTCTCGAATAAAATACGATAATTTGATAAAAACTCAATAATCTCCTCAGTCTTACAGAACCCACTGTTTTAATAAACTAAGAGTCCAATCTAGGAAGTATAGTGCAAGATATTTATTTAAATAACCATATGAAATAGTAGAATAATAAAAGATAGAGTAAAAATAAACGAGCTACATCCGAAGCCTGTCGTATTTCTCCAGAAATGCAATAGCGGTCTCGTCTCCATCATCTTCCCCCTGTTGGGAAGAATTCGCCCTCGAATCCGGTTCGATCTTGTCGTCATCCGAGTTGTCACCCGTAAATGGAACCAAATGTTTGACGTTAAAAACGTCAGACGTGTGCACATGCGAAGGAAGACGTAGGCGATACACATTGGGGTTTATCTTCTCAACCACCTCGACTGGCCCAATCTTTCTAGCAGATAACTTATTGTACTCATGGGCCGTAAACTGATCTTTTGTCAAAATCGCCCAAACAAAGTCACCTACCTCGAATTCCACGTGGCAACGCCGGGTGTCCGCTAGAGCCTTATATGCCGTCGTAGTGGCCTCCAGTCGTGCCTTAGCCGCAGCATGCGTGGCCTGCAAGTCCGTGATAAGGTCGGCTGCTCGTCGCTCCACGTCCGCCGTGGAAGGCAGCGCCAATAAGTCGAAAGGACCGCGCGGTTGAACGGCGTAGACAATCTGAAACGGCGAGAAGCCAGTGGCCCGGCTCACTACTGAATTATGCGCGAACTCGGCCTAGCTAAGCCTCTGGTCCCAACTGCGAAGGTTATCGCCATGTAAGCAACGAAGCAAGTTCCCCAAGGACCGGTTCACCACCTCCGTCTGCCCGTCCGTTTGGGGATGATAAGCACTGCTAAAATCCAAACGCGTGTTCGCCAAACGCCACAAACTCCTCCAGAAATGGCTAAGAAAACGCGTATCACGGTCCGAAACAATCGAAGACGGAAGGCCATGCAAGCGATAAATCTCGCGAAAGAACAAATGGGCCACGTGAAGTGCATCCGCGGTGCGCTTGCATGGGACGAAGTGTACCATTTTCGAGAAACGATCCACAACGACAAATATAGAATCAAATCCACGTTGTGTACGTGGCAAGCCCAGCACGAAATCCATACTTACCGCACACCAAGGCCGGGAGGGAATGAGAAGAGGCCGGTACAATCCGGCATTAGAGGCCACGCCCTTCGAGACATGGCACACTCGACAATGTCCCACATAACGAGCGACATCCTTCCGAAGTGACGGCAAAAAATAAGAACGACCAACCAAATCTACGGACCGATCGCGTCCCACATGACCGGCGTCGTGAAGCTCCGCAATAAGTCGATGCCGGAGGCTGCATCGGGGATGCAAAGGCGGAGGCCGCGAAAAAAGAACCCGTCGATCAAAGTATAGTCCTCAAACGAGCACGTCTCGAGGCGACGAACTATCGGGCCAAAGAAAGCATCGTCGACATACACCTCACGTAACATATCAAACCCAACGACATCGGCTCGCATATCCGTCAAGAGTAATGTGCGACGGCTCAAGGCATCCGCGACCTTGTTCGACACTCTCGACCGATGTCGCAAAACAAACGTGAATTGCTGCAAGAAAGCCGTCCAGGACGCTTGCCGGGCGGAAATGTTGTCCTGTGTTGCCAAATATCACAAGGCCTCATGGTCCGTGTACAAGATAAACTCGCGATGAAATAAATAATGACGCCAGTGCGAACAACACAAACCAGCGCGTAGAATTCCACATCATAGGTACTGTACCGAATGCGAGGACCCGACAACTTCTCGCTAAAAAAGAGACCGGACGACCGTCCTGGCTGAGAACTGTGCCAATCCCCACCTTGGAAGCATCGCACGAAAGCTCAAAAGCTTTACAAAAATCAGGCAACACGATTACTGGTGCAGAAGTCAATTTGTCCTTAATGAGGGCAAAAGCAGCCTCCGCTTCCGGAGTCCAAATGAAAGATTTGCTGGTAAGGCAGTTCGTGATAGGCGCCGTGATTGAGCTAAAGTGGGAAATAAATCGACGATAGAACGAGGCAAGACCATGAAAGCTCCGCGCCTCAGTGAAAGAAGTCGGGGTCGGCCAATCCCGAATAGCCGACACTTTGCTGTCATCCATCCGTATACCATCCGCCACAATGACGAATTCCAAAAACAGAAAAGAATCCACCATGAAGGAACATTTATGAGAAGCAACAAAAAAGGACTCTTGGCGTAGGACAAGAAGGACTGATCGAATATGTAACAAATGCTTGTCCACCTAATGGCTGTAAATAAGAATGTCGTCGAAATAAACGATGACACACTGCCCGATAAAGTCACGAAGGGCCTGATTCATTACACGCATGAAGGTACTCGGGGCATTAGAAAGCCCAAAACGGCATCACCATCCACTCGAACAGCCCCTCACGAATTTTGAATGCCGTCTTCCACTCGTCCCCAGGTCGAATTTGAATCTGATGGTAGCCCCTACGGAGATCCAATTTCGTGAAAACGGTAGCACCATGCAGCTGATCAAGTTAATCATCGAGCCGTGGGATCGGAAAGTGATAGCGAACCGTAATCTTGTTAATTGCCCGACTATCAACACACATCCGCCAAGAAGAATTCTTCTTCGGAATGAGAAGAGCTGGAACGGCACACGGGCTCAAACTCCTGCGCACGACCCCACGTTGGAGAAGCTCTTCCACCTGACGTCGCAACTCCTCGTGCTCCATAGGGCTCATTCGATAATGCGGTCTATTCGGCAAAGAAGCCCCGGGAACCAAATCAATGTTATGCTTAATGTCGCAAAGCGGTGGCAACCCGGAAGGAATATCATCCAGAAAAACGTCAGCGAACTCCACTAATAAAGGGCGGATGGCCGTAGCCACTGCTTACTCGACACTAGTGTCCACGCCCATGAGCAACAAAATCACCGGAGAGTCACGCATGGCTGCTGTAAAGTCGGCGCGAGAGAGGACAAGATCTGAAGGAGGTGGACTCGGTTGTGAACGAAGGACTGGCTGGGTGGGGAGTAAAATTATCTTAACACCGCCGAAAGAAAATGAATAAGTATTCTGGCGCCCGTCGTGAGTGGCTGATCTATCAAATTGCCACGGTCGGCCCAATAACAAGTGACATGCATCCATCGGGACCACATCACACCATACCTGGTCCCGATATTTAGACCCCACCGAAAAAGACACTAGAACGCGACGGTCAACTTTGACAGCGGGCCCCTTCTGAATCCACGCAAGAGTATACGACTGTGGATGATGCTCTGTGGAAAGGTTCAACTTGTCCACTGCTTCCTGAGATATCACATTTTCACAAGAACCGGAGTTAATAATAAAACGACATATCTTATTATCTATCGTGCAAGTAGACTCAAACAGATGATGTTGTTCCACAGGAGTATCTGTCGACCCACGTGGCACCAGAAAAGTTCGCCGTATAACTAGGGCCGTACCTACATCACCTGCCACATATTCCTTGACATCACCCTGCTCAACATCATAAATCGGGGGTCCCTCATACCCCTCGGCCGCAACAAAATCATTCGCCTCGTCAGAAAACAATGCCCGCATATCGGCCACCCTCGGGTAAACCGATTGGCGGTGTCCTAATTCACCGCAGCCGAAACACCTCAGGCCCACGACCGCACGCGTAGCTGCCGCTGAGGGCTGCTGTCCGCCAACTCCTTCTGTTCGCTGGCCACTGCCGCTTGCTGTTGGCAGATGCCCCGTCACCGTGCTCTGCCCAAAACTCCTAGTCGCTGCCTGAGATGAACGCAAGGGCTGTGGAGCCGAACCCATAACTGCTCCATGTCGTGAGGATGAAGCAAACGTGGGGCTGGCTTTGTTTGATAATTGAACCTCAACAAGAATAGCTCGTTGGTGAGAATCAAACACCGATCCCGGTCGAAACATATTTAACATATCGTGAATTCCTGCACGTAAACTGCCTATGTACCGCGACACCAATTAATTCTTTGTCTCCCGTAAATCCACCTGAGTCAAGAGCCGATGGAATTCCATCGTATACTCATTCACCGAGCGCGACCCCTGACGCAAATTTTGCAACTGTTGATAAACAAGACTATCATAGTTGTAAGGCACAAACTCACGTTCCACAAGCTCGCGAAATTTTATCCACGAAGAAAGTGGTGGTTTCCCTTGACGATGCCGCAAGCTACTGAAATTCATCCACCAATCTGCCGCTCGACCCCAAAAGCGTGTGGCGACTAAAGCGACCCGCCTCTCCTCCAGGACTTTCTTAAATACGAGGGCGGCTTCAACCGAAGCCCACCAATCGATACATTCCGACCCATCAACCCCGCCGTCGAACTCGGGTATCTCAATACGAAACCCTTGCTCCCAACGCGACTCATCGCCCCCTTCTATCGGGCGCCTGCTGTCACGCCGATTCGGTACCACATGCTCATATCTCTCCCGATCACGAAACCCTCGCCATCCTTGCTGGTCGAAGTCGTGGTCGTCATAATCCTCAAACTGATGACCGCCGCCACCAAGCCCTAGACGAACAGGCCGCCAATCATCGTCCTCCTCCTCGGCTTCCCGGGCCTGCTGAAAACGACCATCACGTCGTCGTAAATTGTCTCGGTCCTCGCCGTGAGGAAAGCGCCCTCCACCGTCGTCCCTCTGTCGAAAGAACTCGCCACCCGCAGGTCGCCGTTGCTGTTTTCTAGCGAAGGGGTTCTCCTTGGTGGCCGTGTCTTCGTCTTCCTCATCGCCGGACGGAGTCCCTGGCGAGCGCTGGCGGGGCGCCCCGCCATAGCCACGCCATCCACAGCCTCCGCGAAGCCCACCGCGCCCGATACGATCGCCACCGTCGCGTCTCGCATGAGTCTCTTCCATCAGGGTGTTCATGGCCAGGCGAATTTCCTCAATCCCGACGAGAGGTCCGTGAATCGGTCGTCCACTCCTTGGAATCGCTCTTCCATTCGTTGGAAACGATCATCAACGTTATCTCTCTTGGGCGGCATCGTGGATCGCCGCTTGTCTCTGGATACCAACTGATGTAGAACGTGATGCGAAATGGGAAAAGTACGAGAATGCGAAATGGGAAAAGTACAAGATGCTCTCTCGAAGAAAATACGATAATCTGATAAAAACTTCAATAATCTCCTCAGTCTTACAAAACCCACTGTTTTAATAAAGTAAGAGTCCTAATCTAGGAAGTATCTTGCCTTACATGGTGCAAGATATTTATTTAAATAACCATATGAAATAGTAGAATAATAAAAGATAGAATAAAAATAAACGAGCTACACCCGAAGCTTGTCGTATTTCTCCAGAAATGCAATAGCGGTCTCGTCTCCATCAGGTTTGAACATATCAATAACATGTAATGGAAAAGAGAAAATTAGGAAAAAATCAATTTTGGTGTTGGCTTGATGTTCTCATTTTAATAATTTTTGGTCCTCAACGTTTTTAATATTGTTCACTATTTTATTTTTTTTTTCAAACGATAAAACTTAAAATTAAACTCAAATTTAAATTCACAAGCATAATTAATGATTACCATACAACAGTAATAAACTAAAACTAGTTGTCTAGGCAAGCACGAATATTGAGAAGACTCAAATCCATCCAGGCTAGACTAAGCTTAAAGTCTTAAAGTCCTTAACCAAGAAAACAAGAGGAAAATAGCAACACAATCCACTGAATGTCTTCCGCAACGGTCTGCAATCCAACTTTAAATGTGATATGTAATTTGTGAACTGCTAATAAGTTTATACACCACATTTCTTCTGTTGACACATCACACCACGTTTTCCTAATCTTTCTTCCACTGCCATTTCTAGTCATCTCAAAATCCTCAGTCCAGCTTCCTTGTGATCAGTGCTCTAGATAATGGAACCAGACCAATACTTTAGAACTCTCTCATCTTGTTCAGCCACACCTCTAAGAGAGATCATATCACAAGATGGGAATAAGGCACTGACGAAGAGAAAAATATGTCCTACCTTCTTGAAAATTTTCCCATATGTATTCTGCTCCTCAACCATTGCACCTGTCTCTTTTGCTCTTGATGTAACCCCACTTCAGCGAATTCCTTCCAATCCCACGAAGTCTTATAAACCACTTCATTTTCAGCTAGCCACTTATCCTCAAACACTCAGGGGTTCCTGGTTTTCCAAAGTCACCAGAGTAGGTAAGCTGATAAACTTTTTGATCTTTGCTGGTTTTAGAATTTCGTACACCATGGACTTCAATCCACCAGTCCTTAAAGTTATAATTCACATCCTCTAGGTTTTGCCAATTGATTCTTAGTAGCTTCCAGTATATTTTTGCTTTTATGCACTTGAATAACATGTGTTCTATGTCTTCACTTTCTCCCCACAGCTCTTGCAAATTTCACTACTGAATTTTTTTTTTTTCAAACGATAAAACTTAAACTTAAACTCAAATTCAAATTCACAAGCATAATTATCTGATTACCATACAACTCTAATAAACTATAACTAGCTGTCCAGGCAAGCACGAATATTGAGAAGACTCAACCACTTTCAGGCTAGACTAAGCTTGAAGTCTTAAAGTCTTAACAAACATCGCCACTACAAACAAGAAAAAAGAAGAAAATAGCAACACAATCCACTGAATGTCTTCCGCAATGGTCAACCCAACTTTAAATTGTGATATGTAATTTTTAAACTACTAATAAGTTTATACACCACATCTCTTTTGTTGACACATCACACCATGTTTTCCAATCTTTCTTCCATTGCCATTTCCAATAGCCATCTCAAAATCCTCAGTCCAGCTTCCCTGTGATCAGTGCACTTGATAATGGAACTAGACAAATACTTTAGAACTCTTCCATCTTGCTCAGCCACACCACTAAGAGAGATCATATCACAGGATGGGAATAAGGCACTGACAAAGAGAAAATATGTCCTACCTTATTGAAAAATTTCCCATCTGTATTCTGCTCCTCAACCATTGCACCTGTCTCTTTTTCTATTGATGTAACCCCACTTCAACAAATTACTTCCAATCCCACAAAGTCGTATAAAACCACTTTATTTTCAGCTAGCCACTTATCCTCAAACACTAAGGGGTTCCTGGTTTTCCAAAGCCACCAAAGTAGGTAAACTGATAAACTTTTCTATCTTGGATGGTTTTGGAATTTCGTACACCATTAACTTTAATCCACCAGTCCTTAAAGTTATAATTCACATCCTCTAGCTTTTGCCAATTGATTCCTAGTAGCTTCCAATATATTTTTGCTTTTCTGCACTTGAATAACATGTGTTCTATGTCTTCACTTTCTCCCCACAGCTCTTGCAAATTTCACCACTGATTTTTTTTTTCAAACGATAAAACTTAAAATTAAACTCAAATTCAAATTCACAAGCATAATTATCTGATTACCATACAACTGTAATAAACTAAAACTAGCTGTCCAGGCAAGCACGGATATTGAGAAGACTCAACCCCACCTTCAAGGCTAGACTAAGCTTAAAGTCCTAAAGTCTTAACTAACATCACCACTACAAACAAGAAAACAAGAAGAAAATAGCAACACAATCCACTGAATGTCTTCCGCAATGGTCTGCAATCCAAATTTAAATTGTGATATGTAAATTGTGAACTACTAATAAGTTTATACACCACATCTCTTCTATTGACACATCACACAACATTTTCCTAATCTTTCTTCCACTGCCATTTCCAATAGTCATCTCAAAATCCTCAGTCCAGCTTCCTTGTGATCAGTGCTCTTGATAATGGAACTGGACCAATAATTTAGAACTCTTCCATCTTGTTCAGCCACACCTCTAAGAGACATCATATCACAGGATGGGAATAAGGCACTGACGAAGAGGAATATATGTCCTACCTTCTTGAAAAATTTCCCATTTGTATTCTACTCCTCAACCACACCTGTCTCTCTTGCTCTTGATCTAACCCCACTTCATTGAATTCTTTCCAATCCCACAAAGTCTTATAAACCACTTCATTTTCAGCTAGCCACTTATCCTCAACACTCAGGAGTTCATAGGTTTCCAAAGCCACCAAAGTAGGTAAGCTGATAAACTTTCCGATCTTTGATGGTTTTAGAATTTCGTACACATTAACTTCAATCCACCAGTCCTTAAAGTTATAATTCACATCCTCTAGATTTTGCCAACTGATTCCTAGTAGCTTCCAGTATATTTTTGCTTTTATGCACTTGAATAACATGTGTTCTATGTCTTCACTTTCTCCCCACAGCTCTTGCAAATTTCACTACTGATTTTTTTTTTCCAAACGATCAAACTTAAAATCAAACTCAAATTCAAATACAAGCATAATTATCTGATTACCATACAACTCTAATAAACTATAATTAGCTGTCCAGGCAAGCACGGATATTGAGAAGACTCAACCCCTTCCAGGCTAGACTAAGCTTGAAGTCTTAAAGTCTTAACAAACATCGCCACTTCAAACAAGAAAACAAGAAGAAAATAGCAACACAATCCACTGAATGTCTTCCGCAATGGTCTGCAACCTAATTTTAAATTGTGATATGTAATTTGTGAACTACTAATAAGTTTATACACCATATCCTTCTATTGACACATCACACCACGTTCTCCTAATCTTTCTTCCACTGCCATTTCCAATAGCCATCTCAAAATCCTCTGTCCAACTTCCCTGTGATCAGTGCTCTTGATAATGAAACAACACCAATACTTTAGAACTCTTCCATCTTGTTCATCCATACCTCTAAGAGAGATCATATCGTAGGATGGGAATAAGACATTGACGAAGAGAAAAATATGTCCTACGTTCTTGAAAAATTTCCCATCTGTATTCTGCTCCTCAACCATTGCACCTGTCTCTTTTGTTCTTGATGTAACCCCACTACAGCGAATTCCTTCCAATCCCACAAAGTCTTATAAACCACTTCATTTTCAGCTAGCCACTTATCCTCAAACACCCAGGGGTTCTTGGTTTTTCAAAGCCACCAAAGTAGGTACGCTGATAAACTTTCCTACCTTTGATGGTTTTGGAATTTCGTACACCATTAACTTCAATCCACCAGTCCTTAAAGTTATAATTCACATTCTCTAGCTTTTGCCAATTGATTCCTAGTGGCTTCCAATATATTTTTGCATTTCTGCACTTGAATAACATGTGTTCTATGTCTTCACTTTCTCCCCACAACTCATGAAAATTCCATTCATCTCCATACAACCTTCCTCAAATTTTGCTTTGTACATAGAGCCTCATGCCAACATCTCCACAAAATATTGTTTTTCATGATCTTAATAGCCCTATTCCAAGTTCTTGTTCATATATTTTTTTTTTCTCCTTTTACTTTCCTGCTTGATCGAAATTCCTTCTTTTCTTGCACATATTTCTTGATGAAAATTTCATAGGCTGATTTGACTGAGAATTGTCTTTTTGCATTATCCTGCCATATAAGTCTGACTTTTTGTTCCCAATGACTTGAGGAAATTTTAAGAATGGTTTCTGCAACAAAGGGGTTAAAGATTTGTTGGATTAGGTTTACATCCCACTCTCTGCCTCCCTGATTGACTAAATTACAAACCAAAGACAATCTACCCATATCTTTCTAAAAGTGACAATCTGGTTTAAGTGTAGCAACTTGAGGGTTCCAAGGTGTTTCCCAAATCATAATAGACCCACCATCCCCCACTTTAAAACTGATATCTCTACCCAATCCTCTCTTGCCCATAGCCAGCTTCTCCACAATCAAGAATCCCCATTATTATTATTCTTTTTTTGCATAATAACCCCCTATTTGAAAAAGTTCTTGACCCTAAGACTCTGCTCATTATAAGGTTTGGTTGAGCAAGAATCCTCCGAAGTTGTTTCATTAATAAGGTCTAATTTAATAATTTATAATTTCTAAACCCTAACCCTCATTGCTATTTTGGTTTTGCTAAAGTATTTCATTCTACCCAATGTAGCTTGTTGTTTCCTGACTCATGCTTACCCCACCAAAAATTAGCTATTTCCCTACTCAGTTCCAAGCAGATAGAAGAAGAAAGTTTAAAACAAAACATGACATAGGTAGGTAGAGCTCCCAAAGCAGTCTTAATTAAGAATTCTTAGCTAGCCTCAACTAGCCAATCATTTTCTAGCACTTTCAAAACAAAATTAAAAGTGTATTTTTTAGATCTCCCTATACCAAGAGGTAGCCCTTAGTATTTAGCATCTCTAACAAAAGAGACCCCATTCGAATTCTGCAGATTTATTTTGGAGAAAAAAAATACAAGATTTACCTAGATTAACAGACTGACCATGGGAGAAAGCACACTTAACTAGAGTGCTCAAGATGATAAAAGAATGATGCTCTTGAGCATTACAAAATAAAATAGAATCATCTGCAAAAAAAATATGGGAAGCTGATGGAAAATTCCTACTAATTCTAATACCGTTAAAAGACTAATTCAATTTTCAGAGAGTAACATGAAAAGTTAAGGGGATAGAGGACCCCCTTACATGATATGTCTAGAAGGTTTAACAAATCCTACAGTATGACCATCAATGTTCAATGAAAAAGAAGTAGAAATCACACAGGCCAAAATCGAACTAATAAAACTATCACAAAAGCCCATTTTCTTACAAGTTCTAACTAAGAAAGGCTATAGAACCGTATCATACGCCTTATCCATATCTAATTTAACAACCATATATTTTTTTTCTTTTTCTTTTACTGTTCAAAAAATAAATGCACTTATTGGTAATGACCACATTATCTAAAAATTGTCTTCTAGGAATAAGACAGACTGAGAGACATGCACACAAGCATGCAAATCAGCCTTTAATCTATTGTCTATAACTAGCAATAACTTTATAAATAACTGTACAGAGACTTATTGGTCTATACTCAGATACTTTTCTGGGATTTTGAATTTTAAGAATAAGATTGATCACAGAGAGTTTAATGCTTGTTGGCATCCTGCCACTTTTTAAAAAAATTGCAGACAACAAAATTAAAATGGATTTCAAAGAGTTCCAAGAATTTTGAAAGAATAATGCAGTCATAATATCCACACTCAGGGACTTTTGGTTGCCCATATCCATAAGAGCCTCATGTTTTCCACCTCAATCACTTTCTTAACCAACATCTTGTTCATCTGATCTGCATGGTTATAGGAATTCCATCTAAATTACATCTATACATATCATGATTAGAAGATTGAAAAAAATGTTTAAAGTAATTTATAATTTCATGCAATGATTTCTGAATGATTTTTCATCTGCTACCATCTAATCTAACTAAGTTCTCCAGCTATTTATGGCCCTTTGCTGTTTTACACTGGCTTAGAAAAATTAGTATTCATATCTTCACTTTGAAGTTAAAGGACTCTAGCTTTTTGTTCTGAGAATAATTCCTCTTCTCAAAATGCATGGTTATGGAGATCTTTGCACCTATTCCACTCTACCCAATCTCTAGCACCCCCAGGATGCCCTAGAAGATTAATCTTATTGTAGCAATCCTTTATTACTTTGGAAGCATTAGTAATATGAGAGGATTTCTATCTAATGAGGGCCATTATAACATTTTTTTATCTTTTATTGAGTGCTATAAAGCAGAGGGCCATGCACATTTAAATTCCAAGCTCTTTCTACCACCTCATCAAAACCATGTTTCTTAACCCATCTAGAGTCAAAATCAAACCTGGGTTTTCTGACCTCAGCAGTACAACCACTACACAAAACTAGTATACTATGGTCCGAAGAAGACAAGGCAATGTGCTTAACTAAGGAATTAGGAAATTGAAGCAACCAATCACGAAAAAAGAAAAATCTGTCTAGTTTCTCCTCAATAAACTCCCTATGCCTATTGTTAGCCCAAGTGAAGATATGACCACTGATTCTAGTCTCCTCCATACCTATATTACTAACAAACTCTCTAAAACATTTAAAACTAGCACTATTTATATATCTGCCTACTCCCCCTCTTATCCTCATTAAAAAGAATATCACTGAAGTCCCCCCTTCCGCCACAAACCACAATCTACCTAAACTTAAATTTTGTCTTAAAAGGGTATTCCACTGGTATTGTCTAATCCACTGCATCATTACTAGCATAAAGGAAACTTGCCTATTGAGATTCCAAACAACCTTTGAATAATTTTTTTACATCCAACAAAATCCAAATAACACACTTTCAAAATAGTAATATAACAAGACCAAGATAAAAGCATCCCCCATTTATTGCCTACACGATCAATATACAACCACTTATTTTCCTAACTTCAGAAAGGAACACAAAATCTGGAAGGCGATTTTTGAAAACCTCTTTCAATTGGAAAATTGTGTTAGAGGTATGCTGTAAAAGCTATGTTTTGCAGATTTTATCAATTCCATTTTGATCTGGCCATCATATTTCAGTCAAAGTACATATGTTTCCAGTTTATTTATTTATGCAAATCATACCTCTTGTCTTATATTGAGATAGTGTGTTTCAAAGTGTTTCGAACAGAAAGATCACCTATCAGTTCCTTATAAGACTAAACTATCCGTTCACAGTCTAGACAGGCAGTGAGACCCCTCTTGGAGAAAGACTGTAGTGTATTCTTGATTAAGTTGGTCTTTGACTAAAGAATTACACTAGCACTTATGATAAGTGTTGAACAAGACCGCAGAAAGATAAGATTATGAGACTCACTGATCGTTGTTGTAATCTAGACCTTCGGTGATTGATGCGTTCTCTTAAGTTGTAAGATAATATAAAATAGGCATATATATTCACTTCTTGCTTATTTGATTTACCAAGTGATTCCTATTTTTATTAGGATGACATACTAGGTATTTTGGTAAATGAGAATGATTATATGTGAAACGTATGTTTATCACGGAGTGCGCTAATTGTAGTACGAACTAAAACACAAACTGTAAAATGCGGAAGCAATAAACCGAAGATGTAAAAAACTCTTCAGGGAAGCGTCCCACTTCCCCTCAGAGTTCTTTCATTGATAAACCGTTGAACACTTGTATAGTTTGGACTTACACGACTCGAACTCCCTTCTAGTCTAGCCACAACTACACACGATCCTATCAATTACTTCTCCGGCCACGTCCTGTGGACTTCTATCTCTCGAATCCCTCGAGCTAACCACTGTACTTAATTCCTAAGTACTGATCACAAAAGTGTTTGAATAAAATTAAGAAAACAAAAACTAAACAGCTTCAGTTCTTGGATACGTAAGAACCCTTGAACTGAACTGTGAACAAAATAAAACTAAAAAGGCTTGAAGCTCGAATAATGAATGGAAGATAATTATTTCAGCAGCATATCTTCGATCTTCAAGCAGGGTATATATACAACTCCTTAGGGTGGAGTCTTCTCCAAGTTCTTCCTTTCCTTTTAGGAGTCAATTTCTTTCTCAATTGATTGCTTTCTGATTTGGACGAAATCCTTCATGTAAGGTAAGTTTCCTTGATGTATAAATCGTCCATGTGATTTGGAGATCTTCAGAATTGAGCTTCACATGGAATCTTGCTTTTCCAGAATCAGGTAAGAACATGACTTTCCAAAAATAGCCGATCTTCCAAATCTTCAAAGATCTTGTGGTGAATCTTTCTAAATCCTCCTTAGATCTTCTCATGAACGTCCAGAACTCTTCTTGTATGGGAAACTCATCCTTTCATAGTCCTTGCCACTTATTCCTTGTCCTACAAGAAAGAGAGAACTAATTATGGCATGTGACATACATGGTAAGTAAATATATAGGATATATATTATGTAATCCTTCTCCTAAAGGATTAGGATTCCATAATACATACTACAATAAATATATACCATATATTATTAATAATAAATATTAGGAACTTAATTAAATCACAAGTAAATAAATAGAAAACTTCCCTTTAATTTATTTTGCTTGCTTAACAAGAAATCTTCTAGAAAACACTTAGGTTTGTCGGACATGATGCCAAACCAATGTTCTTACAATCTACCCCTTTGGCATTCAGTTCGAAAACCATGTTTCTTGAAGATAACCTACTCAAAACAGCAAAGCAAATATCTATGTGCGAACATCAGGAAGTAACTACTCAAACACCTGCGATGTAAGAACATCAGAACAGTTCCTATCAAAACAACTATGAGGACTATGATCAGAGCAATCAAAACACATCAAGTTATCAGAACCTAAGTCAAATAGAGTGACCAATTCATCTCCTCCTGTCAGAATGGACAAAACAATCAAACAGCAAAACACACATGTTCTTACATCATGTAGAAACATGTCAAAAACAGCAACCACAAATAATCAGAAGCAAACAACTAGAACATAATCCCGAACATCTTCAGAAACATCTTATATTCTCCCCCTTTTAAGACTGAAATGCCAAAGGCATATCTCCCCCTCAGTAAGAACATCAAATGAGAAAAAATATAGATGACCGAAGATAAAAGACGTTGCTTGAATTGATATCTAATCGCTGATATGTTGTCCATATCTTCTCCAGGCCTTTGCCATCATCCAAAGTGTTTCAAAAGCACATTAGAAAATGATGCAGGAACACAAATGGTTAAAAGAAAATTTCATAGAGAAAGAGAAATGAAAAAAGGGGTTCTCAGGTTCTGAAAGTGAAGATATATAGTGAGGACGGAATGAATGAAAAATGTCAGGATGTAATGGGTAAGGTTTAAAAATCAAGGGAAAGGTTGGATACTATGCAGTAAGAACATTCCCATCAAAACTGAACACACAAACCCATTAACACACTAACACATGTGTCCAACTAACTCAAAATTAGGAAGAATAAGATTTTATCATCCAAAAATAAATTCCCTCACAAATTTTTAATGCCCAAGTAATTCAATCAAAGAAGGAAATCTTATGCAATATATGCCTAGTATGAAAAATAAAATAAAATCGCACACAAGATACACTAGATTCTTAAAATCTTTTCCTACTCAACTTAAACAAAATTGACGAGGACTATCAGAGATCAACTTTGTGATACTAACTTCCCAAGGAACACACAATAAGCGGATATATGTATATACACAGAGTAGTGCGAACCACAACTTCAATTTTTGCAAGAACACATGCCATATTATTCATAGTGCGTTTCACTTATTGCAATAGTGAAAGTCAACCCCACTACTTTGCACCACGATTTTAAGCAAGGATCCTACGTTTTTTTTTTCTTTTTTTTTTGGCACTACGGTTTTTATGAAGGTGACCACCTTATAACTCCGCATAAAAACATCACACAATAATATGCAATGTGTGTCACTAGCTTACGCCCTTTCTCAACATTTTCTGTCCCAGACGCTCTTTTCACAGTCGATCCCGCATTGGGAAACGAACCATGTGCTAGCTATCGCTCTAGATCATTTATGAGAAGATAGCTCTTTTTGACAAAAAATAAAAAATACTGAAAATAAGTATGTTCCTCAGTATAGTAAGAACACGCAGCCAGTCTATGACAGTCAACATCGCTCAAGTTTTCAGAAGAATCAGAACTTCAATTAAGAATCTAGTGGTGAAGAGAATGCAAAATGCAATAGCATGCCTAATGCAATATACCCTATATGCTTACAAGCAATGCGATAGATATATATACTAATAATATACAAAAAAAATACAATATAATATAATGCATGCAAGCAATCAGAGAGTGCATATCCCTAAGGATTTCCCTAGAGAAATAAATCTTTGAGCATCAAGGTTATGTGCTGGAACATATTTATGAACAATTAAACCATCATCAACCAAATTTCGAGTAAAGTGGCAACGTATGCTAGTACGCTTAAGGGAATGTTGAAAAGAATATTTGGAAACATTAGCCGCACAAGTATGGTCAGAGAAAAGGTCAATGGCTTGTACCTCAGTTCAAAATTTAAGAAAAATGTGCTTCATCCACACCTTTTCTGAACAACAAGTTTCAGCCACAAGGTTCTGATCGATGTAAGAACATCCGTCAGACGTACTCCATTGATCAACGTCATTCACAACCCTATCAGCATCACATTCTCTAACAATACCAGAACTCGTATCACATGAGTCAAAAGTCATATAATCAATCAAATAGCAATTATCATGCGATCTAGACCCTGTAAGAACATGATTATTATTCCTATCAGAAACCAAGCATTCATTCAAAGTGAAACTTACAGAGAAGCCTTGATCACATAACTGACTCACACTCAGCAAATTGACATTCAAGTTCTCAACCAACAAAACATTATCAATTCTAGGAAGACCAGGCATGTTCAAACATCCAATTCCCACAACTTTATTACAAGCACCATTACCAAAAGTAACAGAACCAGAACCATTAGACACAGGTACAACATCAATCAAATTCGATTTAACACCCGTCATGTGTCTAGAACATCCACTATCAAAATACCAATCACAAGTAGAAGTGGATTTTGAAGCAAACAGAGATGAAAGACAAGTATGATTCTTTTTGGGAACCCAAATTTTCTGTTGCTTATGGTTCTTTACATCAACCTTTAGTTTTGGTGTCTTCATTGGAACACCAGCGGGATTCCAGTCATTGATTCTTCCTGCATGCAAATCATTAAGCATCATATAGCATCTAGGACGAATATGACCGAGAACACCACAATAATGACAAGTAGGAATGAAATTTTTCACAAAACGATTACGGTGTTCTTTCACAGAAACCTGATCAACCTTACCATCAGAGTTGGAACCTTCTTTCACAAAAGTTAGAGAGGACTTACTCAGAGACGTGCTTGGTTCACCCACTTTACCTTTCAGTTTCTAATTGGAGGAGTTCTTACTCTGGTCTGAACATGCAAACTGATGACTCATCCTTTGAACTTCAACAAATGAGGACTTTGGCTTATTGATCATTTTGACAATCTCCTCACTCTTGCTGAGCTTTTGTTCCAAGGTTGAACAATGGCTTCGAAGAGTCACATGTTCTTCCATCACACGACCGAGTTCTTGTTTGAGGGCCGCAATCTCAGAATCCCTTTCACCTATAGTTTTCTGCAAGGCAAACATTTCATTACGTAGAGACTCAATGACAAAATTGTTTTCATCACATACCTGCTTGGACAGCGTCTTCTCGTGTTCGAACATCGTGATTTTGGCAACAAATTCATCCAGCTTATGTTCCTCTTTGCTGGTACGAACATCAGATCTGGTCAGTTTATCATTCAATTCGCCATTCATCACGCGAGTTTTCTGAAGTTCATCCTTCAAGTAGGCGATCTTCTTCTCATGCTCTGCGGAACGATGTTCCAACAGTTTCATTCTTCCCTTTTGAGCTTGGTATTTCTTGATGATTTCTACAGCTTTGAGACACTTCTCTATGGCATATTGGTGGAGTTCTAGGTTCTCCTCAGCCTGATCAGAGAACTCCTCATATTCAGCATCGCTTAGGTTCTTTGCGTAAGAACCTGCATCAGATTCAACATCAGTAAGATGCACAGAGGATGTAAAACAGTTATATTTACTAAGAAGACATTTAACAAAGTTATTAGAATAGTGAGAAGTTTCAGTCTTCTCAGATTCTTCATTCTCCTCATCACTGCAGTCGGACCACGTTGCCTTATAGACTTTGTTCTTTCTTTTGAAGTTTGGACATTCCTTCTGAAAGTGACCAAACCCTTTGCATTCCCAACATTGGTCCTTTCAACTCCTTGGTCGATGTTCTGAACCTTGTACTGTTGTACGCTGGAACCTCGCTCACCAAGTTGCTGAGAAGTGTTCTTACTACCTTCAGAGGGCATGTTTCCTTGAAACCTTATCTTCTGTAATTTCTTCAGCTTTGAGGCATTTTTAGTAAGAAAGGTAAGGGCCTTCGTGATCTCATCAACATCAAAGGATTCTTCATCTGATTTTTCATCTTCAGCAACTGTAGTACGAACCTTGGCTTTTAATGCTAAGCCTTTCCCTTTGCTTATCCTCATCGAGTCAAAATCATGGTTGATTTCAAAGGTACGCAATTCACCGAGAAGGTCATCAATGCCCAGCTTTTGAATTCTCTAAAAACTCTCCAAAGCTGTGATCTTAATTCCAAATCTATCCGGTAGAGTTCTCATTAACTTCTGCACTTGTCTTGCTTCTGGAACCGGTTCACCAAGCATTGCGCTTTGGTTTACTAGATCGCAGAAACGGGCATAGTACATGTCAATAGTTTCATCATCCCTCATGCGAATCTCATCAAGCTCAGTAGAAACTCTTTGGCGCTTTGAGGTTTTCACCGCGTTTGTATCTTCAAATTGTCTTTCCAAGATCCTCCAAGCTTCTTGAGCGGTTTTGCACTGGATGTTTATTTTGTGACGAGTGGCAGGAACTTTTTCCATGAGAGGTAACATCCAACTAGATTCAACGGCCTGCCACGTGCCTTTACCAAGAGATCGAAGAAATATCACCATCATGGATCTCCAGTTTGCATAGTTAGAACCATCAAGAAATGGAGGGCGCGAAACGGACATCCAATTGTGACTCATGGTGACCGACACACAGTCCCAAAGATCTTTATCCCGTAGTTAGAACAGGAACACTTCTTTGATACCAATTGAAACGTATGTTTATCACGGAGTGCGCTAATTGTAGTACGAACTAAAACACGAACTGTAAAATGCGGAAGCAATAAAACCGAAGATGTAAAAAACTCTTCAGGGAAGCATCCCACTTCCCCTCAGAGCTCTTTCATTGATAAACCGTTGAACACTTGTATAGTTTGGACTTACACGACTCGAACTCCCTTCTAGTCTAGCCACAACTACACACGATCCTATCAATTACTTCTCCGGCCACGTCCCGTGGACTTCTATCTCTCGAATCCCTCAAGCTAACCACTGTACTTAATTCCTAAGTACTGATCACAAAAGTGTTTGAATGAAATTAAGAAAACAAAAACTAAACAGCTTCAGTTCTTGGATACGTAAGAACCCTTGAACTGAACTGTGAACAAAATAAAACTAAAAAGGCTTGAAGCTCGAATATTGAATGGAAGATTATTTCAGCAGCATATCTTCGAACTTCAAGCAGGGTATATATACAACTCCTTAGGGTGGAGTCTTCTCCAAGTTCTTTCTTTCCTTTTAGGAGTCAATTTCTTTCTCAATTGATTGCTTTCTGATTTGGACGAAATCCTTCATGTAAGGTAAGTTTCCTTGATGTATAAATCGTCCATGTGATTTGGAGATCTTCAGAATTGAGCTTCACATGGAATCTTGCTTTTCCAGAATCAGGTAAAAACATGACTTTCCAAAAATAGCCGATCTTCCAAATCTTCAAAGATCTTGTGGTGAATCTTTCTAAATCCTCCTTTGATCTTCTCATGAACATCCAGAACTCTTCTTATATGGAAAGCTCATCCTTTCATAGTCCTTGCCACTTATTCCTTGTTCTACAAGAAAGAGAGAACTAATTATGGCATGTGACATACATGGTAAGTAAATATATAGGATATATATTATGTAATCCTTCTCCTAAAGGATTAGGATTCCATAATACATACTACAATAAATATATACCATATATTATTAATAATAAATATTAGGAACTTGATTAAATCACAAGTAAATAAATAGAAAAACTTCTCTTTAATTTATTTTGCTTGCTTAACAAGAAATCTTCTAGAAAACACTTAGGTTTGTTGGACATGATGCCAAACCAATGTTCTTACAATATGATGTGCTATTATAAATTATTTATGGTCACTATGTTCCAGTGCGCTTGATTGATGACGTCCCCGAAATAAGCTCATGAAGGTATATTCTGATAAACCCTGCAGGTAGACGATTGTCTGACATAATGGTTAATGATCTGAGTGGTACTAATTTCAGAAATAAATAAGAAGTTGATTAATTATTTTGTCAGTAATTTAATTAATCAACGGACGTTAAATCTTAAACATAGGGAGGTAAATCGATCAATAAAATTAATATTATTTAATCATAGAGGTTCGAATTTATTGATAAATTAGGAGCTAAATGGGGAGAGCAATAATATTACTCTAGTGGAATTTTTTATTATTTAATTTTATTTAATAAGGAATTAATTTTATTCTATATTTATTATTCCATAAAGAAAGGAATATTCCTACTAGAATTTTGTCTAAGGTTAGGAGACTTGGGAGTCTTCTAGAAGGTGATGAGTAGTAGGAGAGTTCTATCCTAGATTGAATTAGTAGATGTAGTAGAATTAGGATTCCTTGACCTAATGGGATAAGCCCATATTTAGCACATCCTTAAGGTCCCTAATGGAGCCTATAAATACACCATGTCCCAAACTCTTGTTCATAACTTGTGTTGGCCGGGAGATTCGATTAATCGCTCCACCAAGATTAATCGAAGTAGTTGTTTAGGTAATTCGTTAGAAGGCTTTTAGGTACATTATATTCGAGCCTTTTAATTACGTATTTTCGGTCATCCCTTCCAGTCATCAGCTGTCGTTCGCCGCCGTCGACCGCCGCCGAAAATCGCCGACGGAAGATAGCCGAGCCCAGCCGATCGCAACCGCGAGCTACCGCCTGCAGTCGTGCCCAGCCAGGCCCGACGCCAGCTCCTAGCAGCGATCACAAGTGACGCCCGCGAGTACCAGCGCCGCCTGCCTGCTCGCAACACGCCACTGCTGCCAGTCGCCCTTCGCGCGAGGTCCCAACGCCTGACTACCACGTGCGTGTTACTCCTTTCGTGCCCAGGTTACTCGTTTCGCATGCCTGCGTGATCCCAGACACGCACGCTTGTCCGCCTCGGCATAGGACTACCGCCAGCGCGCGTCCGCGATACGCCATCGACGTCCCAGCGCCAGCCCGTGTGCGCCCACACCCCGCGCGTCCTGCTCTACACCCGACGCGCATCTACAGTTGCGCCCGACGCACGCCTGCCAGCGCACACGACCAATGCCTACGACCGAGCCGCTGCACCCAACACTGAGACCCATGCACCGTGTGATCCAGTCCCGTCCGACTTCTCGATAAGAATCGAGTAAAGGCCAAATCTATCTGCCAATTAGATTGTGGTGTTCAGACGAACTACATCAACGGTATTCTACATCATCTCCGAGTCGGAAAAAAATTTTAAAAGGTAACGTCCACATCCTAACTATAGATTCCGCTGCGTTGGGATTTATTTCGATAAGTTCAATATTGTCCATGTTGTTTGACGTTCCTCATAGAACCCAACAACAAGTATCAGAACCCAGGTTTAATTCAACCTCGTGCACAGTTTGAATTTGGACTTTGCCTGTTTACATGAATTATGTGCGTACGAACGTAGCGGCGTAGTAGATTAGAAATTGCAATAGCGTTTTTGCAAGTGATTTCGAATCCGACTATTGTGGCCCGTATGTATGGATTTTAATTCATGTTAAATGTATGATGTTTTATAAGCATCGGACATGTCGAGGAATTTTTAAGTTGATGAATGCTTGTAATAAATTATTCACGCGGTGGGACACTGCATAGTTTATTGCTTTCATAGAAACTCATGTACGGATCCTGCGTGGGTCATAGAATGAATTGTGTAATTGGTTTTTATATTATTCATTATTGATCTGACGGGCGTGGACCAACCTTGACGGGGGCGAGGCGACAAACACGTACACGGATGCCATGGTGATGATCCAATGGCGACTTTCCCGGAGATGACCTCAACAAGGACAGGATTGTCTTTCTCTCTGAAACACTGGAGATTGATTAATGGCCATGATAGTTGGATTATAATTCCTAGTTTGTTATTGCTTATTAATCATGCATGTTCTTATGTGATTGCTTATGTGCAAATCGAATTATTAGGAGCATGTTTAGGAAAATCCCGTAAAACAAAAATTATATTAAGTGTGTAATGGGTTGAAATAAATTACATCCAAGGCCTCCATTATCGGTTTGTCAGTGAAATGAATTTAATTCGAGCCCAAAGGACGTTTTATTTCAAAGTTCACAAGAACGAATCTCCTCCGGGGTAGTTATAGTAAGCTATTTCAAAAGCGTACGGGTCACCCAAAGGTGGACGTATAATTTTGGTAGTAAACTTAAGACCAATTAATAGGTTACTCTTAAAGTGCAAATAATTACGATATTCCCAAAGGAAAAGGTCGTTTTTATTCTTTTACAAGTTAATTGCGCTAGCCAAAACATGGACTGACTATTAGTTAAGTAATGCTTGGCAGTATGTTAAGCTAATGGGATTTATCCCTCCTCTTGCGAATGTTTGAACCATACGTCCACACTCTGTGGCCTGCGGGGATTCGGTGCTTTGAGGTGTTGGTGAATTTATTTGAATATTGTTACATGGGATCAATATTTAATGTTTAAATTCAAAACTACTTGACTGAGTAAAGACTATGTTTACATGATCCCAGGAATTCAAAATGTCTTTCAATCCGTTGTCTGTAATTCCCAAAGAAAACAAACTTGTTGGTCCCAATTATATTGACTGGAAAAAGAACTTGGATATTGTGCTAACTGCTGAGGGGCACAAATTTGCTACTATTGAGGCTTGTCCGGCTGTGCCTGCTGACAATGCACCAGACCAAGAGAAAAGGAGTATGCTCGATGGAAAAAGACTGACGAGATGGCAAAGTGTTACATCTTGGCATCTTTGTCAAATGTACTTCAACATCAACATCAGTCTATGAACACTGCAGCAGAGATGCTCTTCAATCTCAAGGAGTTATTTGGTCATCAGTTGCGGGCTGCCCGAAAAGAAGCCATGAGGGTTATGATGAACATGACCATGCGTGAGGGCATTCCCGTAAGGGAACATGTTCTTGCTATGATGGCCCAGCTGAATGAGCTGGAGGTTCTTGGGGCTTTTATTGAAGGAGAAACACAGGTCGATATAGTGCTCCAGCCTTTGCCAAAGAGCTTCGAGCAATTGTGGTTGAATTACAACATGAATAAGATGTTAATGACTTTTCCAGAATTTGTCTCTGAACTTTAATCAGCAGAGGGCCTGTTGCGTTAGAAGATCCAAGCTATGGTGGCCCAGCGGGGTGAAGCTTCCACTTCTAAGGATTCTAAGGGCTAGAAGAGGAAGAAGTCCGCAGGAAAGGGCAAGGCGGTCATGAACGACGCGCAACCTCGATAGAAGGCGAAGAAGCCGAAAGGCAAGTGCCACTGATGCCAGCAGAAAGGACACTGGAAGGCAGACTGCCCTCTCCTCAAGAAGTTCGACAAAGGTACATCTTTTTCTTTAGTCGTTGAAACATGTTTATCGGTATTATCTACCAGAACTTAATGTGTAGATACATGAGCCACTGATCATGTCTGCAATTCATTGCAGGGGTTCCAGGAGACCAAACGGCTTAGTGAATGAGAAGTTACCATCTACTTGGGCGATGCTAGTAGAGCGTCAGCAGTTGCAGTGGGAGACGTCTAGTTACCATCTATTTTTGGGCATATCCCCAAAACGAATCTGGTAAAGTACTATAACTCATCATTGCCCTAACCATTTTCATAAGAGTCTATTCCTCCTTTCTGCTACACCATTCTACTGAGGCGTGCCAGGCGCAGACAGCTGGGATGTAATCCCATTATTCGTCAAGTAGTTCCTAAATTCATTCGAGAGGTATTCGCCACCACGATCTGATCGTCGTGACTTGATACTTTTTCCTAACTGCTTCTCCACAACTGCCTTATACTCTAAGAACTAATCAAAGTATTTAGACTTGCGGTGCAGAAGGAAAATGTACCCATATCTCGAGTAATCATCGATAAACATAACGAAGTACTCGAAACCACCTCTCGCTTGAACACTCATAAGACCACATAGATCGGAATGAACTAGCCCTAACACATCTTCGGCTCTATGCCCCTTCGAATATTTTTACCATAAGCTTGCAAAGATATCACGTCCAACCACCCAAAATATATATGAATAAACATAAAATAAAAGGGTCAAGAATGAGTTATAATGGGGATTAGGGTAAGGTGGGATAACAAATATTTAGACTAGTGGAATCGAAGCCATCATACAAACTCTTCATAAATTGAGCTTAACCAAAATGTAAATCAAGGTAATCATGCAATCTCAATATGCGTCCAACATAGAAATAACCTAACACAATGCTTTTTGAAGTATCATTCTCTCCATTTTTCTCATTTTTTCTTTTTTTTTTCTGCTCATATTTTTCCAATTTTTCTTCCATTTTTTTTTTTGCGAGAGAAGATAAACTAGCAGATGTTGAATAGTGAAACTACGTACAACGCACGATCAAATATAAGAACATAGGATTATACGCTCTTCTAAAACTAAAGGAAATTCATAAAAAAGCTTCGATAGGGTTCAAAAAATGGTATCAATGAAAGGATATTACGACTTGTAGCATAGTTATGAATCAAAGAAAAACTAAGGGCTTACTAGTACTTTAAAAAAAATGTAGGCTTCAAAAGAGAGGCTATAAAGATAAATGTAGACATGACCATCAGTCGGGCCGGTTCGACCCGTTGGGTCGTCGAACCTCAAAAGGTGGGCACGAAACAAGCCTGACCCGGCAGTTCAGTGAACCGTTGGGTTTTTTAATAAAAAAATAATAATAAAAAAAATCAACTTGGACCCGGCGGCCAACCCGAAACTGGCGGGTCCGCAAATAAAAAAAAATTACCTGGAACCGGCCTGGTCTTACCACGGGTCCAGTTCTAAGACCGGTAGATCCGGGCCGATTCCGAGCCAGGTTGATGGGTCGTGTCGACCCGTGGCCATCTCTAAGATAAAAGGTTAGTCCTAAGTACCCTCATTTTTTATTTCATACATCCAATTCCATCAAAGGTGTAAACACAGACATTCATAGCAAAGCAAGTGCTAGAAAAACTAACTAGTCGAGATAATACTCAATCAAGAAAACAGAGCATGGTATTCAATGTATGCTCATAGGTTCAAATCTCACCAAAAAAAGGTAATAAGTGTTAATCTCATACATTCGTCCATCACGTGATCATCAAGAAAAACTATTCACCGTGTAGTAACAAGGACTCCAAAATTATTGTTGCATCCATAAAAAATCACATTTGACGAACTGGCACCAGTCAAATCAATAATAACACAAGAGAAATAAAAATAAGACTCAATACTATATTAGACATCAAGCACTCATGCAGTGACTGCTCTACTTCTGCTAGAACAAAACTAAACATTTAAAATAAAACCTAGATGCAACCTACATGAATACTAATGAAACAATATTATATAATCGATACCACCTCTCCTTCCACAAGTTCGACCTCGATAAGCTTGTCTTGTGACGAGATCTCTAATCTTTCATGTTTTTTGTTATTGCTTGTGTCCTCCGGGTGGTCTAATGTTGGGGCTTTCTATGCTCCTTATATTCTTGAGTTATTCATCGTGATCTGATAGCAGTGGTGAGCTTGCTGCTGCTTCCTCAAGACCTCCCTGACCTTATTCCCCACCAGGAATTTTAATTTTAAGCAGTAAGTTGAAACTGATTCATTAAAAAGAGTTCAGACTAGGTCTTCCTTGGATGACATTATATAATGAGGTCACGTATATTACCATAAACCTGACCAACCTTCCTATATGTAGGGGTAGCTCTCCAAGTACAACCATCAAGTATACTTCGCCTACTAGTTTGACTTTCTTTCCTCCAAAATCATATAGGCATGTGTCTATTACCATTTTTTTTCTCAGGCCCATCCGCTCCAAGCAATGGAGGAAAATCACATTGAATAAGTTGTATGTGTCCACCATGACCCTTCGTACTACATAACTCTTGATTTCTTCTCTTTTGATTACATCATTGTTATGTAGGAGCCGACGTCAACGAAGTCTTCTGGTCCAAAATTGAGAGTAGCCTATGGTGGTGCCTTGTGGATTTCTACCTACTTCCTTTCCTCATTCTGGTCATTGCGAAATTCTTATTCTGGGGGCCCTTTGATTATAACTTAGATTTATTTGACTATAGAGGATTTGGTTGTCGCTATTGCCTCCATAGTCGCTTGAATGCTTCTCTAACTATCTACTAGATTTCTTAGTTATGAAAATACCGTTAGCCATTTACATCAATAAAGAGACTAGGTTCCCCATAGACGGTGCCAATTTGATACGTCACTATCAGATTGCACACCTTCCACCTTGAATGAGTCTCTTCTTTAAGCTCCCGGTCTCGGTGAAAAACTCTCTGATGCTCAAGTTAGAACTCGCCCAGAATGTGTATACTGAATACGTAAGATGATCGTGGAATTGTGTGTTGTTGTGTTATGTAATGTGAATAAACATGTTGTCTTTATATTGGACTTTGGAGTCTCCAAACTGAAGAAAATTTTTGTTAGGGAAGAGATCCATTGGAATTCTATTTCTCTAACTTACCACGTCTCTATCACGAAAAGAGTCACTGAACGAGTGATCATTTTCTTCTCAATTACATTCTTCCCTTCTTTACTGTTTTAGCCTGGGATACTTAAGTCCTAGATTGGACCTCCCATCCTGTCTGTTATGGCCCTTCTGAGGACGTCCAAGACATTGTCTTGAGGTCAAAATGACCTCACATAACTTGTGCCTAGGCTACCCGACCTTAATATACATCGAGGTCGCTACTTTACCGGGCTCCTAGAGGCGGTACGTCTAGGTCGGGTTAGTTTCTGTGAGCTTGGCATCTTAAACTCGTGTCCGAATTACATGGTCGAGTACCACTTTTCTTATCTTATTGGAGTTCTTCTATCTCGATTACAGACGGGCTACTCTCCCTGATAGAAATGTCGAGTTGTGTTTTGGGTGCTATATCAATATACACATATGTGAAATTTAGAAGCCTAAATATAAGGTTAAAGTGCATTCAACTATCATTTTCAAATATGAAAAAAGAGAAGTTAAGAAACTTAAACTATCTAAAGTGACCTTTAAAAATGATTTTTTTTTTTTTTTTTNNNNTTTCCCCTTCAAACTAATAACCAACCACTCATAACAAAAAGCCCCCTAGAATGAATTCTCAATCAAACTCGAAATTTTTCCAAATGCCCTTTTGTCAGTTTTCAAATGCCATTGATCAAATACCAACTGTTTGGTTCTTTTACTATTGTGAATATGGACTTAATATATTTATTCATTGACACATAAAAATGTACATCTCTTTACCAAACTCAACAGCACACAATATGGTAGTGCTCTACTTAAAAAAATTGTGTCCTTTGACATTGAGGTGTTGATTGGAGGTTTGATAGGTGGAGTTTTTCCCTTTTGGTCGCTTGCACTACACCAACAAACTATTAATTCTTTCCTTGTTTGAGTAGTTAACTAAAAACTGGGTTGTTTATTAATACACCAAATGACAAAGACGTTCATGCTATTGCAACTAAAATAACATAAAAAACACATGAGGGCATGAACTACCAAAATCACCCACCAAATAATTATGTCCTCCACCAAAATAGTGGCTGGTGATTTGTAGTCCTCCTTTGTGTGGACTTATTGCTCGTCTAGTAAATTAGTAATATGACCATTTGAAGTCATCGACATTTTGATTATATTTATATTGAAAGGTAGTTGAGTTTGATCCGAAAAATTTCAATTTTGGTTCGTTTACATGTTTAAAATTCACCAATTTTCCTCTTATTGTATTTAATTGATGCTATGTTGCATCAAGTAGTAACATCCACTTAAAGATGGTGTGTTACAATCTCATCTCCATTAAGTATGGAGTTATGAGAAGTGTGCTTAAAGTCTTCATTTAATTGTGTTCCATGAAAACAAGTATAAATATGATGCTTTGTGCATCATGAAAAGTACACTACGAGACAAATAAACAAACAAGAGAAATATACATAATCTTTATTTAGTGCATATTCTCTTGTTGAGCCGAAACCATCAAGGCGGCTCGGGTTTTAGAACGTGGAGGATACCGACGACTCTAGTAGCCGTCGGATAAAAGATATACGGGCAAGTAATCGCTTCCGCTACATAAAGGTCAGTCCTATATATATTTATATATGCGTTATATAAAACCACTTACAGTGGTATCAGAGCCCGTTTATTCCTCCGACGTATTTTTTAATAAACAAATATATTTATGTATTTGTTACATAAAATTCATTCTATTGATTAACTAAGTGTTAAGTATAGAATGTGTGTCATCATGAATTTGTGATCATGAAAATGACATAAAGAGATAATAAAAAAAAATTTATATGGAGGAATAATTAGGTTTTGTGGCCTAATTATTATATAAATAAAAAATAAAAATCATTATTATTATTCTTTGTTTAATAATAATATTTGTTATTATTATGGTTTACAAATATTAATATGGTATTCATGTTTACCATTACATAAAGATTATTTTAAAATTATCATAATATTTGTTATTATGATGAAAAGAATAAATCAATATTTTAGTAATATTGTGTGACTTCTTATTATTATTTAAATTATCTAAGTGATATTTAAATAATTATTTAATATGATACATGAATATATGTTATTCATGTTACTAGACGTAAATATCTTTGTGATGTTTATATTTATTTAATACAATACATGAATATATGTTATTCATGTTACGAGACTTAGTAGATATCTTTGTGATATTTATATTTGTGTTTATTTGTTAAACAATAACATGAATAAATGAATATGTTTCACTAAACTAAGGTTAATTAAATTATATTTATTCTTGTTTGTGTTATTTGTGATGATTATGAGCTTGGCGAAATTTTCGAACTCATGGCATAAACAAAAATAAAATTGATAATTTAATTATATTGACCTCATGCCTAATATCCATTTTATATACTTGTAGATGACAACTAAATCCATGATTGGAGATTTGTCCTCCAACGAAAAGCTAGATGGTACCAATTACGACATCTGGCATAGGAAGATTCAGTATCTTCTTAATGAACGCGAGGTTTTGGAAACCTTGTCCACTACTGTGATTGAGCCAAAGGATACTGCTAGTGCGCAGTACAAGAAAGAATTGACAAACTATCAGACGTGGTCCAAAAAGGATCGTTCTGCACGTTATACTATGTTGTATTGCATGCATAATGATCTTATTGGAGAGTTTGAGAATTGTCCCACAGCTAAAGACATGTGGGACAAGCTTAAGGTCACCTTTGGGCAAACTTCGGCTACTAGGTTGCGTGCCTTGAACTTAAAGTGGATGGATTACAATATGGATCCTAAACACTCTGTTGCCGAACATTTGCGTGTCATGAGTGCTATGATACGTGACCTGAAAGCTGCGGGACGAGATGTATCTGACGAGGAGCAAGTTCTAAATGTGGTTCGTTCACTTCCAAATGATTCTGAGAATTGGAAGAACTTCAAGCTCCTCATGGCTCATAGCGAGAATGTAAAAACTTTTTCAGAACTTGCTAAACATATTGAAATGGAAGTAGAACGTCAGAGAACGTTAGCACCTTCCAATGT
>CACSLK010027831.1:71840-82486 GCA_902706635.1 Striga hermonthica | reverse complement strand
GGCTATCAGATACTTAAAATGAAATCATCAACTTTATATCAAAATTGGATTTATTAGTTTTGTCAACTTTATATCATAAATTAATTAAGTATTTTCTAAAAGTCATTTCTATATTTTGTTCAAAATATTTTTTTAGCGGCACATAAATGTTATTTATATTTTTATATTTGGTTATCTTGTCTACGAAGAAAAAAGATAATCTTGCAACTCTACTATGCCGACAAAAAAATGTATGAAAAACAACATAAGTATTAATTTATTATGTTTTACTCAATACAGGAAATATAATAAAAATATAAAGATTAACGATTAATTCTCTATAATTGCTCAATCAAGTCTATATATTTAAACTAAGGATTTTGATAGTTTTTATAATAGCCTCATATTTGTTTCCATAAAACTAAATCATCCTAAATTTAAATTCAACTAATAAAGGTAATAACCATAAATATTTGACTAAAAAGATTATGTACATTAATTACATTGATTTTTGTTAATTTACTAATTTTAGTCAATAATTAATGAAATTGGCGGGAAAGTGTTTGTAAAAGTGAATTATGTTAATCCTTATTATATATTAATAGATTTGAAAAAAAAAAAAAAACCTAACATATTTTTTGGAGCAAAATTTGCTTTACTTAATTTCATTATATTATATATAGATTGTTTGTGGTGCAAAAATGTATTATTCAAATCCACTCTGTCCACACACACCCACAATCGTAAGACTAATTTAACTTTAACATATAATAGCATTATGAAAAATGATATTTTGATAAACAATTGGAATTAGGCTGAGCATGGAACTTGGGAATTTTGAAACCGTTTTGAAAATCAAATCGAAATCACTTTGAGCTGAAAAATAATCGTTGGTCGTTTGACTTTTTCCGAACAGAAGAAAAAATTGGTACCGTTTTCGTCCTATATCGTACCGAACCGAGACCGAAATTAAGAATCCAATTATAACATTAGATGTGTGTAACTAATATATTTTATGTCAACTTTGATCCTACATAATGTAAGATTTTTTAAAATGCAAATAAAGTATAGTAATAACAATTAAGTTTCACTTAAGTTTCATGTTTAGGAATACTTGATTTATATTTGAATTTTTCTTGTTATAAAGAAATTATTCAAAATGGTATGAAAGGTTAATAAATATTTTTTTAACAAAAAATATATTATATTTTGTTTGAATATTATATTTTTAATGTGTACAAATTTATTCTTAACTAAAATTTAGAGTTACTTCTAAGTTGATTTCAAAAAAAAATTTTTAATATGAGGAAGTATTGATGAATGTTGTTTCTTTAAAGCATAGAAAATTAAATAATTAAAATTTATAGTTACTCTACAGTTGATTTCAAAATAAAATCTTCAATATGATGAAATATTGATGAATGTTGTTTTTTAAAACATATAAAAATTAAGAAAAATGCTACATGTACATAATAAATGTACATAGAGGTGTACATAACTCTCGCATGATGTGGGGTCCACTTGATTTGTTTATTTTTGGTGGGCCCCACACAATGTGAGTATTATGTACACCCTTATGTAAACTATTATGTACTTGTATCATTACTCAAAAACTAAAATATAACTAGGTAGTCCATCAAAAAAATTTAAAAACATAAGAAATATTCAAAGATCCAAACCGAACCATTCCAGACCAAATCATTCCGATAGTCCTAAATACCAGATAGAACTGAACTGAAAAATAAAAATCTCCGAATCGAACTGTTTCATTTTTGATACGGTTCCGAAGATCGAATTTAGTGATCTCCGAATTTTGATATGGTTCCTTAAATTTCTCAATCTCTGAATCGTGCCGACTATAATTTCCAATGTGATTATATTTTGCAAAAGGTGCATTGAATTTCTCCATTGACTATTACAATCTAAAGTGGATCCATCTCTTTTCCATTTAAGGCCATTAATTTTATCAAAATTTTATTCACAAAATTGTATTACAAAAACATCTTTTTTTTTTTTTTTTCATTTCAAATTCCATTTATTTAACTAATCTTCTTAAATGATGGATAAAGTGGAGTTTTGAAACCCTGCACAAAAATCTTGCATCTCTCTCCTCTGATGCACTGATTTTCCATTGCCCTTAACGAGAGGATATTTGCGGAGAGCTTGCGTGAGGTCCAGTCATGAGGGATTCGGGTCTGGATCTATTCGACCCGAAAAGCGTCGGCGAAGACAGCTCGTCTCCCGGCGGTAGCCGTGACCCGGACTTTGGGTTCGCGTTCAACGACAGCAATTTCTCCGACCGGGTTCTCCGGATCGAGATTGTCGCGGATCANNNNCGAGGCTTGCCAAACCCTAGCTGACTGGGCCGCGCGCAAAAGCAAACGGCGTCGCGGCGATGCTGCGAAGAGGGAGAACGGTGAGCTGCCTAGCATTTTAGGCTTTTAGCATTCTGAATTGTGAATAGGTGTTCTATTGTTTGTCTGGGGATTTGAATTAATGGCTTCGTGTCTAAAATGATTGTTTCTTTCCGTGGTTTGAGCCAATTGGGTCGGACAACGAAAAAAAGATGAAACCTTGTGTTTTATCGTCTTGATCTCATGCATAAATTCATTATTGAAAATGGTTTTCTTAGTTGATTTGTGTATAACAAGCTATATTTTATATGTTGTTATCTTACCCTATTATGTGTTTAAAAAATTACAACTTGGAGATACTTTGAGATTGATTTAGTACAACAAAAAATTGTAACAGCCATAAATTTTAGGTTTGCTTGTATGTTTTAGGGATATGATATCAGGATAGTTCTTTTCAGCAATTGATGAGCTGAAGCTTCATAATATTATTGAATATCTGTAAATTCCTGGGGAAATGGCTGAAGAAAATTTGTAAGTGTTTGATATGGTGTTGAAGTCTAGCTACTTTATGATGAGCCTTAGGTGAATACTGTTTCTTTAAAATTTTGTTTAAATTAAAAATTGCCTCTATAGCATGGGGTTATACACGGGTAAATTTTGTAGAAACTAAAAGTTACTGTTGAAATAAGAGACCTCATCAGGCTGTTGTACTTGTGAATTGTGATATAGTTGTTTCTTGAAAATGGGCTTGTTCTTTTTTTATGTGAATCTTTTTTCGTGTATTATTGATGGTATAAATGGTTGCTCAAGTACTCATTTCCTTTTGGATTAGCCTCTACAAATGTTTTTTTAGGTCTAATCTTCTCTGTAAATTCCGTCTTTTATTGCGTGTAAAATTTTCTGATGACCTTTGCCTTTGCTTTTGCCTTTCACTCATATTTCTGACTTATGCATGTTCTTATGCTGGTATGGGTTGTGCTCATCTTAATCAGACATATACCACTCGTTTGCAGCTTTGGATATCAACCAGTGCCCTGAAGAGCAGATTTTAGATAGCCAGTCAGATGCTGAAGACGGTGGTGATGAGAATCCTGATGAGGAGGAAATCCTGTTCATTGAAGATTTACAATCAGGTAACGAGTAGCTAATAAAAGTTCGAATCTGAGAATTTGTTTTCATTTGCCCCCTCCATGTATTATTTCTGAATGAATCACTGCCTATTCTATTAAAATTGGGATTACTTCTGGGACTAATTGATTTTGTTTGCACTATATCCTACACCTAAACCTTATATTTGAAGTAGAAACGATTTTCCACAGTTTTGCTTAGCAACCATTGAAGTAGAAATGATAATCCATAGTTTTGTTTATGTTTTAACTTTTTACTTGTATTTTTATTTATCTCTGTAGGTGATGAAGCTGCAAATAGTGATGATTCAATTGGGACGGAAGATGGTTCAAGACTCCTGAGAGTTAAAACTTTACACATAAGCTCTCCCATATTAGCGGCAAAAAGTCCATTTTTCTACAAGGTACTGTTAGTGTTATTTTGTAATATTTTTTTGCATTTCTAGGTGTTTAATTTATAACATGTTTCTTCCTCCTGTTTTGCAGTTATTCTCTAATGGTATGATGGAGTCAGAACAGAGATACGTAACTTTGAGAATTAATGCCTCTGGTATGTTTTATTCGGTGAATTTGATATTTTGACTATTTATGTTTAACCTCATGACTAATTTTGTTCCTTCACCAATGAAACAGAGGAAGCTGCACTCATGGAGCTCATGAATTTTATGTACAGCAATACATTAAATGCCAACTCAGCCCCTGCTTTACTGGATGTGCTTATGGCTGCCGACAAGTTTGAGGTGGCTTCCTGTATGAGACACTGCAGTCGTCTGTTAAGAAACCTCCCCATGACTACAGAGTCAGCATTACTGTATCTCGACCTTCCTTCAAGCGTTCTAATGGCTGAAGCAGTTCAACCACTTACTGATGCTGCAAAACAGTTCTTAGCTTCTCGTTATAAAGATGTGTCAAAGTAAGTTCACCTTGCCTCCCTTTCTTGTTTTTCTGTACATACGGAAGACGAAACATAACTCACAAATTTCACCTTTTATGATTATATCAATATCTGTTGTATCTATTGCTCGATTGAGTGAAAAAAGAGATTACTCTTGGTTTGCAACGTCTATCCACTAATTCTACATTAATTACCAAGATGAAATAGTTATCTTTATCAATTATATGTCCCTTGAGGAATTACAAAACAACCTTGTTTGAGTATTGTATTTACTTAACTAAACTAACTTCTTGAGGTCATAATATGCGGACTCGAAATAAATGAAAGAGTATTGTAAGTTTACAAGATAGCTCATTTTTTCCCTTTTTTTTTTTAAATAAATTAAGAAATTTATAATTACAAATAATACATTGACTACTAGTCATCCAACACTCATGTAGTTACATGTATCTTACAACAACAACATACCCAGTATATTCCCAACAGGTTGGGGTTGGGGTCTGGGGGGTCAGTTGTACGCAGACCTTACCCTTGTAATTATACAAGGCTTGTAATTATACAAGGAGGCTGTTTCTGTAGCGACCTAAGGTGCATTGCGTCGTTTGATATATTTTTTCTAGAAACTTCACTAATAGAAGAAGCACTAGAATTTAATTGAGCCATTTTGAGCTAGTCCATTATTAGCACTATGCCAGGAGAATTGTCAACAATGACTCTTCCAGCTCCATTTGTTAATTAAGTAATTTATTGTTATAGTTTATTTTGAAAAAAAAAATATATATATAGAAGTTTCAATTGAAAATTTTTAAAAACTTTTAACAACTTGCAATATTATTGTTATTTAAAATAACATTTATCATCTGTAAAACTTGCTCGATATATATTATAATAATATTTCTAACTCATCATTTAATAGACTTAGAGATAAATTAATTTCATGAATATAATAATTTCATATTCCAGTTAGGATTAATAGATATATAATATACTTTTTATAACAATAGATATAATTAATTTTTTATTTTGTGTATGCAAATATAGGTGATGGGACATATATAATATACTTTTTATAACAATAGATATAATTAATTTTTTATTTTGTGTATGCAAATATAGGTGTCCCATCGATGATCATAAAAAAATGATTAATGAAGTACATCGTATATGAAAATTGATAAAAGAATTATTAAGTTTTAAAATGTATTTATAATTTAAGTTGGTCAAGTGTTTTATAATTTTAAAAGTCTTGTCAATAAAAGTTTAGGTCTACATGCACATGGACTATTCCAAAGCAACAAAAATTGACATAGGATTATGAAGCACAAAAATTGACATATAGCATTACGAAGCTCCAGAAATTGATAGTTCGATTGGGAGAATGGGTGGGATAGATGCCACATTCAAATTATACTTATTCATCGCTAATGAACTCGACCCTTGTTTCATATAATGAGCCCAGATACCAAGACGAGGTCATGAACTTACCACTCGCTGGAATCGAAGCCGTCCTGTCGAGCGATGACCTTCAAGTACCCTCAGAGGATGCAGTTTATGACATTGCTCTCAAGTGGACCCGGAACCACTACTCGAAGCCCGACGAGCGTCGTGACATCCTCTGCACGCGCCTTGGCCGCTACATCCGTTTCCCCTACATGACCTCACGCAAGCTGCGGAAAGTCCTCACCTGCGGTGACTTTGACCGCGAATTCGCCACCAAATGCGTGCTCGACGCCCTTTTCTTCAAAGCGGAGGCCCCTCACCGCCAGCGGGCCCACGCGTCCGAGGAGTCATCCTCCTCTGGCCGCAGGTTTGTCGAGCGGGCCTACAAGTACAGGCCTGTGAAAGTGGTCGAGTTCAGTTCCCCCCGTCAGCAATGTGTGGTCTACTTGGACCTCAAGAAGGAGGAGTGTGGGGCCCTCTTCCCTTCAGGCCGGTTGTACTCGCAGGCCTTCCATTTGGGTGGGCAGGGATTCTTCCTCTCGGCCCATTGCAACATGGATCAGCAGAGCGCATTCAACTGCTTTGGGCTTTTCCTGGGGATGCAGGAGAAGGGCTCGGTGTCGTTTGCTGTTGACTACGAGTTTGCCGCCAGGTCCAAGCCGCTGGAGGAGTACATCAGCAAGTACAAGGGAAATTACGTCTTTACAGGTGGGAAGGCGGTTGGGTACCGGAATTTGTTCAGCATTCCGTGGGTGTCTTTCATGGCCGACGATAGTCCTTATTTTATCAATGGCGTGCTCCATCTTCGGGCGGAGCTCACCATTAAACGTGAGGTTGTGGCTTAGGAAGATCGATGAAAAAGGGGGAAAAGAAAATGGTTTTTTACATTTTGGAAGAAGGTTGGGGGTTAAGAAGAGAGGTATATGGAAGTGTGCTTTTATATTTTTGCCTGTGTTGCTTGGTTTTGTGTAGTTTCGTGCTTTGTGCTTGGGAGAAGTAGCATGGGCTACTGCCATTTAGGGCTGACTGTACGTGTAAACACATGCCATTTGAACATCATACACAAAGATCAAAGATCATGGGGATGTTTTTAATGTTATGTAAATAGGTTAAAAGACCTTTATTTATAGAATGAAAATTCGGAGAAATCTTATTTTTCGTTGTGATGTGTTTTGCCAATTCATAATATCAATATCTATGTTGGATACTTGATATTAATGCTTCAAGTCATGTATGATGTAAAAGCATTTTCAAAAAGGAAAAAAAAAAATAATAATAATAAGGAAATGTTATAAAACTAAAGAGAAAGAGAGAGGATAGAGAAAATGCGGTTTTACTATGTAGCCAACAGTTGGCTCCATTGTGGAGTCAACCTTCTATATATAACAAGTAAATCTACCATATTAATAAAATTATATTAGTGTTATTTAAGTAATCAAGGAATATGGCAGGTTTACTTGTTGTATATAGAAAGTTGGCTCCATTATGGAGCCAACTGTTGGCTTCATAGCAAAACCGAGAGAAAATGTATTCTCTTGATGTGTTTTTCATTATAACCGAAGCTACTATTTATAGGAAAATTTATGATAGCACAATCGTAATAATACAATTACATCGAGGACAAAATAGTCATTCACATACATAAAATTAATGGTGGTTAGTAATGTGTCCCTTTCTAACTTATTTTACAAGACTCTCCATTGTATGACTATTTCTAAACATATTTTAACTGATTTGAACAAAGCTCAATCTGAACATCCTGAAGTGTACCTTGTAGCTATCAGGTACTGGTGCTTCGGTATGTCAGGAAAACCCGGTGGGACAAAACCTGATCATCGTAAAATCATAACATTGCTTTCTCAGGAAAGCCCAGTGGGACAAAAACATGATCATTATGGAATCACAACATTTCTCCTTAGGAAAACCCGGTGAAAAAAACCTGAGCATTGTGGAAACACAATATTGCTCCCCTCAAACAGATCATCTTTAGTGGAGTATCCATATGCTGCCTCGTTAGAACCTTGTTAAGAAAACCCAGTGGGAAAAAAACTTGATCGAAGGAAAAGAGTACAACTACCACAGTGTCTTTCATCATGAGGAATCATATCATTTATCCAGTAGTTATCATCATACCATGAATATGCCTCGTTAAAACCTTATAATGAAAAACCTAGTGGGACAAAATCCTAATGAAGGAAAAAGAGTACACTATTCATGTGAATACGCCATCCATGTTGCCTCATTAAAAACCTTGCTAAAACACATCGGCAAAACTCAGCCAAGAGAAAAAGAGTGCAACGCGTATTCCGTATATTCACCATAACAATCTTCCCATAATTTGTATGAGTATCATATAGATTCATTCAGAGTTTCAGATACTGATAGTAATCATGATAATATTAATATCATGCTTTATGCAACGTTCATTCTTATTGTCAACTGATTTCAATGGTCTTACTGCCAATAGTTTCCAATAATCACAATTTCAGTTGATTTCAATCTCGTCAACATCATTTATATAGCGCTATTCATTTGTTTGGGTAAGTCGCATAATTTAGCCTCAAGCTGAAAGCATTATGCGGAAGAGAAATTATATACAAGGGATGAGGCCCGAAAGACCCATAATAGTGAGCCCAACGTGAATGTCACGCTATCTTTATCTTTTCTCCATCTTTTTTAAAAGTCTTAATTGCTAATAACACCATGACCTTTTTGAAAATTACAATTATATGCACCACTTTTAAAGTTGGCAAAAATATACACCACTTTCCTTAAAGTTTGCAATTTCATGCTCAGGGCCCAATTTCGAGCTTTTATTGCTGACGTGGATATTTTCTGATGGCATGGCACTAAGATGACGATAAAAAATAAAACACTATTGGTATTAGTAATTGAACCTATGTCCTCATGGGTGTATATGGGAAGTATTACCACTACACCATTACAAGTTGTATGGCTAAATTGGTCGCGTTAAATATATATACACATATTGTATGAACAATCAAATTAAATTTAAAAAAATAATATGTAAATTATATTTCATTATATTAATAAGATATAAAATTATAATAACTAAAACATAATAAAATAAAAATTATATATATATATTAAATAATAAAATAAATTAAAATAAAGTAAGATAAAATTATAGTAGAGTACATAAATTATATATATTTCTTATTTATTAAAATAAAACTATTTAAAAAAATTGAAATTAAAGATAATAATGATAAAATTATATTAAAAAATAAACTAGATTAAAGTACACAAGTTATAAAATAAAAATATTATAATATAAGATAATAAAGTATAAAAAAGTAAAGTAAAATAATATAATAAAATAATAAATAAAAAACCTTATTATAAAAAAATAAATAAAAATAAATAAAAATATTAAATTAATATAATAAAATAAAAAATATATTTTCATTATATTATTTAGTATTGTAATAAATTTAATTATTTATTATAATACTCTCAAATAATTTAATAAATTATTTATTTAATAATCTTTAATTATATATTTTTTATTTTACTATATTTATTGATTAAATTATATGAGATTATTTTAATAAATAATTTATTAAATCATTTGATCTTATTTTAATAAATAATTTATTAATATTATATGGAAAACATTATAATGAAATAATGTTTTTTTTTATTTTAATATTTTCATTTAATATTTTTATTTATTTTAATTTATCATTTCGTAATAAGTTATTTGATTTATTATTTTATTTATTCGATTTTATTTTACCATTTTTATAATTTATTTTATAATATTATAGTATTTTTATTTATTTTAACTAGTGTACTTTAATCTAGTTTATTTTTTAATTTACTTTTATCATTATTATTTTCATTTACAAATTTATATAACTAGTTTTTTTCTTATAAAATAAGAAATATATAAATATATTTAAATGTATTTAATTTTAATGCATTTTACTATGATAAAGTTTATCTTATTTTATTTTAATTTATTTTTTATTTAATATATACAATTTATTTTATTATATTTTAATTATTATAAGTTTATATATTATTAATATTATTAAATATAATTTACATTATCTTTTAAATTTGATTTGATTTTTCATACGTTATGTCTATATATGTATAACGCCACTAAAGTAGACATACAACTTGTATTAGTGTTGTGGTTACTACATCAATATACAACCTTAAGGTTGCAGGTTCGAACCCCAATTTATTTTTTATCACCAGCCATGTCTTGCCACATCAGCAATAAAAGCCCGAAGTTGGGCATGTAGCATGAAATTAATAAAAGCCCGAAATTGGGCCCAGAGCATGAAATTGCAAAAATTAATGAAAGTGGTGTGTATTTTTCATTGTTTTAAATAGATCGCTATATAGCTTTTTTTTCAAAAAAACGCGACGTAGCCTTATATATTTAGCGTTTTTCCCGAAAAGCTTACGCGAAATGTTGAAACGACACGCTTTCTTACGCTATTTTTGCGCTATTTTACGCTATTGTGCGCTACATTGCGCTATATTTCTGCAACGACATTTGAACAATAAAATATTAAAAAACTCGTACAAAATCATATTTACAAATGACAATAAAAACGAAAAATGTTGATAATGATTTCAAATTAAAAGTTTGAAAATGTAAAGTTCTAAGTTGAACAATGTATATTTTTGGTCTATTTTTGTTATATCATTTTATTTTTCAATATTTGACATTTAAATAAAGAATAAAAAGTTCATATCTAATGGTTAGAATTAAGTTGTAGTTAAATAAAAATATAATAATTAAAATGCATATACTTCAAATTATACTATGACTTACCTCGTTATATATTCATTGTTTGTTTTTTTTTTTTT
>CACSLK010027830.1:278482-294977 GCA_902706635.1 Striga hermonthica | reverse complement strand
ACAGTTGCTGGGCGCTGGCAGCACACGGTGGGCGTCGCTGGGCGTCGCGGACTGGACTCGACGGTGCGCGACTGCTCGCGGTAGCGTGCGGTTACGCGTGGCTGAGTTCAGGCGGCGTTCGGCGGTGATGTGCGGATTCCGGCGATTCCTAACGGCGGCGGACGGCGGTGATGATGATGATGACCGAAATTTATGGTTATTAGAAAGCTCAATTAATTGTACCAAAAAGCCTTCTAATGTATTACCTAAACACCTATTTCGATTAAACTTGGTGAAGCGTTTAATCGAATCTCCCTAACTCTCGAACGATGTTATTCTCTCTTGTATGTAGTAGAGAAAATCGGCCAAGACAACATTGTAGGAGAGGTTGGGACATGGAGTATTTATAGGCTTCATTAGGGCCCTAAGGAGGTGCTAAATATGGGCTTATTCCATTAGGCCTAGGAAACCTAATTCTACTCCAATACTAATTTAATGTTGGAAAGAAATCTCCTACTAATCTCCTCCTTTCTAGAAGACTCCTAAGGGGGTGATTGTTTATAAGTTGAATAGTAAAAAAACCAATCAAAATTCAAATTTAACTCAACTTTAACTCAACCCCACTATCTTCAATATTATCAATATAATTAAATAATATCAACCAATCATTTTTACACATCACATCAACTTTAATTCACTATTCATCCACTCACATAATTCTAACTAATTATCATTTCTAATCATTTTTTTCCCTATTTTACATCAAATCAATTTTAATTATTTTATTTAAATATTATTTTTATATATCCACTAACAACTAACCATACTATATTTTTTCAAAATTAACTATAGTTAAAAACAAACCAAATAAAAACCAACTCAATCCATAAACAATCACACCCTAAGTCTCCTAACACTAGAGAAGATCCTTGTAGGAATATCTTTCCTAATTAAATTAATAACCATGGAATAAAATTAATTTCTAACTTAGGAAGCCTAATTTTACTCCAATTAATAATATAATGTTGGAAATATATTTTCTACTAATCTTCATCTTCTAGAAGTCTCCCAAGTCTCCTAATCCCAAGAGAAGATTCTAGTAGGAATTTTATTCTCCTAATTAATTAATTAATATTGAATAAAATTAATTCCTATTTAATGGAATTAAATAATAAAACATCCCACTAGAGTAATATTATTGCTCTCCCCATTTAGCCACTATTTTACCAATAAAATCGAGCCTCCATGATTAAATAATATTAATCCAATTGATCGATTTACCTCCCTATGTTTAAGATATAACGTTCGTTGATTAATTAAATTACTGACAAAATAATTAATCAACTTCTTATTCATTTCCGAAATTAGTACCACTCAGCCTTTAACCATTATGTCAGACAATCGTCTACCTGCAGGGTTTAACATAATGTTCCTTTCTGATCTCATTTCGGGGACGTAATCAATCCAGCGCACTGGAACATAGTGACTGTAAATAATTTATAATAGCACATCATATAATTATTCTTACTTACCAAAAAACCTCGTATGTCATCCTAACAGAATAGGAATCACTTGGTAAATCAAATAAATAAGAAATAAAAATATATGCCTATTTTATATGATCTTGCAGCTTAAGAGAACGCATCAATCACTGAAGGTCTAGGTTACGACAACGGTCAGTGAGTCTCATATCCTTATCCTTCTGTGGTCCTGTTCAACACTTAACATAAGTGCTAGTGTAATCCTTCAGTCAAAGACCAACTGAATCGAGAATACACTACAGTCTTTTTCCAAGTGGGGTCTCACTGCCAGTCTAGACTTTGAACAAATAGTTTAGTCTTATAAGGAACCGATAGGTGATCTTTCCGTTCGAAACTCTTCGAACCACACTAACTCAATATAAGACATTGAGTATGTATTGCATAAATAAATAAACTGCAAACATATGTACTTTGACCGAAACATGATTGTCAGATCAAAATGGAACTGATAGAAACTGCAAAACATCGCTTTTACAGTATACCTCTAACAATCACCACGGCGAGAGGAGCGACGCGCGCACGAGCAGCGCGACGGGGAACAGCAACGCGGTGACTACAAGCACGAGTACTAATGCAAGTGGTCACGTCCTGGTCCGGTTTGGGGTAGATGGATTCTTGTCCTCACCGATAGAACGTCAGAAGCCTGCAAATAACTCTCACACCGGGGGTTGTGTCCGGTGAGGAGCCTCCGATGCTTAAGTCAGTATGTGTATGAGTATACTGGAGTTGAATAATGTAAAAAATCGTGTTAAGGGAGAAAGGCTCACCCCCCTTTATATAGGGGTGAGATACCTGCCCTAATAGCTGCCCGGGTAAGAATGAGCTGGTTGCCCAAGCTGCCCGTCCATACTCTGACACACCGCGCACATGTCAGAGGTGGCGCGGGGCATTGGGAGCTGTCAGAGGTGGTTATCGCTAATACCCAATACATTCTCGACACGTGTCCTCCTGCACAAGGGGTAAATATTCTCCTGGAATTCGGTTGGAGGCTCTTACACGCGCCTGTGACTAGGCCGACCCATTGAGTATTGAGTGCGCGAGATGCTCGACCTTCTGAGGTCGATAAGGTTGATCGATCGTTTGTTTGGTCGAGCGACAGATTGGCCGACTTTTTGACTGGTCGACAGTTTGTCTTGCTCGATCTTTTCACTGCCTGGCTCGATTCCTTCATGGTATGACTTTCTGAACCGGTTCAGCAGACCGGTTTATCTTGGGGTATATAATATCCTATATCATCTAGTCCTCCCCCACTCTGGTCGAGTCTAAATGACTCGATCTAAGAGTGAATTTGTACTTCATCGACCTCCGGGGTGAGATGGTGTCAGATATCGACCCTTTGATGGATTGCCTGCTTAGTTTTTTAATAATGCCTCATTAATTTTCAAAAAAAAGTCTTCTGCCATACGCCTTTCTTGTCGTCCTTACTTTTTCGCCACGTACCCCACTTGTTAGGCATTTGTCTGGCGTTTGAATGATAATGCCTCCCCGCATAACACACCCACTTTGAGTACCGTGCTAATTAATGTTGCCCACCGTACGATCTGACTTTAATCAAACGGTCTTCATTCGCCTAACTCTTCCACTCTCCAAGTATAAATTCAGTTATTAGCGAATTTTCTATGTTTTTCCACCTTTGCAATTTAGAATTCTCCTGTGCTCAAACATCCCTCTTGCAAGAACCTTAATTCTCCCTGGCGATCTCCCCTGCGACCTTTGAGTTATTCCAAATCTCTCATCCACGATTATGAGTAAGTCGCTTCTCACCTGATTTTACTTTTTCAGTATCTGAGATTTTGCATTTCGATTTTTTTAATTGGGTGTCTTGAGGCTTGCTGCTTGAGGATCTTGAATTTGTGTGTTGGTTGTCGATATTCACCTGTCAATCACTTGTGAATTTTCGTACCCTCTTTTTAAAATTCTCCCGGAACCCCTGTTCTCCTTCTTCGATTTCTTCAAAATAGCCCTTTTCGTAGAACCCTAATTTTAAAAACCTTCTCTTCTTTACTCTTTTCTTTTTTTTTTTTTTGTCCAGATTCCTCTTTTTGATATTGTTCCTTTCTTTTTTGTTTTCAGATCCTGCTACCTCGACCACCTCCTCTGATTCGGTTGAGATTTTGCCTTCCGCACTCGAGGCCGTTCCTCTTTCGATTCTTCATCCCGGCGAGACCGTCCCAACTATCGTTTTTACTGCCCGTGTTGCTTCTTCCAACTCCGGGGATACCATGGATAACACTCCCCTCCGCCGACGTCGACCTTCTCTCGGTGCGTTAGACGAGCCAGAGGAAAACGAGACTGTAACGCCCCACTTTTATTTTGACGAAAGTCAAAGAGGCAACTTAAAATTTTCCAAAATTCTTTTCATAAATCAGTGGCGCTACTCGAACTATATCACATAAATAACGTAAATCATAAATCCAATGTTCTCATAAATCCCAAGTTCATCCAAATTATTCATTAGGGAACATCTCCCAATCCAAAGTTCCAAAGATCCCAAAGTCATAAATGCATAAATATAACCAATGTTCATAAATAACGACAATATTCTAAGGTTCATAAATGTAAGCGGAAGCTACTATATTAGGTCAGGTCAACGACCTTCCACCACTCGTATTTGCCTCGTCATTCGACACCCGCTTAACCTGCATCCATGAAGAGCAGGTGGGAGTGAGCAGGTGAACTGTAGTGCTCACTGCTATGCACAAGAACAATAATATAGTACGAGAAATTAAATGGCATGGTCGCAGTATAAACATAATCAATAAACATCCCATCTCCTAACCAAAGTAATTCTCATGTGCACACCTATAACAATAGACTGCTGCTCGTATGCCTTTCGGCGAACATAAATGGGGTGCTCAAACAGCAGGAGACTCAACCGTCACAGCACGCACGTAGTGCTTGGACAGGATATCCATCACCGGCCAGGGCACATTGCCAAGGTCTTACAGAAGACGTGGTCCTTAGCAAAGGACAAACGTGGAGATTACCCTTACAGGGTACGTTCTATAGCTACGGGGATAACCGTTCGACGGCCGGTACAGCTCACGTCGAAGATTACATGCTCACATGCATACATTGATCATACCCACATAAATAAAGCAATTATCATTCAAGGCATAGACAAATTTTGAATAACCCACCTGGATTACGATGTAGACGATATTGCGATAATCAGTCGAAGGTAGGCAAAGGCTTGACTCCTCGTTAATCTACAGTTAATAATTTAATTATTATTAAGGGTTTTGATTTGGTTGATTAGGCCACACAAGTAAGTTAAGCACACTTCAACACTAAACCAATTCAGCTCATAATGGTCATATAAGCAAACACTTAAAAAGAATTTCCATTTTCGAAAGCACAATATAAGTTTTTCGAAACTTAACTCGCGCAGCGATTTTGAAAATAACACAACTTGTAGCATATAAGTCGAATAGACACGATTCAAGTAGAATATGAATCATAAGACATGCCTCTACAATTCTGATATAAACACATTAAAAAGGATTCAGCATAAGGCATTTGATAAGGTACAGAACATAATCCAATCAAGCTCTCCCTATCTTCATTCTTATCATCTACTTAAATTTACCAATAAGCTTAAGGCCCTAAAACCGAGTACACATCAGCATGTTAACAGGTCATATAATTTAGCCAAACATACATCAAAAGGGGACCAAAAAAAAATAAAAATATGACACATAATGCCTTATATCATCTCGAAAGTATATTCACTTTCACGTAGCATGAAAAACACTTCCACAATATCATCTCAATTTCCAACAATTCACACATCACAACAAACTCAATAATCAAGAATGATATCAACTTCTAGCAAAATAAACATACCAAACATAGGCTTAAATCATTCAAACAAACTCAAGGAAAAAGGCATATAATCACACTTCTTCATAAATCAGTTACACAACAATTAACTCCAATTTTATAAAGATCTGAACTTCGCATAACCAAGATTTAAACTCACGAATTAACGCGGGGAGATTTATGAATTTCACCTCTCGTCGGGAAATTACACATTACACGCAACGAAGCGGACCTCACACCATCACTCGCGCGTCTGCTCATCTCACGGCTGATCCTCGACTTTCGGTTCTCAGCACTCGGCTCTCGCACGGGACCCGAAAGGGCTGCCGCTATTGTTCGGGCCGCTAACTGAATGCCGACGGGAGTGCCGCTGCTCGAAAAAGAAGCCGACGAAGAGTGTTGCTGTTGTTCGGGCGGTTTATTCGAGGTACTGGCCCGACGAACAGCCGTTGCCCATTGACAAAGAAGCTGGCCACCGTCGCTGAAAAGGTGTCGGCTGAGATTGTTGCTGATGTCGTGAACTGTCCGACCTCCATGGCTGAAAAGCTGCCTGCTCGGACGGCAAGGCCGGTGCCCATTGAAGAACTCGGCTTCCTCTTGTGCGCAGAAAGTCGTTTGTTGCTCTCGACGAGTCGTCACCTGGACTAATTGGTCTCGCCGTCGGGACCTCGCGACTTAGGGTTCGCTTATCGTCGCTGATTTCTTCAGCCACCGAAAATCGAAGCTTCGGTCGCCGAAATCTCGAGTTCTTCGGGAATGAACTTACCTGCTGAAAATGAGTCGCCGAACGGGGATAATAGGTTATCGGCAAGAGGGCATGGAATTCACAACGGCGATGATGAACTGAGAACGGACGCCGGCAGGACTGCTCGTGGACAGAGGTTCGACAACCGTTTCTCTCGTCTGTGGATCTCGCTAGTCGTTCAAAGTGGGTTGTTGCCGGCGATGGCTCACAATTGACGCTCGGTCGCGGACGAAGAGCCCCCTGCTGCTGATACGCCGGCAAGAAGGGAGATGGAAAGGCATGATTCACGGGGGTTGATTCGAAAGAGAAGAGGCGATTTTTTAGAGACGAGAATTTCCCCCAATCTGTTTTTCTGTGGTGGTAGGCGTGAAGATATGGGAGATGGGGCTTAGGGTTGGTGAAAAATGGTCACATGGGCCTAAAAAAAATGGGCTAAGTTATCCCAAATGGGCCAAACAATTAGTAAGTGTGGGCCGGATTTTCCAAGGTTCGACAATTGTAATAAAAGCTCGGTTGAGATAAAAATAAATAACGATATTATATATATAATACACACAATAATTATATAATAATAATAATAATAATAATAATAATAATAATAATAATAATAATAATAATAATAATAATAATAATAAGCATATAAAACAATTAGACAAATTGACAATTAATATATTTTGACAATTAATATGAAATAAAATAAAGTAAAATAATAATGCATATAACTAATAATCCAAAAATATCCACAAAGAAATGGGGCATTACAGTCTACCCACCTTAAAAGGAATTCCGTCCTCGGAATTCGAAACTAAAAACATCCAAACTTTAACATACCACATCAAACATGAAGTTCGGATATCCCCTCCTAATCCGGTTTTCAGTCTCCCAGTCGCCTCGGACTTGCCTTGCCAGTTTCATTGCACCTCGACAAGATCAACTGCCCGGGACCTCAGCTGATGAACCTTTCGGTCCAGTACGAACACCGGTACCTACTCATAGGTAAGGCCTCACTCGACCTGCAACTCGACGAAGTCCACTACGTGTTCAGGGTCATACACTCCGACAAAACATGCGGTAAAGCTAACCGGTAGGCCAAGTCTTTGACTCGTGCGAGATACTGAAAGACTTCGATATAGTAAGGCCGAAGCTTCTATTCTTCCCGAAGCGAATCACACTCCTCAGGGTGCGACCTTCAGGAAGACATTTATACCAAGATCAATCCCACGGTGATTGCATAGTCTCCAATATAGACTCGAGACTCCGCTCGACAATACAACACCTCAAATTTCTGCCGTCTCGAGGGACATCCCTCTTACAGCTAAGCAATAATTAACAAATTCACTTAATCGAGAACTAAGTGATTTAGGCAATTCATACATTGGTTCGGTTGAACTTGGACCTCTCGGTTCAAGGTTCAGAAGAAAAAAGTTCAAGGGGTTTCCCATCATATTTCGGTACAGAAACTGGTTGAATGGTTCAAAAATAAATCAACGGTATGGTCGATGCACTGTACCCCGAGAGGTGGCACACTCGCTGGCGCTGCATAAGCGGGGCGCTGGGACGCGGGTGTGTACCTGTTCGGAGAGCAACTGCAAGGTCAAGGTTTGGCCGTACGTACTGGCATGGTGAGTTTGGCGTTCGGTGATGGCGGTTGCAGCTCACGTGCGACTCAACGGTCGGCTGTGCACTAGCCTCACGTCTCTCAGCACGGACATGCGTGCTCGGCCACCACTTCGCGTGGCTACACCCGGCCAGGGCCGGCTTTGGGTTCGAGGTATTGAGAAGAACTTCTCCAAATAAAAGGTAAACATTTCCAAGGTAATTGGGAGGAACAAGGGTTTTCCACAAAATTTCGAACGATAACAATTTGAGGTTTAATAAAAAAAAATGATTTTCCCCTATCATGCAGGTACAGAACAACTCCAATAGTTTCAAGGGTTTCAAATATAGGCGTAAACCGAGTTCCAAGTTCACCACCTTCCCTGATCAACACAGTCTCCATCGAACAATCAACGATAGAGGTCGGGTAAAACTACCCAAAGAAACGAGGATCGATTCCTCAGCCAGGAATAATCCCAAACATAGCGTTCACTACCGAATAATGAAACGCTTAGCTCATTCGACTCCTCCGACAAACAGTGTCGGCCGTCACGTCAGCTCTTGCTCAAGTAGCTAACCGTGCCGGCAATCTTATATGAGCTCCCAAAGATTACGATGAACAAAATTCAAAAGCGAAGATGGCCATGCACTTCGCGATGTGCCCGCATCAGGCACGACTACCCTCCTTAAAAAGATTCTCAAAATCTTTTAAAGTGGAACAACACTTCTCGACTCCCCAACTTCATATTGAATTAGAGGCATCACAAAACAAGATTCTCAACTTACGAGGATAGATAAGGATCATTAAAGAATTAAAGAAAAATGCGTAACTCCATCTGAAATCTCATCCCATGCAAAGGAGGAGAAGGCAAACAAAATTTCAAAGTACTGAAATCGATCAGAATCACAAACACAATTCAAAACTGTCTACCACGGGAAAGGAAAATAAATGGAAGATAAATGGAAGTCTGCAAAGTTTCTGAGAAAGCAACAACTTAGGAAAAAAAAAGCAAGATTGATGTGGCTACACGAGTCCACGATTAACTTCCTCCACAATCGATTCAAGTCATCTCCAATTAGTCCTGCTATCGATAATGGTCCTGGTCTGAAGACACTAAGCAGCACTTTTTAGCGAAAGAACTGCGAAAGCCTGAGCTTAATACGACATAATATTAATATATATATGCCACAATTCTAGAATTCGCCAACAAATACTAGAGTTCAAGCCAATCGAAGGTGGATAGATTTTCCTAAGCCCCAAGACATAACACTTAGTTTAAATAAACAATCATCTCATAAATAATCTCAGCATTACTTATGACTTACATACCTCAAGCGATGCGGCATGACGAAGACGAGTGGTCAATGCTTATACTTATATATTCATAAATACACATAAATCACGTTGAGCAGTCTACAGAAACGCAGACTAGCTCTGATACCAAACTGTAACGCCCCACTTTTATTTTGACAAAAATCAAAAAGTCAACTTAAAATTTTCCAAAATTCTTTTCATAAATCAGTGGCGCTACTCGAACTATATCACATAAATAACGTAAATCATAAATCCAATGTTCTCATAAATCCCAAGTTCATCCAAATTATTCATTAGGGAACATCTCCCAATCCAAAGTTCCAAAGATCCCAAAGTCATAAATGCATAAATATAACCAATGTTCATAAATAACGACAATATTCTAAGGTTCATAAATGTAAGCGGAAGCTACTATATTAGGTCAGGTCAACGACCTTCCACCACTCGTCTTTGCCTCGTCATCCGACACCCGCTTAACCTGCATCCATGAAGAGCAGGTGGGAGTGAGTACGGTGAACTGTAGTGCTCACTGCTATGCACAAGAATAATAATATAGTACGAGAAATTAAATGGCATGGTCGCAGTATGAACATAATCAATAAACATCCCATCTCCTAACCAAAGTAATTCTCATGTGCACACCTATAACAATAGACTGCTGCTCGTATGCCTTTCGGCGAACATAAATGGGGTGCCCAAACAGCAGGAGACTCAACCGTCACAGCACGCTCCTAGTGCTTGGACAGGATATCCATCACCAGCCAGGGCACATTGCCAAGGTCTTACAGATGACGTGGTCCTTAGCAAAGGACAAACATAGAGATTACCCTTACAGGGTACGTTCTATAGCTACGGGGATAACCGTTCGACGGCCGGTACAACTCACGTCGAAGATTACATGCTCACATGCATACATTGATCATACCCACATAAATAAAGCAATTATCATTCAAGGCATAGACAAATTTTGAATAACCCACCTGGATTACGATGTAGACGATATTGCGATAATCAGTCGAAGGTAGGCAAAGGCTTGACTCCGCGTTAATCTACAGTTAATAATTTAATTATTATTAAGGGTTTTGATTCGGTTGATTAGGCCACACAAGTAAGTTAAGCACACTTCAACACTAAACCAATTCAGCTCATAATGGTCATATAAGCAAACACTTAAAAAGAATTTCCATTTTCGAAAGCACAATATAAGTTTTTCGAAACTTAACTTGCGCAGCGATTTTGAAAATAACACAACTTGTAGCATATAAGTCGAATAGACACGATTCAAGTTGAATATGAATCCTAAAACATGCCTCTACAATTCTGATATAAACACATTAAAAAGGATTCAGCATAAGGCATTTGATAAGGTACAGAACATAATACAATCAAGCTCTCCCAATCTTCATTCTTATCATCAACTTAAATTTACAAATAAGCTTAAGGCCCTAAAACCGAGTACACATCAGCATGTTAACAGGTCATATAATTTAGCCAAACATACATCAAAAGGGGACCAAAAAAAAAATATGACACATAATGCCTTATATCATCTCGAAAGTATATTCACTTTCACGTAGCATGAAAAACACTTCCACAATATCATCTCAATTTCCAACAATTCACACATCACAACCAACTCAATAATCAAGAATGATATCAACTTCTAGCAAAATAAACATACCAAACAGAGGCTTAAATCATTCAAACAAACTCAAGGAAAAAGGCATATAATCACACTTCTTCATAAATCAGTTACACAACAATTAACTCCAATTTTATAAAGATCTGAACTTCGCATAACCAAGATTTAAACTCACGAATTAACGCGGGGAGATTTATGAATTTCACCTCTCGTCGGGAAATTACACATTACACGCAACGAAGCGGACCTCACACCATCACTCGCGCGTCTGCTCATCTCACGGCTGATCCTCGACTTTCGGTTCTCAGCACTCGGCTCTCGCACGGGACCCGAAAGGGCTGCCGCTGTTGTTCGGGCCGCTAACTGAATGCCGACGGGAGTGCCGCTGCTCGAAAAAGAAGCCGACGAAGAGTGTTGCTGTTGTTCGGGCGGTTTATTCGAGGTACTGGCCCGGCGAACAGCCGTTGCCCATTGACAAAGAAGCCGGCCACCGTCGCTGAAAAGGTGTCGGCTGAGATTGGTGCTGATGTCGTGAACAGTCCGACCTCCATGGCTGAAAAGCTGCCTTCTCGGACGGCAAGGCCGGTGCCCATTGAAGAACTCGGCTTCCTCTTGTGCGCAGAAAGCCGTTTGTTGCTCTCGACGAGTCGTCACCTGGACTAATTGGTCTCGCCGTCGGGACCTCGCGACTTAGGGTTCGCTTATCGTCGCTGATTTCTTCAGCCACCGAAAATCGAAGCTTCGGTCGCTGAAATCTCGAGTTATTCGGGAATGAACTTACCTGCTGAAAATGAGTCGCCGAACGGGGATAATAGGTTGTCGGCCAGAGGGCATGGAATTCACAACGACGATGATGAATTGAGAACGGACGCCGGCAGGACTGCTCGTGGACAGAGGTTCGAGAACCGTTTCTCTCGTCTGTGGATCTCGCTAGTCGTTCAAGGTGGGTTGCTGCCGGCGATGGCTCACAATTGACGCTCGGTAGCGGACGAAGAGCCCCCTGCTGCTAATACGCCGGCAAGAAGGGAGATGGAAAGGCATGATTCACGGGGGTTGATTCGAAAGAGAAGAGGCGATTTTTTAGAGACGAGAATTTCCCCCAATCTGTTTTTCTGTGGTGGTAGGCGTGAAGATATGGGAAATGGGGCTTAGGGTTGGTGAAAAATGGTCACATGGGCCTAAACAAAATAGGCTAAGTTATCTCAAATGGGCCAAACAATTAGTAAGTGTGGGCCGGATTTTCCAAGGTTCGACAATTGTAATAAAAGCTCGGTTGAGATAAAAATAAATAACGATATTATATATATAATACACACAATAATTATATAATAATAATAATAATAATAATAATAATAAGCATATAAAACAATTAGACAAATTGACAATTAATATATTTAGACAATTAATATCAAATAAAATAAAGTAAAATAATAATGCATATAACTAATAATCCAAAAATCTCCACAAATAAACGGGGCATTACAGAGACCCTTTCTCCTCCACCCGCTGTTCCTGCATCTTCGACCATTCCGCCTTCTTCCTCCACACCTGGACCTTCAGATTCTCCTCCTAAACGATCTTCGACCAAGAAACTTTCTAAGCGTCCATCTTCTACTTCTCTCTCCCACCCTTGGTTCAATCATGAAAAAATCAGCCAACCTCTTGGTTGGGCGTTCTTTAGGTCTTCTTCTTCTGAAAAATACGATCATCCTCCGCAGGATTGTTATACTTTTTTCGAGATTCAGTTCAAACTCGGTCTCCGCTTCCCCCTAAGTCCCGAGCTGCTTCGCATTTGCGAGTGGTTCTCGCTTCCCCTACATCAACTTCCTCATAATGCCATCCGTTTCATGAACACCTTCATTATTCTCTGTCACGTCTGTTTATGTCAATTCGACCTAGACTTCTTCCACTATTGCTATACGCCATCTAAACAAGGTCGAGGCCTTTATTTGAAGAGCCGCAACGGCGCCCACTTTATTAATGATATTCCTTCTAATCTTCCCAAGTGGAGCGATAAATTCATTTTTGTTCAACCTGATGTCCCTTTTTCTTGGCCCTCTATCCCTTGGGTCAAGGAAGTTTCACAAGAGGCTGCTTCGGCCCCTCGTCCAAATCCTCTTTTCGACCAACGGGTCCATACTTGGAATTTTAAGACCGTTGCATCAGAAAAACTACTCAAGGACGAGAACCTTCTCCACTACTGTGGTCTTCTCACTCATAAAACTTGTCCTCCTCCTACAAATGAGGTCCTCGATCTCATTCGGATTGAAGATGATCCAGGTAATCCTCGAGCAGATTAGTCAAGTGTTAATGCGTTTCTCTGTTTTTGTTCTGAGTAATTTTTGTTGATTATCGAATATAATATGTGTTGTGATTTTCTTGCAGAGGTGCCCAGTTTCAACATCCTCCCGAGGAAAACTCCTCTAAAAAAGAAGTCAGGGGTAGCCTCTGGCTCGACCAGCGACAAGGCCGAAGGATCGGCCAGTTCTGGTGGATCTCGACCGGAGCCACAGCAACGATCGCCCCCGCGAGAGACTCTGCCGCCTCCCCCACCGCCATCGAAGGAACAACAACAGCAACAACCGCAGCAACAACAACAACTGCGGCAACAACAGCAGCAACAACCTCCACCCCGGCAACAACAGCAGCAACAGCAACAACAACAACAGCAAACGCGCCAAACTCCTCCACCTCCTCCTGGCAAAACATCACAATAGTCTTCTACCTCGGTTGCTGCCAACAAGTCCTTGAACACGTCCAAGTCTGACGATCGCCACAAAATCAACGACCGCCAGTAGAAAACTGACGGTCGCCACCAAAAAGCCGACGATCACCACAAAACCGATGACCGCCACCGATTCGATAACCGCCAAAAAATTGACCATCGAGCTCCCAATCCGAAAGATACCACTTCTTCCAAAGATGCGGACAAATCTTCTGAGTCCCACATCTCGTCCAAAGCCAAGACCCAAGAAAAACCTCCCTCCAACCAACAGTCTTCTACCCCCTTGAGGGATAGACCAAGGTTGTGGTCGAGTTCCATAATCAAGATGATGGGGGACGAGAAGTTACCCTGGGGAAGCGCTTTCGTACCTACCAAGGTGAAGTGGTTTGGAAGCGAGCGCGCGACAGCCATATTCCGCCAAATCCTTTAGCCCCACGGTCTTCCTCTCTATTGTCAGCCTCTCTGAATGAAGTGGTCGACCGTTTCGAAGGTGCTCTCCTCGAGGACGACCGCAAAAAGAGTTGTGCCACACGCCCGGAGGTTGGTGACAAACTTGCTTGATGGCTCACTCAAGTACCACTTCTGTCTCATCTTTGCTTCGATTTTCTCCGGCTTCTTCTTCTGATGCTATACATGTTTTGAACCATCTCACCCTTTTTAATTATAGGGCTTAGTCGAGTTTTTGCCTCTGGCTAAAGGGGCGCGAGACAGCTCGGGGAATTCCATAAAGGGCCTCGAGGGCACTATCGGCTACTTGCAAGATAAAAACTCGACCCTCCTGAACCACAATGCTAAGCTCCGCGAGACGCATACCGAGCAGAAGGCTGAGTTTGAAGTCAAGATTAAATCTCTTGACGGAGAACTCACCAAGAAGAATGAGGCTCTCACGGAGAGAGAAGACGCTCTCACGGTAAAGGAGGTTGCAGTGGCTGAAAAAGAAACCGCGCTGAAGGAGAAAGAGACTGCGCTCGAGCAAGAGCGGATTGCTCGAACCCAAGCAGAGGCGGCTCCAGTGCAGTTGGAGGCTGCTCGATCACAGGCAGAAGCTGCTCGGGTGCAGGCAGAGACTGCTCGAGCTGAGCTGGAGGCTACCTTAGCCAAAGAGAGGGCTGCCCACGCCAGCCAATGCAAACGCTACGTTGATGATGCAGCTCTTCGAGCTCGACAAATAATGTGGGGCACAACAACTGGGTAGCTTTTCCTCCGCGAGTTCCGCGAACAAGTAGTGGCCGATTATATATGGTCACCCCAATTTTTGAAGGAGGTGCAAGACTTTGGGATGGACTATTTTTAATTCGCCCTTCAGGAGGCCGGCGAGCAGATCGCCGAGGACGACTTCGAGCAGCTCGACCCTGGAGCTATCTGGGAAGCCTTGCCCAAAGTCCCCTCTAGCTTCCAGGGTGATCCTAGCCTACCATCCAAGCACGAGTGGTGGTCAGGCCTACTTGAAAGGACTCTGGCTCAATCAGATATTTTGAAGAAAACTTATGCTCTGCCTGATGGTCTAACTCCTCCAGCCTCGATGTTGGCCGTGCTGACTGAGTCTATTCGCCAACGTCCACTCAATGAAGCTTGCGACTCGACCTCCGGGACCAGCCATCCGCCCGAGCCAAACGCTAATCAGTGCAATGCGGACTCGACTGCAACCCCTCCCCCTTAGATACTTTGTTGTTTCTGCTTTATTTGTTTTGAGCCTGAGCTATGTACTTCTGACAATGTATCATGGTTATTGGAATATGAATGTCTAATTTAAGTCGTCTTTGTTGTCGACGATCTTTTGAATGAGCTGATTTGATGTTCTTGTATGTCTCTTTAACGATTCTCTCCGTTAATTATGTTATTGTGTTTGCTTTGTACTTGATTGATTATCCAGATTTTTGCCATAACGTGCACCACACCCATATTGTACCCTCCACATAAGATTTTTTGAACACATGTCCATCCTCAGAGATGTTCTAAACATGCTAACATCCAGCCTTACGGCCTTAAAACATGATGGGTTTTTAATTTTTGAACACATGCCCACCTTCAGAGATGGTCGAAACATGCGACCATCCAGTCTCACGGGCTTAGAGATGATGGGTTTTTGATTTTTTGAACACATGCCCACCTTCAGAGTGTTAGAGTAGTATACCCGGCGTTCCAATCAGACTGGACGTATTCTACTTGAAAATACAATCTATTGGAATTATATTAATTAAAAGGCATTACTTTATCTTAAGAGTAAGCATTTATCATATAATTGCACTTAAGATAAAATCCCTAGATCACTTATGGTTATAAGATATGGTTGCGCATAGAGATGGTAATCATGGAACATATCTTGAAAGCCGTGATCTTAAATAAAGTTCCAATTCGATGGATGTTTCGAGATGGAACATCGAATAATCCATAAAAGAATTGCACATAGTATGTATGCTTGTTGGACAAGAATGTTGTATTCCATCAACATTAGCGTGGGACGCAAGTACATATATGTGAGTGCTTGTTAGAGAACAAGTTCACTGAACATGACCGTATGAAAATACTTAATGAAAGATTTATCTTGTCGAATAAGTATTTTCATGTTACAATAGTACATGATTGGTCCTTAGACTTGAGGCACAATAGTAACTTTGTGCATATTACATTCTACTTTGATTTATCCTTTTGGTTGCTAGCACAATCGTATAAAGGGATATTTTGGGTATTATGTTAATATGTATGGAAGTTTGTTAGTGGCCAACAAAGGATTCGACACTTATGAAGATAAGTGAATTTTCTATGTGTTTCATGATTAGTAATTCAAAGTCCTTGGCCAAGGCGGGATGAATAGAGATTCATAAACGAATTACTAAACTTGAAATGGAATCATAGTTATTAAATCAATTTGAGTTTCGACTAAAATCATACCCAAGATTTAATCGGGCAATTGGACGTCGAAAGGATTTTACATGTATGTAATTGTAATTGAAATAGGTTTACTCGCTATTCACTTAATACTAGATTCATGCTACTTGCTATGTGTTCCCATGATATGTGGGTTCATGAATTAAAGGGTTAATTCATGAATAAGAGTTAATAAAGATTAACTGAAATTACAAAGAGTTGTAAACCCACTACTGGTATTAATTGTGAACCTAAAAGGTCA
>CACSLK010027830.1:201565-212630 GCA_902706635.1 Striga hermonthica | reverse complement strand
AGTGGTGCCGACTTGTGTGGGCACCTGGCTAGGCGCTCGGCTAAGGCTCGACTATGGCTCAACGCACGATCTCGAAATATCGGCACGACCGAATGATATAACTAGATCATATTAACATATATGAGCACATAATTCAATATAAATACAAATATAACCACATAATTCATGTAATAATTCATTTAGAACTACTGAATCGAACAACTTTAGTGTTCACTTTAAAGTCGAGCAAGTGAATTGGTTTTATTTATTAACTGTTCGGGGCGTTACATAGGTATTGTTGAAAATACTTTTACATTAAGGTAAAATTGAAAATACTTTTATATCTTATAGGAGAGACAAAAATTTCCCAAATACGTATCTCTAATCGGGCCGGAAAAGAAGAATTCCAATGGGCTGATATTTAATTCGAAAGGGAGCCCAATTAAATAGCACAAAAGGGTCCGAAAAATTAATACTCGCAAATGGGCGGAGTATCAAATTTAAAACTTGCTCGAAAAACAAAAACGGCTCGATAAGAAAATGCGATAACACGAATTTCCAATTAATACGATTGCTGACGACTTATACAATATAATTATATGCCTTATTATATTAATTAGACATGAACGTCTAATTAAATAATAATAAGTCTAAACCGAAAGTGTCGAACAATACCGAAATTATACGAAATTAATAAATAAAAATAACATACAACAATTCATATAATCCAAAAAAATCCATAATTCAAATGGGGTGTTACACTTCACCTTTCGACTTAGGGCGTCTGATACAACGTTCTCTTTTCCCGGATTGTATTGGATAGTGTAAGGATACTGCAAACTCTTGTGATCGGTAAAGATTTCACACCGACCACCATTATGATAATGTCGCCAAATCTTGAGTGCGTATACTACTGCTGCCAACTCTAGGTCATGCGTCGGGTAATTCTGCTTGTGCGGCTTCAACTGACGTGAAGCATACGAAACAACTTTGCCCTCATTCATGAGCACACACCCAAGACCCTATCTCGAAGCATAACTAAAGATAGTGAAACCTCGAGTAGGATCAGAATAGTCAAAACTGGTGGCGTTTTAAGCTTCTCCTTGAGCTCCTGAAAGCTCGCCTCGCAATGAATTGTCCACTCAAATTTCACTGATTTCCTCGTCAACTAGGACAAAGGCAGGGAAATCTTCAAAAACCCCTCGACGAATCTACGATAATAGCCTGCTAAGGCGAGAAAACTACGAATGTCGGTTAGACTCTTGGGCGCTGACCAGTTTTGAACAACGACAATCTTTGCTGGATCTACTTTGTTAGCTGCTTCAGTGATAATGTGCCCAAGGAAAGCCATTCTTTTAGCCAAAATTCGCATTTGGAGAACTTGGCATATAACTTCTCTCGTCTGAGGGTTTCGAGAACAACCCTCAGATGCTCCTCATGCTCCTTAAGGCTCCTTGATTAGACCAAAATGTCATCAATAAAGACGATTACAAATTGGTCTAAGTACTGATGGAAGACACAGTTCATTAGGTCCATGATCACCGCTGGCGCATTACTGAGAGTGAACGACATCACCACAAACTCATAATGCTCGTATCTCGTTCGAAATGCAGTCTTGGCCACGTCATAATCTTTAATCTTCAACTGATCATAGCCTGAGCGTAAATCGATCTTCCAAAACACACAATTTCCCCGCAGCTGATCGAACAAATCATCTATCCTGGGAAGCTGTTACTTGTTTTTCACCGTTAACCGGTTCAAATTCCGATAAGCGATGCACATTGGTGCTCCTCAAGGCGATACACTCGGTCGAATAAAACCGAGTTTCAGCATCTCTTGAATTTGTGTCTTTAGCTCCTTCAACTCCTTTGGTTCCATCCTGTATGGTGCTTTTGACATGGATCTCGCTCTTGGAACAAGATCGATAGAGAACTCCACTTGTCAGTTGGGTGGCCGTCCTGGTAATTGGTCCGAAAATACATCCACGAACTCACGAACAACTGGATTGTCACGAGGTGTCTGTGCTCCCGAATCTTCTCCAACATTGCTTACAAGATAACCCTGACTTTTTTCCCGTCGCAAAATCTTCCTCGCCTTCGCCACAGAAATGAAACGTGGTAGGGTTTGCGTCTTCATGCTGAAGAAAATGATTTGGTTGTCCTTCAGAAGATGTAGAGTTATCTTCTGGTCTTGACAATGAATATCTTCATGATAACGAGTTAACCAATCCATACTTACCATGAGGTCAAAATTCCTCATCTCGATAACATACGCGTCGGCCTCCAATATTTGACTGCCGACACAAAGACTAAGTTTCTCGGCCTTAGAGCTCGTCACTATCTTCCTTCCCGATGCTAGACTCACCTCAAGATGGTCAACAGTGCTGATGGATTGAACTCCAATGGCCTCCAGACATCGGGTTGATACAAACGTATGTGTCACCCCGGTGTCGAATAGAGCAAAAATAGCCACATCATTTACAATAATCATCTCAGACATTGTACATGAGTTCTGCTCCGCTTCTGCTTGGTCTATAGCGTACACTTGTGCCGGTCGTCCTCCTCGCCTCTGTTGTTGCTGCTGTTGTGGCACTCTATCCGAAAAGTTCTGGATGATATATCTGGGCCTCCGACAGTGATAACAAATGTTCTGGCTGGCAAGACACTCTCCTCGGTGAGAACGTCCACAGGTGCCGCAAACTGAAATCTTCCGCTGCTGGGTGGCTGGGCCTGGTCGTCCCGGCCTGTTCTTCTGGTCATTCTGCTTGCCTCAAAACTTTCTCTTGTTCTTGCTCTTCGCCTGCAGAATAGGCGTTGACTGTGCGGGTGGTAGTGCTAGAGGCTGAACCACCTGCTGAGCAATTGGATGACTTTGTACTCGAGCGGCCTCCCTCCAAAGACTGGTGTCTATCTCCTGGGCATGTGCAACTGTGTCAGCATAGGAAATTGCAACATGTCTAGCTAAGTTGTGGCAAATCTCTGCTCGGAGTCTGTCACGAATGCGATTTGACCTTTTCTTCTTCATATCTACCTTGTAGGTAAACGAAAAATCCAAGGCGAGTAAATTTACGCTCGTACTAATCGACTGTACGAGTCCCTTGCTCTAACACTAAGAAGTGGCGCTCCATCTCTTCTCGGTAATAAGCCGTGTAATACTTTTCTCACAGAAGATCATTGAATTGATCCCAAGTGAGGTTTTTCTTCTCTCCAGGGCGCATGCCCCAGCAAACGTTACCGCTCCGAGCAATCCATGACCTCGAAAATCATTTCAGGCCCTGAATCCACTCATCTACCAGTCAAGGATCTCCCTGTCCCTAGAACTTCTCTGGGTGACAGTCGCAAAACTAGGCGACCACAACCGACTGATGTGTATCCTAATGATCCTGATCTCTACGAGGCATCTGAATAGTCAACGTAGAATTTGATCAGAAAGGAAGTTGAAATAGCACAACCTAAAATGTGCTAGTTGTATGATAAATCACAAATTTCTTGACGAGTCGCTAAAATCAACTCGATTAAACTAGAGTTCGAACTAAAATGCTTGCTTCTAATAGGAGGATAGATCTACTGTCCCTTAAGAAATCTCTATTACAGAACTGAGCATCTAAACTGATTCTAAGGTCAGATAACTGGCATCCTACTGAGCATAGACTTAGAAATTTGATTAAAATAAAATTTTAGTCAACACTTACCTGGTAGTCGGCGAGGCGTGAGCCTGGAGTAGTCGGGTTTTTCTGAACTTTCTGATTCGCTGTAGTATCTAGATACACAAAAACGTGCTCTGATACCAAATGTAACACCCCACTCTCTTACTAGTATCAGAGTAAATTTTTTGCAAATTCTTTTCTAACATACTTGTAAATTTACAAAATCATAACTCGGGATGCTACTGTGAAAACTTATCTGTACATAAAATCCGTTTCCTTTACACTAGGTCTAACTACTAGGTTAGACATAAAGAAAACAGAATATCAAACAAGCATGCAATACTGGACCCAAGTCACATTAGGGGACCAGGTAAAACTGGTAAACTGAAATACTGGTATGCAAGTTCGAAACTGAAACGTCCGCGAAAGTAAATACGTGGCAAAATATATATACAGACTGAATGTATATAAACCCACAAAACGGCAACTGGCCGACTCAAGACCACAACTACCAAGCAGAGCTAACACCTCCGGCCTGACCCTGTCATCTGAAAAGGAAAAATAGTGGGACGTGAGCACGAAAGGACATTGTGCTCCGCAGAAACCCAGAATAAAGTAAAAAGCAATAATAATAACCATATCATGACCTTCGGTCTATATATATATATATATATATATAACCGAACTGAAACTGAAATCATACTAACTCCAAGACACTGTGTTCGGTAACCACGTGCACACTCTGATGGCATATTGAGGCATCTGGCCTCCACAAGAACTTAGGATGGCATATTAAGGCATTTGGCCTCCACCCTAAGCAGATAATATATATACATACCTCAGACATGGTATCTGTATTACACTCAATGTAATGCCCAGGCTGGGTTCCCATTTGTATCATTCGTTCTGAAAATGTAAGTGCTGACTGGAACGGCTGTCTGCTCAAACTGAAAAATACATAAATAAATAAATACTAAGTGCTATGCTCAGATATATCAATCAGATGCTATGATGCTCGATTCTAACAACTAACTTATCAGGACTAAATGAAACTCTCTAAGGGTTCGAAAAAACTTATATTAAATCTGGAATTAACTGTTATAGCTAAACTGGACTGACTTGGCTCGGAAAAATATTTAAGTTTCCAAATAAAACTCAGACCGAAATGTACAAGCCAAGAAATACTAAAACCACAGGTCGAACCTGCCGGTTCGCTGACTGGCCGGACCGCCGGCTCACAGTGGCCGGGCGATCGGCTGCTAACTCCAGCTGATCGGGCTCGGTCCCGCGCAGTGCCTGCTGGTGCCCTAGCGTTGTTCTGGGCACTGTTGGGTGCGACCTGGGCGCTGGCGGGCGTTGCTGGCGCCAGCACGGCGCATCTGGTGCGTACCAGGTGCTACTGGGCACCTCTGATGGCAACAGTAAACCTACCGTTATCTCAAGTGGCAGCCCTGCTGCTACTGCTATCTCGCCTTCCTCCTGCCTGGTCGATCAACCCGAAGAGAAAGTCACCAGTCATCCTCCTTCTCCACCCACCGAACATGCTCGTCGATTGATTGGTCAAGACGATGAGGGCGAGGATGATCCTGAATATAATATCCCCTAGTCTGCCCGCGATCCTAAGGACTTTGTCCCTTTGTCTTCTCGCCTTCCCCTTCCTTCGACCATTTCTCTTTCCTCCAAAAACTCCCAACCATCCTCTTCGTCCAGTACCACTCGGCTCAACTTCGACCTAATCAGTCATCCTGGGGCCTTTCATACCCCCAGTGATGACGATACTTACGATAACCCTCTATCAAACGCTTACACCTTCTTCTGCGCTCGCTTCGACCTATGTTTGCGTTTTCCCATCTGCCAAGCTCTGCTCGACCTATGCGGCATGTACGGGTTAGCCCTGAATCAGCTTCCTCCCAATGCATTTAGAATCTTAACCACCTTCATCGTCTTGTGCATGGTCCGCATGGGTCAAGTAGACCTAGACTTTTTTGTCTATTTCTACCTGGCCTACAAACAGTCTGACGGCCTGTACTTGAAAAGTCGAAACAACACCCACTTTATTGCTGATCGACCATCTAATGTCCCCCAATGGAAAGATCAGTTTGTATATATCACCCCCAGACAACCTTACCCATGGGCGCCCACTCCTTGGCTTAAGGAGGTACCTATCAAGCGTGGTACCCCTCCTTCAAACCCCATTTTCGACCGTCGTATACTTGTGTGGAACTTGAACCCTGTTTTTTCCTCTTTCTTGCTTCAAGACGACAACCTTCTCCATCACTATGGCATCCTCACCCATAAACCCCTTTCTTCTCCTCTCACTGAAACCCTCCTTGCAATACGCGTCGACCAGAACCATGCAGAAGTCAGCTTGAACGTTAGAGCAGGTGCTCGAGACGACATTTGTCGTATTTTTTGTCTGGTGTTGTCAGCTTATGTTTTTACTAACCTGTATTCCATTTGTGCAGAGGGATTTTTATCTAAGCCAAACTTCAAGAAATCCGCCGACAAAGGGTCCATGAGCAAGAGCTCCTCTGATGTAGCTGATAAGTCCAAGTGTACCTCTTCGACCAAAGAGGCCTCTCCTCGCCCTGAGAAATCTGGGGTCTCTTCGGGCTCGCAGAAACAAAGGGCTCCGTCCCCTCCTCCAAAACATGTCGACCGCTCTACTCACCCGTCGACCATGGAGACTGAGGTCTCCAAGAAACGCCCCTGCTCCGAAGTTTCCATTCCTTCATCTCCACACCAAAACATTGATCCTCCGCAATCCCCCAACAAGCGCTCTCAACTTGAGGTTAAGTCTGCCGGAAGCCAACTCGTGCAACTGCCTTCTCGCGCTCCCTCTCTGGCAGGGACGGGTCCACGCGAGGCTATATGTCACCTCATTTGTCTCTTTCCTTTCAAGGACACTCATCGATGGGCTTCTAACCGCCAAGCCCAAGGTGAATATGCTGCTTGTGCGTTGATTCAGGTATGGTCATCTATCATTTCCTACCCATAACTTTTCCCACATCGGTATATTTTAATATGTGTTGTGTATGTAGACGGTGGTTTCGGTCGCTCCCTCTCCTCGAAGAAACTTTAAACATCTCTGGTAGTCCTCTTCCAGTGGTCGAGGGCGACAACAGACGACTTGAAACTGAAAACCAGCGTCTCAAGGCCGAGAATGAGGGCCTGCGCAAGTCCCAACACGAGCTGGCTGTGCAGGTGAAGAAAGACAACGAAGAAGTTCGTCGTCTCAAGGACGAGCTGCGGAGAAAGGCCAAGGTCCTTGAGGTGGAAAGAACAAACATGAAGAAAGAGGTCAAAGCTACTACCGTTGCTGCGGTGAGGCAATCCCAACGGGTGTTGTAGGGGTCTCAACTAGGCCAGGGCTTCCTGAAGGCCTATCGGGATCAACTGATCGAAGATTATCTCCGGTCGACAGCCTTCCTCAACGAGGCCCTCGGGTATGGGGATGGACTTCTATAAGTACAGTATGGAAGAGGTCGAGAAGCAACTGGTAGAGCAAGGGTTCACGGGTGAGCTGAACCATGAGAAGACATGGGATGCCATTTCTTCCGTGCCATCGACCTTCGAGGGTGATCCTAGCCTCCCTACCGATCACCCCTGGTGGATGGGATCATTGGAACGAGCTTTAGCTCGGGATAAAAATATGCAATATTACTTTGATTTCCCAAGGGCTGGCGAAGCTCCAGTGGTCCGTCTCCCAGGCAGCACGTCCTCTCAACCATCGACCACCAGCACCCCTTCGTCCTTATCTGGCCCTTCTGCCTTGGTTGCGGCTCAGTCCTCTATTGGGCCTTCGTTGGCTATGACTGCGCAGCTGACCAGTGCTACTGTCACCTGCTCTACAATGGTTGCGCAGTCCACAGGTCTTGGTGCCTCGTCCTCTGCCATGGCCTTACAATCGACCACGACTGTCCTCTCCTCCTTGACTATCGCGGCCCAGTCGACCGCGTCTGTTACCTCGTCCACTGCCGCGGCCCAATCGACCGCGGCTGCTCAGTCGACTCCTATGCCTCCGAAATGATGATATTTTAATTTGACCAATGTACTTTTCGTTTTAGTGATTTATTTTTATGCTTCAACTTTGTACTCTTTATGATCTTGTATTTTTGAGTATGTTGAATGAAATCTTATTTTTCTTTTCCTTGCGATGTGTGATGCTTCATTCTTCAACTCTTTATGTATTTCTCTAATGTGCTCGGCTCCCTTCTGAAATTAAACATAAACCAGTGGATAATGTAATTTGTCAAGAGATATTTCCCTACTCTTCATAAAACGTGATTGAGAACGAATTTCCCGCTTTTGGCGAGTATAAATGAGCCTTTGGATCCTGTCCGACTTTAAATCCCATATAAATCAAGAAAGCAGTGGCAATCATCAATCCGCCCACTAAAATCTTTGGTGAACATCACGTCTTCATGACCATTCATAGGGATTAAAGGTAAACCACTTGCCCACGACCACATGTTGGTCGTTCAGCCTGGAGGCGTGGATGTTGTCAACCACTTGCCCATCCCACGGTTGGAATGTTCCGAAGACAAGCGACCTTCGCCTACCCCTATGTCGGGGTGTTCCGAAAATGAAGGATTTTGTCTTCTCACTTGCCCACTCCAAGGGATGTTCTGAAAACATTGTGGCCATCCAGCCCGGAGGCGTAGACGTTGTCGACCACATGCCCACCCCTTTGAATGTTCCGAAGACAAGCGACCTTCGCCCACCCCTTGGTCGGGGTGTTCCGAAAATGAAGGGCTTTGGTCTTGACACTTGCCCACCCCAGGGGATGTACCAAAAGCATGGTGGTCGTCCATTCCGAAGGCATGGACTTTTTCGACCACCTGCCCACCTCAGGGAGTGTTCGTAACAAGCGACCTTCGCCCACCCCTTGAACTGGATGTTCCAAAAACGAAAGGCTTTGGTCTTGACACTTTCCCATCCCAAGTTATGTACCAAAAGCATGATGGTCGTTCAACCCAGAGACATGGACTTTTTCGACCACCTGCCCACCCCAGGGAGTGTTCAAAACAAGCGACCTTCGCCCACCCCTTGAACGAGATGTTCCAAAAATGAAGGCCTTTGGTCTTGACACTTTTCTACCCCAAGGGATGTGCCAAAAGCATGGTGGTCGTCCACCCCAGAGGCATGGACTTTTTCAACCACCTGGCCACCCAAGGGAGTTTTCAAAAAAAGCGACCTTTGCCCACCCCTTGAACGGGATGTTCCAGAAACGAAGGGCTTTGGTCTTGACCCTTGCCCACCCCAAGGGTTGTGCCAAAAGCATGGTGGTCATCCAGCTCGGTGGCATGGACTTTTTCGACCACCTGCCCACCTCAGGGAGTGTTCGAAACAAGTGACCTTCGCCCACCCCTTGTACGGGATGTTCCAAAAACGAAGGGCTTTGGTCTTGACACTTGCCCACCCCAAGGATGTACCAAAAGCATGGTGGTCGTCCAGCCCGGAGGCATGGATTTTTTTGACCACCTGCCCACCCAAGGGAGCGTTCGAAACAATCGACCTTCGCCCACCCCTTGAACGGGATGTTCCAAAAATGAAGGGCTTTGGTCTTGACACTTTCCCACCCCAAAGGATGTGCCAAAAGCATGGTGGTCGTCCATCCCGGAGGCATGGACTTTTTCAACCACCTGCCCACCCCAAGGAGTGTTTGAAACAAGCGACCTTCGCCCACCCCTTGAACGGAATGTTCCAAAAACGAAGGGCTTTGGTCTTGACACTTGCCCACCCCAAGGGATGTGCCAAAAGCATGGTGGTCGTCCAGCTCAGAGGCATGGACTTTTTCGACCACCTACCCAACCCAAGGGATGTGCCAAAAGCATGGTGGTCGTCCAGCCCAGAGGCATGGACTTTTTCAACCACTTGGCCACCCTAGGGAGTGTTCGAAACAAGCGACCTTTGCCCACCCCTTGAACGGGATGTTCTATAAACGAAGGGCTTTGGTCTTGACCCTTGCCCATCCCAAGGGTTGTGCCAAAAGCATTGTGGTCGTCCAGCCCAGAGGCATGGTTATTTTCGACCAGCTGCCCACCCTAGGGAGTGTTCGAAACAAGCAACCTTCTCCCACTCCTTGAACGGGATATTCCAAAAATGAAGGGCTTTGGTCTTGACACTTGCCCACCCCAAGGGATGTACCAAAAGCATGGTGGTCGTCCAGCCCGGAGGCATGGAGTTTTCGACCACCTGCCCACCATAGGGAGTGTTCGAAATAAGCAACCTTCGCCCACCCCTTAAACGGGATGTTCCAAAAATGAAAGGTTTTTCTCTTGACACTTTCCCACCCCAAGGGATGTGCCAAAAGCATGGTGGTCGTCCAGCCCAGAGGCATGGACTTTTTTGACCACCTGTCCACCCCAGGGAGTGTTCGAAACAAGCGACCTTCGCCTACCCCTTGAACGGGATGTTCGACACCCGGAACCCCATCTTGGTGGCAAACTCTAAATAATCTCCTTTGGGCGAGATAAGGACAATGCCTAATCCTGTTCCATTCCTCGACACCGAGCCGCCCGCGAACAATTGCCACACCCTTTCTACTTGCTCCTCCAACTTCGTTCCTTCTTAGATAAAGTCCGCTAAAACTTGTGCCTTGATCGCTCTCCTTGGCTCATATGTGATGGAATACTCACTGAGCTCGGCCGCCCACTTCACTAATCGCCCCGACACCGAGGGTTGACCAAGGGTCTGCTCCATGGGCATGTTCGTCCGCACTCTTACCTTATGGTTAAGGAAATAGTGTAACACCCCGCTATGTCGTAGATATAAGAGTTAAATTTTTGCAAAACCTTTTAATAAAAATTCCTGATTAGTTTGCGAAATCATGTTTCGGAGTGCTACCGTAACAATAACTTTACCTGGAAACCGTTATTTCAATTTTTAAAGAAAAACGGTTTATCATAATATAAACAACCCGATTAAACATCGGATCAAAAGCCTAAGTTTGACAAACAGTGAAATCAGCGGAAACGTAGCGTGGAAAAATGTTTAAACTCCACTACGGGAGATAGTAACAGCACTGCTATGCGAAATTCAAACATGTAAACACAATCCTGAACTGCCCGCCAGCTCATGCCTCTGGTCCGACTCTGTGACCTGAAAAACATATATAAACATGGGGCGTGAGTACTAAAGTACATTGTGCTCCGTAGGAACTCGTACTAAAGTAAACAGTGAAATAATAACAATATCATGATCCTGGCATATATAAACTGAACTGAAACCGGTACTGAATAAGCATGAACTGATAATCATCAACTGACTGATATATGAACATGTGCCAGCATAAAATGCCGGACACCCTGTGTACACTCTAGTGGGCAGACTAAGGCCACTAGAACCCAGAATGGACCGGCGACCAAGCGGATACTGACTGATAATACATACCTCAAACATGGTAGAGTAATTATAATCAATGTAATACCCAGTCTG
>CACSLK010027830.1:34857-51395 GCA_902706635.1 Striga hermonthica | reverse complement strand
TATTTAATCATGTTCACTTGGTCTATATATCATGAAAAATAAATTCTCTCAAATCTCTAACCTGCACACCAAAGACGAAGAAAAATCAGAAAAATACACGAAAAACACAAAAAAAACCGAAATAGAGCGAAACACACAATAAACGACAAAATGAACCTAAAACCAACTAAATGACTCAAAATGGGGGATAAAATGAGAAAATAATAACAAAAAATGCAACAAAAATGGGACAAACAACTCCCCCACACTAAGACCTTTGTTCGTCCCGAACAAAAAGAAAAAAAAATAAGACACGAGCATGGACATGGTTTCAAATAAGAAGAGCTTCAAAATGCCCAACTCAATCAAGTCGAATTCCAACGACCGTACGACCATATGCCTCAAATATCAACTTGGACTCAAAATGACAAACTCTCAAACGCATAGAATGTAATATAAACCTCACTCATTTTCTTGCATGAATATATGATAGGCACGCTCAAAATTGGTCGATATTCAAGTTTCAACATATGCTTGCCAATCGTCTAAATTACTCAGAAACAATCACAGTTCAAGATTTGCGAATCAAGAGGACTTCACGGGTTGTATTGTGGGCTAAGAAAAAGGTAAAGATATATATAAACAAGAAGCTCAGATAAACAATCAAAGTTCTCGAGTAATAGACTACTCGAATGTCTGCTACTCATCAAAATCAACAAGGCAAAACACATACCGTTCCCCAACAACTCCACAAACAACACCTAACTGCTCTAATTGGATTACAACATCACTTGACCCAATTTTTTTTTTATCTTACTATATTTTTTTCTATATCTATTTTTTTATTTAGAGAGTAACTTTTTCCAAACAAGATCGAATCAAAAGGACAACATTCTGTAGGTGTAAACATTGGAGGTCATCCATGTGTCCTACAGTAGTTTCCTAATGCTCATTACCCGTCAACACGAATCGACTATTAAGAGGAGCAGAATCCAATCGATTCGTCGTGCGAGCTCTCATGTTTTTTTTTACGTAGGTCAAGCAATAGAAATCCAACTTCAATTCACCTCATTCAACAACAACACCATTTTCACCAATCATCACCAAATCAGTCAACAGAATATATTCGTGTACGGCTGACAAGAAAAAGGCTCAAAGCTCAAATGGGCTACTAGGGAAAATAACGTTTAGGATCAAAGAACAAGGCTAGAAAGAGCTAATCAAACAAAACGCCTCAATCATATTCGCAATTTCAAACTTCAATCGATTCCATTCAAACAAACTCAAGGCAAGTTCTAATCATTCAAGAATATGACCAATATCTCGCAAGACAGAAAGAGAAAGGACCAAAACCTCACAAGGCAAATAGATGTCATTCAAAGTAATCAAGCAAATACCGAGGCAATGACCACACGTCCGTTATCACAACTTCCCAATTTCATCAAACATTCATCAACAATTCATATTATCCACAATTATCACATGCTCAACAACACAAAATCCTAAAACTAGGCCGGTCCACCACATAAGCATGCAAAAATCCAAAAAGACTCCCCCACACTTAAAATGAGGTAATGACCTCATTGCTTCAACTCAAAACAGGAAGTCAAAACAAGGACCAAACAATTTCATATAGCGAACCTGTACCAACAACTACCACAAGCACACAAAACTAAAAAGAAAAGACGAGAGAAAGAGAACTCAAAAAGAAAAATAAGAAAAGGGTGTGCAAACCGAAGTGCCTCGAGGAGAACAAACATTCACGTGCAAGTCGCACCCCTATGTTTAGCCCAGAATCTCCATAGTCCTCACTCAGCACAATCCTCATGCTCGAGCTCGTAATCTCGTACCTGCCAAGAAAACACACAAAACTCCCATTATTCAAAATAAAACTAAAAAGCATAAAAGAAAATATCTACGAAAGAAGTAAAACGCTTGGGTTGCCTCCCAAGAAGCGCTTGTTTAACGTCATTAGCTTGACGAAACCTGAAGAGAACTCATCCGGGGTCCAGAAAGAAGTGACGATCGTACCACACCTTTGTATTCTCGAGAAGTGGCAGCACTAGCACTAAGGCCAAAAGGCGGGCACAGTGGATCTGAGTGGCAGTGTTCTGGGCGAAGTGGGTTCGGGCACGAGCAATACCCAACTCAAAACGTAGAGCTTTTCCCACTCGAGCTCTATCGTCAACCTCCGAAAATATAAGCTCATCCATAGAGCAAGTCGAACTGAATCCTCTCAACTTTGTAACACGGTGTAAGGGCCTCGAAGGCAGGTGCTCTAACTCGGAGGTGGGAGGTGGGACTTGAGAATCAAGCCCATGAATCTCCTTCTCTGAAATATCATCAATGACTCGCTGGAGCTCATCCTCTTCTTCTTCGGCCTCACACATTTGTTTCATCCTGCGGGCTTGAGTATCAAGCATAAGGTGAGGGACGTCGACTTCTGCCTCGATTAGCTTGTATGTGCTGCAAGAATCTCCATTTGTGTGCTCAGTCGAGCACACCCGAGCTCAATCTCCACATCTCGAGTGGACTGAGCAGATATGCGAGCAAGGATGAGGTCGAGCTTCTCATCGAACGACAAAGCAGCCTCCCGAGGCTCGTCCCTATATGTAGGTTCACCTTGCGCGGTGGGCTCGGGAGTGACATTGATAACTCGATCCTCTAAGGCTTGCATGCGCTACACTAGGTTCTCGATTATGGACTCGATATTGCTCCTACGGGCAGCCTGGGATGCCAAAAGAGCGAGGGCCTGATCGATCTTGGCGTTGTACTCTGAGGAGTCCTCGAAAGACTCATATGGCTGCTCAACAGGCTCGAAATCCCACTGCTGCTTGAAAGGATATGATAATGTCTGGCTATAGTCCCAAGAATCATGGAAGGAGGTGGCTAGTTCGGACGGGCACACCGGGCTGCGGTCCCTTCTTCCTTAGCTAACCGGGATGCTGCGAAAGCGTAGATACGGTCGAGCTTTTCGTTAAACTCGTGGGACTCATAAGTTTGCTCGACTATGTAGGGATCCCAACACTGCTCGGAAGGGTATGAATATGGCTGGTAGTGATGCCCGGTGGAATGGCACGGCTCGTTAACCCAATATTGGGTGTGCGAATAGGGGAAAGTATGGTTGTAGCTCATGATACCTGGACACCAAAGCAGAACAACCCAAACGTAGCCACTAAAAGGAAAAAAAAAGAGGAATAGACAAAAACAAAAACAAAGAAGCAAACAAAGACACACAAAAGAAGAACAAAAACACGATAATTACAAACTAAAGAGAAACACGAAAAAAAAAATCAATACCAAAATAAAATATCTTACTTGCCTTCCCCGGCAACGGCGCCAAATTTGTTGTGTACAAATTATTTTTATTTTTACCGAGTACCGAATCGAAAGTTTCGTTCCCCGTTTCGATCTCACGAGGAAGGCTGTTCGGAATTTAGAAATGGTATCGATCACACACAAAAGAAAATAAAATCCTAAACACTCTAATCAGATAAGGGGGATGAATATTTATCAACTAAGAAATAAATAACAATGCAAAAATGTAAATCTACCTAAGAATATGGATGAAACGAAGATGGAGAAGCTAGAGAATCGGGGATAATTAATTCAAGTTTTAGCAAAGTCGGGCATTCAATTGTTCAGTTCAAGATTGACACTCTTGCTTATACATCTAGAGGTTCGCTCCCAATAACTTTTCGTAACAAGAGATTAAACATAGACGTGCAAGTTCGAACATGCAATACAAGTCAGTTATCCCAATCTCAATAACTTTTTGTAACAAGGGACGGGTCATCGAAAAGCACATATTTCAATCTAAAACACATAGATTATTCATTTACGACCTCATCTACCTCATGCGAGCCTAGATCTACGACTTCTCCCATTTCGGTTCTAAAAGTCGCTAATTCAATTAGAAGAGAATTAATCGACTAATTACGTAGAATCAACAAACCCTAACTCGACTAATCAACATTCAATTGTTACCAATTGCAAGATCGAAATATCACTTTTCGATTATATCAATCAACCAAGTTCAAATTCATCAATTCCTAATAAAATAACTCATATAAGCAAGAACAATTCAAACCCGACAAATGCACATTAAACAAGAACAATCATTCCCCTATCCCTAGCAAAAAGAATCAGCTATGTAACATGAATTCAACACGCATAATCATTCTACTCAAATTAATCATTATTCATGAATTAAATAAGAGAATGAAATTCTTACGATTAATCTCAATTCAAATGTCGAATCCGAGATACAAGCTTCATCGAAGAGCATTAACAAAATCTAGGTGAAAAATGGAAAATAAAGATAAAAAGAAGAAGAAAAATAGAGAAGAAGAAGGGAGAAGAAGGAGAAGAGGGAGCTTTGTCGTGGTGTTCTCGGGACCTAGGGTTTTTACCCACGGTCGAGAGTTGTTTTCTATCCAGCCCGGTATGTCTATTTATATGAAATATATGTCACGTGAAAAATCTGTGTGGAAGGCGAGGGCGCCGTGGCGTGGGGCTGTGCCGCGGCGCGGAGGGGCAATCTGCCGCGGCGTGAAATTGCTGTCGCGACGCGAGGAAGATCTGCTGGTGTGGTACGATTCGTGAAGGACCGTGGCACGATGTGAGCACGGTGCGAAGCCTCACTCTACCGCGGCGTGACGCCCCTGCGCGGAGCGAAGCTTCACTCTGCTGCGACGTGTCGTCCTTCACTGCATGGAGGAGCATGGCTGACGCGACGTGACAGCATGCGCGGCGCGGGGCTCGAAGTTTGCTGCTCTGTCCAAGTCGCGGCACCGGCACGACGTGAGGGATAGTCAGGTGGCGCGGCGTGACGAGGTGCAGCGGCGCGGGGCTCGCGTGGTGCTGGGCCTGGACGAGCTTGTGACTACTTCCTCGACTTTGCTTTCCGGATTCGTGCGAGCTCGTTTGGAAACGGAATTTAATTCATTTTTTCTTGTGTATTGCCAATGAAAAGCTCTATTTAATCATGTTCACCCGGTCTATATATCATGAAAAATAAATTCTCTTGAATCTCTAACATGCACACCGAAGACGAAGAAAAACCAGAAAAATATACGAGAAACACAAAGAAAACCGAAATAGAGCGAAACACACAATAAACGACAAAATGAACCTAAAACCAACTAAATGACTCAAAATGGGGGAAAAAGAATAAGAAAATAATAACAAAAAATGCAACAAAAGTGGGACAAATAATATTTAAAAATTTAATAATATTCATTTGATATACAATCATTATTTGAAAATTAATGATAATGCTTTTTGTTTATAGGTGTCCAATTTTTTGACCCTTTTACAAAGGGAGGAAGCTACTAAGGTTAGTATAAATACTTAGAAATAAATATTAAATATATGTACTTATAAGTTTACATATAAGTTAAATATTATATTCGAATTTTTGTGTACAATTTTTATTAGGACGACGATGAAGAGGAAGTTATTTCACCGCTGAAGGTGGTTCGTGCTGTTGAGCAAGTTAGTGATACGTCCAATGCAATACGCAATTTGATGGACGAGTTTGCTATTGACCGCGAGGGTGGACAAGCTGAATCCGTGACGAGCAAGAAGGGCAAGGCGAATGTTGATGAGGAAGGCAACTTACTCCCTACTGAAGGATGAATTATAACTAGATGTTTGGTTTTTTTAATTAGAAGACATTTTTATTATGTTTATGTTGCTTGGATGGTTTTGTTGAATAATGGTTTTGATATTGTGGAACAAATAATTGCAACTTTATGTTGCTTTTGGCTGATCTCTCTAAGAAACATATAGTTTACGAGATCTCAATCAACTTAGGAATAAAATTGATTTCCCATTTGAATTTATACGTGTTTTTATAATTTTAATTATTTTCTAGCTTTACATATTTTGTTTCTTTTTTTTTTAATATGCTATACTTACGTACTTATGTGAATTAACAAACGTACTTATGAATTGCTAACTATTCTCACCGAGTTATCAAATATAATTAAAGTAATCGAACTACTATAGTAAATAATATAACTGACTAATCAAATTTAATTACTATTGTACATACATAACGAATATAACTAAACAAGTACAATACCTACTCTAATTAAAAGATATTACTAACAAATTAATATGTATTAGCAACAACAATTTATTATCTATATATTGTATAATCCAGAAAAATAACGTGATTATTTTTTAAATATTCTTTTGCCAATATCGATTGCATTATTTTTGTTGGGATATTTCATGTCATCTTTAAGTTGTAAACTAATTACATAGAGTGATTCTTTTCTATAATGTACAAAATTATTTATCTCTAATGTATATTTAGTTTCTAAAAAATCTGAACTAAATCGGATATACTTCTAAAGATATGGTCAAACACCTAAAATCTTGTATAAATCAGTATCTCAGAAGTAGAGTTAGACACAATCATTTTATGCGAGAAAAAATCAACAGGTACGACTATTGTATCTCATATTTTTCACACGATTCAAAAGACTGCAGATTTGTATGTCGTTCAACTTAATCTATATGGAAAACAGATTTTCAATACATGATTATGTATAACTGCGCATATTCTTTTTTGCAAGGATTCGAAAGATGACTATCTATTATGAAGGATAACAAAGGTGGGAAAAACGCGGAACTCACACAAAAAGAACCATATGAAGGATGCAATATGAAGGATAATAAAGTTGGAACACAAGCGGTTCTCACACACAAACAACCATATGAAGGATGCAGTATGAAGGATAACAAAGGTGGAACACAAGCGGATCTCACACACAAACAACCATATGACTGCAGAAATCGATATAAACACCAAACCGAAGAAGGTAATCTATATATACCCACCTTATTTTATTTTTCACACTTTACCTGTATTGTGAGGAATGTTTTTTTGTGAGGGACCGTCCGTTTTTTGTTGTTGAATAATATTTGGCCTCATGTTTAGTAGCATCATCCTCGCACAATTACATATATATATGTTAGTATTTGATATGTATAGCAAAAATATTGATTATAATATGTGGATATCTCTATTTATTATTTTTTTTTTGTGTGCTGTACATGTAATACATGAAAAAGAAAATTACGAACCTTCAGAATGTGTGTCATGCCTGCATTCATTATGCTGCAAAAAAAAAAAAAAAAAAAAAAAAAAAAAAAAAAAAAAAAAAACTTACAATTTTTAGAACATGTATTTGACAAATAGATATAATATATTAGTATACTAAATTGGTAATTAAGTATTAGAAGTTATTTAATTGAAGAGAACAATATTTCGGCACAAGATATACCTTTTGAGCTTACTGAACATTGTTGACACTATCTGTTTATACACTTCAAACTTCTACTCTCTGATCCATATTGTTTCTGCAAACAACAGTTTATAAGATGTTAGTAAAAATAGGATGAGGATATTAAAATTATTTCATAAATTGAGTACTATACAACATTTACTAACTATTTGGTTATTGTAAACTACTTACCTATAAACCAAAGCCCAATTTGTGTTGTGCTCATTAATTCTGATATTCGACCAAGTTCCTTGATTCATATCGATGATTCTCATGCAATAAAATTAAAGAAATGGTCAGAGTTTTATAGTTGTACATACAAATGAATCTTAATGTCAAATGATCTTATAAAAAGTTTACACAATATGTACTCTAAATCAAGTTTACATGTGATAACAGTCACTTATAACACTTTGTTGACTGCTACACTTAGAGCTATTCGATCCATGTATACTAAACAGCTTCTAGCTTTACTATGAATCAGTGTGATTACTTAGTTCATGCCTTTGTCTATCAAATACATAGAAAGGTCAAATTATAACAAATTCATATTCGTGTTTTAACTGAAACAACCAATCAATTATAATATATGTCACATGGACATATACACATCAAAACAATATCACGCCATTCGAGTTATAGCAGATTTGAACATAAAAAACTTAGATCTATTAATTGTACCATGAACATAGATGAAAACATACACATAACACAACAATACAACAACAAAACTAACAAGCCCAAAATTTTCTGTCTGTTATAAGAAAAAATATATATGCTGTCAACATAAATGTATTCAGATAATATCACAAAAACGAAACAACAAACATAACTTTTCGTTTGGTCATATACACTATGAACATATGAAAAAAAAATCAACTAACAAATAGATCTACTATCAACAGGAAATTATCCAGCAAATAACAATAAATTCGAAAATAAAACTTCAATAAAAAAATATTACAAAATCACTCATACATCTATATTCGAAGTTCACATACATATTTAGCAGACAACCTTAAATTAGCACGAAAACATATAAATCTATGCAGTTTATTAATAGTTATCTAATAATTTTAAAAAATAAACAATAAAAAACAAATGGTTTTCGTTGCTACCTTTCTCTCAGACGCTCAAACAAATCTTCGATTTCCATGTAATCGATTTGATCGGCATTAAGAATCGAGAATGATTTCAATTTTCACTTCTTTTTTTGAAAAATCAAAAAAATGTTGTGAAAAAGGAAATCAATTTGATCGATTCTTACAAAATTAGAAGGCTTACTGAACATACAAGGGCAACTATACTAAAAAAAATCGAACAGATTTGTTAAGAAAGTTGATTTTTCAGACAACAAAATTGAGAGAGAGAGAGAGAGAGCTCTTAAGCGGCGGATAAGTCAGAGAGGAGAGAATGAAACCCTTATCGGTTTCACCACACAATTTATACCATTTTGTAACTTACTATCTATCGTTCGATTATCTATGTGTTTGTTGTGGCCGTCCGATTGAGTCAGATTAACAAANAAAAAAAAAAAAAAAAAAAAAAAAAAAAAAAACTGGTCCTATAATGGAAGTTGGGCTGGAAATACAAATGCTTGGCCCAACTTTATGAAATTGAATTTGGGCCAGATTATTTACAAAAACATGCGACCCGATAATGGATAAATCAAATTGGTTTTTACATATTAAGCCTAATTAATGTAATTATTTAGCCCATTACATTAAGTATCAAAATTATTTTTATATTATGAAATTGGGCTTATTTCATTGTCTATATAACATAAGAAAATGTTATTTAGGCCAAACTTATAAAATATATTTTTAATTTATAATTTCTCAATACATGTGCTAACAATAAATTTCAATTGTACAATATTTTATGTATCTATTTTGTCTCATTTGTGTAAAACTATAATTTAAATTTTTATAATGAATGATTAATTATTATAACTTTTAATATTAATAGATGATCTATATTATGAATATTATTTATCTACAGGATTTTGTAGACCATCTCTTATCAGTGGAGCATCATTTATTCCTCAAGAAAACAACAATCGCTTGAGTAGTGTTTCATATCAATATCGAAGTGTGTTGCATACTACTCAAAGTGTACCATTATCAGATATCACCAATGGTAAACATTAATAATAATTAAATAATTTGTTAATTTTATATTTATTTACAAGCATATATTTTATTAAAAATATTTCTATTTCAAGTGTGATCTATGCATTTGTTATTATAATCGATTGCAGGAAATTTAGGGATGTCACACTTCATTGATCTTACCAATGAAGATGTTAACGACGTTTTGCTTCTTAGTCCTGCTAATATATTAAAGCAACTAGAAGGTAATAAAAAACGTCCATTTGGATGTTTTTTATTTTCATTATCAAATTTTTATTTATTACTTATTTATTTTGTAATTATGTACATACTCCAGAACATGAAAAAATATCCGACAATGCAAACACTACTATTTCAAGTGAAATATTCGATCCTCGTGCGGACAATGAAGTACCACCTACAACTCTTAAAAGAAAATGTGGTCGACCTAAAAAGATTATAGGAAATACCCCAGCACAAATTGGTATGTTGTTATTTCAATATTATATTTATTATTTAGTGCATGTGATTTCAATATAAATTTTTTAAGTAAATACATTTTAATTGTTTACGTTTTTTAGAACGTCAAAAAATAACTTTTACTCCAACTCCATACCCAACTATATCGAGTGAGATATTGGATCACACGGTTGACGATCAAGTACCACTTACGTCTATTAAAAGAAAGCGTGGACGACCAAAAAAAATTCTAGGAAGTACGTCCACACAAACTGGTATGTTGTGATTTAATTACTAAATTTATCACTTATTGCATGTGATTTCAATATAATTTTTTATTTTTTATATTGTAAATATTTTTTTTATTGTTTATGTTTTTTAAAACTTGAAAAAATAACAGTCACTCAAACTCCATACCCAACTATATCGAGTGAGATACTGGATCACACAACTGACGATCAAGAAAGCCTGGACGACCCAAAAAAGTAATAGGAAGCACGTCCTCACAAATTGGTATGTTTTTTATATTATGATTTTTCTTATGAATTATATAATTATATTTATTGGTCATTTTTTAATTAATTATGTTTGTATTATTGTTGGTGTTGATTCGCGCAATCAAGTGCCACCTACCAGTCAAATCAGAAAACGTGGTCGACCTAGAAATTTTTTGGCAAGCACTTCTACACAATCCGGTTGGTTTTCATTTTAATTTTGATTTTATGATAAATTTTGTAAATTCATTTTATTATAATTATAATATTATTCATCATTAAAATCGTAAAGTACTGGGACATGGGTGACGCCAACGTCGAATGCGTGTACTGCGGAGCAATGTTTTTGTATTCCGAGAGAAAGTCTTCTGAGAGAACGTCAATTGTTACCGAGTACGGTGGTTGTTGTGTGAATGGTATCATTGAACTTCCTGTTCTACCTAATCCGCCACAATATTTGAGTGAATTGCAACATGGAGATAGCCGCACTAGCAAACACTTTCAAGAAAATATTAGATCCTACAACAGCATGTTCGGCTTTACTTCGCTGGGAGGCAAGATCAATACAGATATCAACAAAGGATCGGGACCACCGGTCTTCAGTTTGCACGGATAAAACTACCACCTCATGGGTAGTTTACTTCCTTCTGAAGGGTCAACTCCTAAGTTTGCTCAGCTATATATATATATGACACTGATAATGAAGTAACCAACAGAATGAATGCTGTCAGGTCAGCATTCAAACAATATCCTTACTCGAGTATTTATTATTTTTCTTTTATATTATTGGATTGCCTTACAAAATTCCTTTCATTTATCAGAAATGCTGACGGTGCTACCAATTTGAATGGTGAAATTATTACTGGTTTGACGACCATGTTGGATGAGCACAACGAACATGTGAAATCATTTCGTTTGGCTAGAGAAAGAATTCAAGAACATGGAGAAACTAATGCAAAGATTCGTTTGATTGGAAGGAGGTCTCATGATGCAAGACTTTATAACTTGCCGACGAGTTCTGAAGTTGTTGTATTGGTCGTTGGAGATTTCGATCAGGCTATGGGTGAGCGAGATATATTGGTTGAAACCAAGAGCGGACGACTCCAGTGAATAAATGAGCTTAATGCTTCATATCTAGCTTTACAATATCCACTTCTTTTGCCCTATGGCGAGGATGGCTATAGAGAAGATATACCATTTTCAAATCAAAAAGTTGAAAAAGAAAAGGGTCGCAAAACAGTGAGCGTCCGGGAATACTTTGCATATCGGATCCATGATAGGAAAAACGAACCATCTACTATTCTTTCATCGAGAAGATTGTTTCAACAGTTTGTCGTTGATGCATATACCATGGTTGAATCATCGAGGTTGCGGTACATACGATTCAATCAGAGTCGACTCCGTTGTGATATTTACAATAGATTGGCGGATGCAGTTCTTCAGGGCGATGTCGATCCAAGCTCTAGAGGAAAGAGAATTATCCTGCCTTCTTCATTCACTGGGGGACCTCGAAACATGACTCAAAACTATCAGGATGCAATGGCAGTTTGCTGATGGGCAGGTTATCCCGATTTGTTTATAACACGTGCAATCCAAAATGGCCCGAGATTGTTCGCTTTTTGGAACCAAAGAGATTGCGACCTGAGGATCGCCCCGATATTATTTGTAGAGTTTTCAAGTCAAAATTAAAGAAATTAATCAGGGATTTTCGTAAGAAGCAAATTTTCGGCAGAGTTGTAGCAGGTATTATTTTAAGAAAAAAACAATTTTGTATATTTGTCTATCGTGGTGTCTAACACCATTTCTAAAATATCTTTTAATTATTTTATCTTTTTTTTTTTGTTTTGTAGTTGTCTACACTATTGAATTTCAGAAGCGTGGATTGCTGCATGCTCATATACTACTATTTCTCGCCAAAGAAAATAAGTTCCTAGACCCGTCAGACATTGACAGAATAATATCTGCGGAGATACCTAATGAGACGTCGGATCCTTTGTATTATGAGGCAGTAAAAGAGCACATGATTCACGGACCTTGTGGTTTGGCTAGAAAATCATCTCCGTGCATGGTGGATGGCAAGTGTAGTAAACGGTTTCCTAAAAGGTTTGTCGATTTCACCACTGTCGACAATGAAAGTTATCCACGATACAGACGTCGAGACAATGGAAGGCATATTGAAAAAAATGGTGTCGTTGTCCATAACGGTTATGTCGTGCCTCACAATCACAAATTGTTGATGAAATATGGAGCGCATATTAATTTCGAGTGGTGCAATCAATCGCGATCCATAAAGTACCTTTTTAAGTACGTCAATAAAGGTCATGATCGTGTCACCGCATCATTCTATCAGACGACTGCGTACGGAGAGATAAAAAAACCTGTTGACGAGATCAATATGTTCTATGACTGTCGATATGTGTCTTCTTGCGAGACGGCGTGGAGGCTATTGGGTTTTGAATTGCAGTACAAAAAACCTTCCGTGCAACGTCTGAGTTTCCATTTGAAAGGTGAACATAATATTGTTTTTGAGGATGATGATCCTATCGATGGAGTTTTTAATAATCCCACTGTTAATGAGAGCCAAATTTTGGCATGGATGGAAGCGAACAAGATGTATCCTGAGGCGAGGAAACTGACATATGTTGAGGCACCGAAAAAAATTTGTTTGGAACAAAACAGAAAGACTGTGGACCCCTCGAATAAGGCCAGGTTGTATAGGTCGTTTGAGCTATGTTCCTCCCAATGCTGGTGATAATTATTATTTGAGGTATTTGGTTAATGTTGTTCGTGGTGCTACTTGCCACGAGGATTATATGAAGGTAGAAGATGTTCAACACATGTCCTATCGCGATGCTTGCTATGCACGAGGTTTGTTGGGTGATGATCGAGAGTACATTGTTGGAATTGCCGAAGCAAGTCAGTGGGCATCTGCTGATTCTCTTAGGCGCATGTTCGCGTCTTTATTGGTTTCTGGATCCTAGGCAAACCTGATGAAATTTGGGAACAGTGTTGGCAATTTCTATCTGACGACGTACTATACAAGCAACGTCGTCTTTCTGATAATGAAGGTATGAGATTTAATAGGTTTTATATTATGCATTTATCAAGTAGTAAAGTAATATTGTTTTTAATTATTATTCACTTTTTTGTATTCAACGTAAAAAAATGAAATCTAATATGTCGTTTATCATTATTTCAGTTTGAAGTTGAGTGATGCAGATATAAAAAATCTAGCTCTTGCAGAGATTGAGACGTTATTGAGACAGCGTGGCACAAGTCTTCGAGACTATTCTACTATGCCTTTTCCAGATTTGGGTAGTATTAATTCAAGTACGAATCGTCTGGTTTTGGATGAACTTAACTACGACCGTAAGACTCTAGCTATTGAGCATGATGCATTGCTGACATATATGACCGATGAACAGAGGTGTGTTTATTCCAAAATAATGACATTTGTTCATTCCGGTAGGGGTGGCGTATTTTTTGTGTATGGTTATGGTGGAACTGGAAAGACATACTTGTAGAGGACTTTAGCTGCTCGGCTAAGATCGCACGGTCAAATTGTGCTTTGTGTTGCATCAAGTGGAATAGCATCTCTCCTGTTGCCGGGCGGACGAACTGCACATTCTCGATTCGGCATTCCTATTTTTGTGCATGAAAATTCATTGTGTGAGATCAATCAGGCTAGCCCTCTTACCGAGTTGATTATTCGCTCTTCATTGATCATATGGGATGAGGCCCCAATGATGCATAAGCATTGTTCTGAAGCTGTTCAAACGTCTTTTAAGACAGTAATGGGTGCACTCGACCCGACAAATCATCATAAACCGTTCGGAGGCAAGACTGTTGTGTTTGGTGGAGACTTTCGACAAATCCTTCCGGTAGTTCCAAAGGGGAGTCTTCAAGAGATTGTTAATGCTGCTATTAACTCTTCTAGCATTTTGGGAGACTGTATTGTGCTTAGGCTTACAAAGAACATGCGTCTTCAGAGCATTGGCGATTCGAATGAACGTGACGAGCTAGCCGCTTTTGCTGATTGGATAGCGTGCATTGGAGATGGAACATTGGGGGGTACAAATGATGGATGCTCTCCGATAGACATACCAGATGACCTATTACTAGAGCCATCCGAAGATCCAATTGCAAAAATTGATGAAAGCACGTATCCGATGTTCAAGAATGCACCCGATGATCCAAGTTACTTGAAGGACAGAGCTATACTTGCACCAACACTCGAGATCGTAGAATCTATAAATGAATACATGTCGTCGTTGAATTTGACTGAGGGACGCACGTATTTAAGTTCAGACAGTACGTGTAAATTCGACTCCAATAACGACTTTGTGGCACAACTTCATACTCCTGAGTTCTTGAATACTATCAAGTGTTCTGGAACACCGAACCATGAGTTGAACTTGAAAGTTGGAACTCCAGTTATGTTGTTGGGAACATGGATCACTCAATGGGACTCTGGAATGGTACACGATTGGTTGTGACTAAACTCTCCAATCATGTTCTCGAGTGTAAGATTTTTACTGGCGATCATGCGTGTGATAAAGTTTTGATACCTCGGATGACAATAATTCTTTCGGATGTTAGAGTACCATTCAAATTTCAAAGAAGGCAGTTCCCCATTATGGTTTCGTACGCAATGACAATAAACAAGAGTCAAGGTAAATCATTATCGCATGTTGGCTTATTCTTGAAGAAACCAGTTTTTAGTCATGGCCAGTTATATGTCGCCGTATCTCGTGTTACTAACAGAAAGGGTCTAAAAATTTTAATTTGTGGAGAAGAAGGTTTAAAAGAAAATCAAACCAATAATGTTGTGTGATGTGATAGTGAGAGTGGCAAAGATGCTAATGCTCATGTACTTCATAATTCCTCATGACGACAAGAAGCGTCGGTATATTGATATCTGCTGGTGGGCTTTGCTCGAGGACGACTAGATGTGGGAGAAATTCCCACGGGGGAGTTACTCGTTTCAGTACCTGCTCGACTACTTGAAGACGGACCAGTACAATAATATGAAATATCATATCTACGGATTTCACTGGGTGTTTCTAATATGGTGCTACGAGGCAATCCCTGCATTAGGTCGTGCATGTGGAGAATGTACCTCGGTGAGACGTCCACCACGACTGGTTCACTGGGAACTGAAAAAGGTCACACTTCCAAATACATTTTTTGACCAACAGGTATTATTTGATCTTAATCATTTTTTTTTTATTATTATTGGAATGGTTAGCAAGTGATATCCGAAATTCTTTTTTAAGTCTTAATGATTTCTGATGATTTCTCTATTTTTAATTTTATGTTCTATTTTTTTATATTTAGTTGGAGGTGATTGAGACACTGCCGCTGAATGAGGATGAGATTGGCGTGTTGGACCTCTTGAATTTGAATGTTCAGGGGCCTCGATTTTTGCGACGGGTTAACCCGGCCAGTCGCCGTATACAAGACTCGGCACTGTCATCCACGCTGGCTGCAATCTCAAATTGCTGCCGACACTGTGCACCGGGAGGAGGCGAGGCCAACATATGGGCTGAAAAGGCTCATGTTATAGCCAGAATATCTTCTGAGATGTCGGCAATCATTCTACGGGAGATGCCGACTATTATTCGACAGGAGTTGGCCAATCTGTCGCACCCCCATCCGGGACAGCCTCCTCCCTAGTCCGAGCCAGCCGTCAACTCAACAAGACAGCGTTCCGCCACCCACTCCTCGACGAGACAGCGTTCCACCTCCACCTCTCATAAGAGCCAGCATTCCCCCACCCACTCCCATAAGAGACAGCGATCCTCTACTCCCATCTCCGAGACAGCCGCCGCCAACCCCTCCATCTCCGAGACAGCCGTCGCCAATCCCCCCATTGAGACAGTCGTCGATTCCCCCTCCACCTCCAACTCCCATGATAGCCAGCATTGCCCCACCCACTCCCGTAAGAGACAGCGTTCCTCCACTCCCATCTCCGAGACAGCCGCCGCCAACCCCTCCATCTCTGAGACAGCCGTCGCCAATCCCCCCATCGAGACAGTCGTCGATTCCCCCTCCACCTTCACCTCCCATGATAGCCAGCATTCCTATAGCGCCCCGTTCGTTTATGAATAAATGGATTATTATTATTATTATTATTATTATTATTATTATTATTATTATTATTATTATTATTATTATTATTATTATTATTATTATTA
>CACSLK010027829.1:4071654-4091492 GCA_902706635.1 Striga hermonthica | reverse complement strand
CACTCCGAGCCTTTCATTCATCTCCTCAAGCTTTTGCTTAAGGTCGCCATCCTCAGGTGTGAAATTTCTTCTCCCGAGGTCTCTTTTGGATCTGACCTCGGTCTCATCTTCTGGGGCTTTAGAACCTTCGCCATGGCTAGTTTCTCGATCCTTTCGACCTAGGGATGCTTCTTTTTTCATCATACCCTTCATCAGGGTCTTCAGTTCAAGGAGTTCTTTTTCCACCCTCTGCAGTCGTTCGGCCTCGGTCTCCGAGGTCACCGGATTTTGTGAACTTTGGCCTTGGCTATGGTTAGCTTGAGAGTTTGATTCACTCTCTTGGGATTGATCATGTTGTGAAATGCCTCGCGTCCTTCGAGTGGTTTCACCTTTCTTCCGTATCGCCATGAATCCTCTTCCTAAGTCGTCGAGTCCCACAGACGGCGCCAATTGATGATACAAGAATTACCTGACGTTAGTCAGAGGACACGTGGCGATGGTTGGTGTATACTCCGACGTCTCCCTGGACTCGTCTCCTTTGCTCCAACGCCTGAAAAACAGAACCCCGGGGTTGTCCCCAGGGGTAGATCCTCCGATGCCTAAGTTAGAATAGGTTTTTTGGTTTTCTGGGGTGGTGGCTGCAGAATGAGTAGAAGAGAGAGTTTGGAGAGTTCAGAATGTCCCTTACCTTGACCTAGGTCGTCCTTTTATAGGAGTCAGATGACCTAGGTCTCCCTTCTGCAGGCGGAGGACTCCCTGGCCCATAAGCTTCGTGGGCTGACCTCAGACTTTGGCCCAAAGTAAAGCTCCTCTGGACCTTGGGCTTATAGTAATTCTCCTCAGGACATTGGGCCCAGAGTAAAGCTCTTTGGGACCTTGGGCCTGAATTGGGGTTGGGCTTCAGCCTCGACCTTGGGCACTGATGGTCCTCGGAGTACACGTGTCTTTATTCTCCCGAGCCACGTGTCTCCTAATAAATGTATATTTTTTTCCCTTATCACAAATAATATATAGCTATTGAATTAAATTTGTTTTATTTATAAATAATTATGTTTATTTTATTTTTTGTTTGATAAAGTTTTGTTCTCTTTGTGTTCTTTTAGATAAGTGTGTGTCAAATATATATCATTCAATGATGATAGCAAGGTGGTTTGGTGCCTTGTGTGTAGAGTTTTTGGCCTGAGATCGAACCCTGAGATAAGCAAAATATTTTTCAGTATTTTTTAGGGGTAAAACAGTAATTTCAGTCACTTTAGGGTGGAAAAATGAAGAAAAAGTCGCACAGCACGCGCCTGCACTCCACTGCCGTCATCTTAGACGGTTTAGGGGGTTTCGCGCATGCAAACCTTAAATACAAGGGGGTATGACGTAATTTTTAAAATACAGGGGGAAAACGCGCAGATTTAGTATAATACAGGGGGATTTGGTGCAATAAACCCTAAATAAAATGTTACTTTAATATATTTCAATAAATATGTACAAAAATATTTAAATACATACACGAAAATATAAAAAAAAATTAAAATATATATTTTAAATTTTGAAATTAAAACAAAAATTCAAATAATTTGACTTACAATTTTATCATGCAGAACCAACTCGAGATATGATTTGTATGTGCTGCCCCAGTCTTGGAAAAACATTCTCACAATTCGAACTTTGAGCATATGTCTATTAGACCTATTGACTTGTTTGATTAACCCAAATCCTTGATTCATTGTTTTGAATAAAAGACTGACTGGGAATATTTTTTGTTCGTAGGAAGTTGACAGTGAGGAAGATGATGACTCGATATTTTGAGATTTGTAACTTATAATGGGTAGAGTAGATATATATTATTGTTAATAATTTCATTATAAAATCTGAAACTGGATATACAAAAATCGGTTTGAACAAAATCAGAACAGATTTTCATACAATTAGATAATAAATTAGATAATAAATAAAGTCTGTTTTATTTTAGTAAAAATTTTACGTACGTTTTTTTTACTTATCTGATGTTATGGATTTTTTTTTTTGTTAAACCGATTTTATGGGATATAATACAAATACAATTAGAGGATTGAACAAAATTAGAACAGATTTCCATACAATTAGATAATAAGAAGGAATTAGATAAGTAATTTTGAATATGTTTTTTTAAGTATAGATAGACTTTATCTACAAATTTCTACTTCATCGATTTTATGGAATTTGTTTTGACATAATCGATGTTAGTATGGAATAAGACAAATAAATAAAGTTTTTTTTTATTTTATTAAAGTTTTTACGTCCTTTTTTTGACTTATCAGATGTTATCGGATTTTTTTCTTAAACTATTTTATGGGATATAAGACAAATAAATAAATAATTAAATAAATTTTTAGATAGAAATAGCAATGTATTAATTACATTGACTTTTCAACCTACTAAATTTGGTAAATAGGATACCTTATATAAGTACTAGTGTGTGGCCCGTGCGATGCACGAGAAAACAATATTACAATTGTGTTATAAATTAAATATACAAATAAAGATTTACCCATCGGTTTTAAATTAAACCGTGTTGGACACAGTCCGACCGGATGGACCGAGAACCGTTTATAATCAGTCTAGTTCACTTAAATAAAATATTTGTTATTGAATCCGTCAACACCAGTCGGTTGAACTTGTAGGATTGATACGATTTTCTAAATAAATTTGGCTATATTTAAAATTATTTTGAATAAAATTACATATCTAAAAAATAGAGATATATAAGTTGTTTATCAATTAATTTAAACATTTGAATTTTTAAATTGTTTAGATATTTAAGTAACACATTTTATTCAAATTTATTACAAAAAGTACTATATATATATATATAGATATATATATTAAAGCATATTTTTAAATAAAAAAATTAAATTGTATGATTTTTATAAATTAAATTGTATGATTAAATTGTATGATTATATTGTATTTATAAATTAAATTGTATGATTTTTAAAGAAAAAAAAAAGAAAAATAATAAAACTACTATCTATTTTTTTGCTACTAATTTTAGTAAATATGATGACTCTTTATATAAGTATAAACTAGTAAATTTTCGGCTGTGTTAAACACAGCCGGCCCATACGCTTTATAATTATTTAATTTGTTTGCATTGTAAATAGTTATTTGTCGTTTGTAATTATTTCTTATCTAAATTTGTAAATAAGTATTGGTGTATTGTTTGATGATATTTATCCATTGTAATTTAATATTTAGTTGTCTTTCAAAAAATAGAAGTGAATATAAAAAAATTTATTAATAATGAGCAGCATAAAAGTTTATATAATGTTTTCTATGCAATACAATTTGTAAGGAATAATGAATATAATTTTTCTTAATTTTTAGTTAATATTTATAATTTATAATCATTTAATTTGTACGTATTGAAAAAAATTATGTGTTGTGTGTAATTATTTTTTATTAAAATTTATCAATTGGTATTGGTTGTGTTGTTTGATGAGATTAACCCGTAGGCCCATTTGATAAATTTTTTTGAGAACTTTATAACTGGTTGTCCATATTTTTGTATTCAGGTGAAGTGTCACGATGTACCACATATTCGATCTTCAACATCATCAGATTAGAAAATTCATACACAAAATGTCAGAACCCCTTGTTTGGCTACCTCTAAGCCCACATGATCTTAGAAATTCAATATGCAACTTGAACATTGCTTAGAGAGATTTTATAAATAAGACTTTTTCATTTTAAAGGATTGGAAGAAGATATGCTCGAACATTATAAGAACTCTATCAAAGTATTTCGCCGACCTGCAGACTATCCGTGTACCGATCTAATTCTCAGTTCATTAACATAATTACTATAAAGTTCTTCATAGATTCCTATTCATTTTTTTTAAATAATTTGTTATAAAACTCAAAACAGCAATCAATTAACAATTCTTAACATCCACTAATTTATTCATGTGTGGTTTTACCACAACAAACACATGCTAAAATCTCAAAATAAGGCTAAATCCATAGCTCATATAAGTGAATTCAAAATCATACCATATTCGAACAACTGACAAACAAATTAGTTAGCTCTGGGCCTTGCAACACCAACCTCGGCCCGACAAGCCGGGAACACAGATCCACCAGCAAGAGTGTTGGGCATTCCTCTTGTAAATTGTTGTGTCCTGCATAATATCGAGCCCAGAAATAAGTCACTTGTGATGAGTAGAAAGACCAAATGAAAATAAAAGTACCAACAGTCAAACAAAAAGCAATGTGAAACACCAAACAAGATAAAAGCTATAAATTGAGGGAGCAAAAAATTTAGGATAAACATGACTTAGTTCTTAACTGCACCTTTTGTTTACTTAGGTTCATTCAAGTAAATAAATACACCGAACAAACTTGAAAATCTTTGAGCTTGACTCCAGCAGCAACAAAGACGAAGAGTTGTTTCTCTGAAGGAGCAACCTTAATTGCAATATCACGTCCTTAACTGCATATATTTTGCAGAAAGCATCGAAAGGATATGAAAAAAAATATTTATTTTCTTAATGTGTGCCTGTAATGAAAAGAAAGGAAGCAAAAGAATAGCGAAAAGGAGCAAAAAGCACATATGAACTTGAGGTTTCACTGATAATGCAACTACATCACTCTCTTGAATACCCTGCCTTTCAACACAACATAAATAGTGGAATTACAATCAAGACAAGTTACAATTTGTATGTTCCAGCTCATAATTTACTTTCTTCTCCTAATTGTGATGTGAAATAAATAAAATTTACAATAATATGTAATAACAACCAACATATTACACTCGGAATAGTCAGAAAACCAAGAAAAAAAATATGACGCTCGAATAACAACAAGAAATTACCACGTGGAGCAAGTCCAACAATAGAATATGCATCCACGTTGTGAGAAAGCACTTTGATGCCAAATGACTGAAAGGCAGTACGTCGGGAGGCAGCAAGATGTGCAGTCCGAATGTTGGAAGTAAGCAAAATACATGATTTGACAATGCCCCTTGTCATTTTTCCGACCCCGAAAAATCCAAGATTGTAAGAGTCAATTAGAATCAGCACAATTGAAGCCATTCTTGTTTTTTGCCAATTACCAAATAAAAAAAAAGGAAAAGAAAAGGAGAAGAACGAAAAAAAATTAGCAAAAGAAACTTAATTGTTTTGAAACAGATATACATGATGGTTTCAAATTACAAACAAGAAGAGTAAGGTTAAAAACATGTCATGTAAAACATAAACCTCATGTTGAAACAACTGCTAAGTTCTCTTGGAAAGTATAAATTGATGAGAGAACGTAGAACAATGTCGGTGGCCTACGTCCATTAGTTTGTAAATAGATCTTTAATTTGATGTTATATGTTGCATGAAAAATTCTAATGCCTATTGAATTCACACAAATTAATAGCAATTTTCTTCACACAAGAAAACATTAAATGTTAACTCAAAAGACTTACTAAGAAGTAACCGGGTGAAATGTATTGATTAGTTCAGATGTCCAAGCGACTTCATTGTCAGTGGAGTCCATTTCCAATGCCGGCAGCCGCATCACTTTTTTTTTTTTTTTATGTTTTCAACAGTAATGAAAGCTTCAAATCAAATCCTGGATACCAATATTTAACCTGCACCAGTAATGGACATATTTTTTTTTAATTGTGATAGCAACAAAAATATATGTGAATTTCACAAAATCACAACACATGCACATAACAATCCTTTGTTTTGCACTTCATCTACAGAACTATATTTTTTGACACTGCCTGTTGCACTGTCACCGTCTATTCTCAAATGAAAACACCCCCTAAATGTCAAAGATATCGACTACTTGCACCCCTTAAGCATTTTTGCGTATTTTTCTGATTCTAATTACAAAAAGATGATCTTTTGTATGGTTTCTTGTTATGAGGGTCGGTTAAAACCTTAATGTTGCAGCATATTATTTTAATAAAATCTAAATAGAACTTACCTGTAATACCTTTTCCAAGATTTTCAAGGCCAGTGCACGCGTTTTATCTTAGCACAGCCGACCCATATTTATTTTAATCTTGTTTGTTACAATCCAGAAAAAAAAAAGGTTTAATGAACAATAATAAACTACACATTTAGCAACCCGCTGCAACAAAAGGGCTCAGATTTGTAAATGCTTAGAAAATGAGTCGAGGCTTCCTTTTGTTCAATTTTTTGTCTCACCTGAACTTAAAGCATCTTCAATTCCTTGTAAATATTCATTCATAATTTCTTGTCCATGTAAGTGAACATCCATCACACCAACTGACAAGTATTAATCTATTGCCTCTTAACCCAAGAAATCGACCACACCCACAAAAATCAACTATGTAGGGGTCAAACGACAATATATTTAATAGCATTAACATTTTCTAAACATCACAATTGCATCAGAAGTCCCCGTTCTGGAGCACACGTCTTAAGAATCGTAGGAAAACTGACTTTGAACCGCACTGGACACCATAAATTTTTCTTTAACTTAGATAAATATACATCAAATAGCTTATTGAAAATATTAATTATTTAGAGAATAGTTCGACACAAAAAAGATACCACTCGTATGACTTTAATCTGCACCAAGCCTTATTCATTAGAAATAGAAAAAGAATAACAGAGGATATGTGCAATTGTTGAATAGACTTCATGACATGCTCTGAGGTTTATGTGAAAAGCCATTAGCTCACAGAATCAAGGCAATTGAAGGATGTTGATGTATATACGTTAGGCCTGTCGAGAAGACACAAATCAAGATTGTAAAGAAAAGATTAGGCTCAACAGTAATAATTATCGAAACGAAGTGGATTGTGCTGCTCGTCGAGTCTCTCTCACACTATCGTCGGCTCGCCACCCTGTCAGGTCTCCTTAATTCTCTTTGGGCAGCTAGCCGCCTTGTCAAGTCAATCTATCTCTCCGTGTCTGGCTCGCAGTCTGACGGGTTTCCCTATATCTCTTTATCTCCGGCTCTATCTCTCCGTGGCAGGCTCGCAGCCTGACGGGTTTCCCTATATCTCTTTATCTCCGGCTTGCTTTGTAAGTGTTGCTGGTTTTTCTGCCCAACGCAGTCTACCAGTACGCGGCGACACCTGTGAGCTCGACCCTGGGTTTTCATTCGAAAAAGGTACTGCACAAACAACAACCATATATGCGATTAAGAAAACTAAAAAAAAAAACAATAAAACCTGTCCCACAGAAAAATATTCTTTTCGTTTGGAAATGAAAAATATCCTAGTTAAGAACCTGTCTTGGCCGCTGAGCCAACACCCACTATAACATGGCCCGGCAACAACTGAACAATACTAAATGAAAAGCCTTTAGGCAAAACAAAGCAGGAAACGGTGTCTAACCATATGTAGACCTATGGACGTAAAATCAAATAAAAAAACAAAAGGACCTAATCCGCTGTCCGAAGAAGAGAAGGCCAATCGGCACATCAAAGACTTTACAGCAGAAAATCAGACGGTGTTACAGGGCGAAAGAAATTATGCAGTTTCTGCACCTAACTCTTTAACGATCATACAATGAATCGAAAGTACGAATGGTGTCAAAAGAGCATTCTCGCAAACTGTACAACAGGCAAACACATTGTTGTTATGTGATTATTAACAACGATCTAATGCTGTATTTATTTAATGATTATGAATGATTCAAACGTAAAGTATGGATGAAATACTCAACAATGGCCCCGGTCCGAGGTGAACCGAGGCGAAAAGCTTCTGTGAGCTGTTTCGTGTTTCATAACCAAGAAGTTTGGTTCGGGAATCGACCCTTGTACAAGTACTATCAGTTCGCTATTTATAGTAACTTTTTTGATACACATATCGGGATTCGTGCATTGCTTTTTCTATAAAGCTACTTTTTGATGGGCGGTAGGGTCGAAGGGTCCCACTTGAATGATAGCAGATCTCGTAGTTTGTGAGAATGGCGTGTAGGCGCCTTGTCACCTACTTAGAAGGTGACGACCTCGGTCCGTGTTGATCTCGGTTTGGGTGACATCGGTTGACAATGATCACTTCGATTTTCTATGGTTATACCGGTTTGCCATGTGAACCGGGATGACTTCGGTCCATGTCGGTGGAGGTGTTAATGTTGCCTAAGACGCTGTTTGAGGCCCTTAATAGTGGATTACTGAGTCGAATGATAACAAAGAGGCCCCCAATATCGGCGGGCATACGGAGTGATGGTCGTCGGTATTGCAAAACATTTAGAGGCTTCGAATCGGTAGGAGACTGGTGGCTAGAAATACTTGTCCTTGTCCTCAATGTTCCAAATAAATGTGAGGTGACCGAAGTGGATTATGTTTTCCGAAGTGGGAGCTGATCACCGAGGTGAGAACACTTGGCGAAAATCAAATGTAAATCTGGACAGTAAGGAGAAGAATCTGAAAAGACATAACGGTCGGTGATTTAATGTATAGTGTGAAAGGTTGCGCCGGAATGGTCTTAAATGAGATAACAGTCGTCTTTAATAGGGTGCCACGTGTACAATAGGTTCTCAGTCAGTTGAAGGGATGTCACTGCTTGACATTAGGGGTCGCTTCGGTTGCTCGCGCCCCTAATTGAGGCCCCCAACGGTCAGAAATCAGAAATTATAAATAGGGCTTCACGATTTGCAATCAAACTTTCTTCACTTTGCATTCATCTTCAAATTCTTAAGTACTGCGACTGAAATTTATCTGCAAATTTGAGATTTGTTCTTAGTGCGTAAGCGTGTGCTCATTCCTTTCTCGGTAAGCTTCATTGTCGATTTTCGCTTTTCCATTATACTTTATTTTTCTTTCTGTTCGATGGCATCGAAGGGAAAGGGTAAGGCAGTGGCGAGTTCTTCCAGTACTGATTCAGTTCCGTTAAAGGTGTATCATGATTCAGAGTTGGTTGAATTAGCCTTCGAGTATTATTGGTGGGATCCAATGTTGGTGAGGCATTTAGATATCAAACCCAACGACGAGGACGGTGACTGCGTGGTGGAAGAAAATGCGGCCGAAATCGAGGTGCCTCACTGGAGAAGACCGGTGAGGAAATGGCCTGACCCCGCAATCGATTTTGAGGGCGAGCCGAGTATTCTGACCGACGTCGATGTGGTGACGCTACGAGAGCAAGTTTGGATTCCACCCTCGGTGAAGATTTTTGCTCCGTATCTTGGGGAAAGAATAACAAGTCCTCCTCTAGGCTGTCTTGGCGTATTCGCGGAAAGCTTGAGGTCAGGATTAAGATTCCCGTTGCCGAGTTTGATCATGGAATACCTCCGAAGTTGGGGGTTACCATTATGTCAAATAACACCGAACAGTTGGAAGAAAATCATTGGACTGATGGTGTTATTACACGAGAGGGGTGAGGGTTTGCCGTCGTGTGACGAGATAAGGAGCATTTTTGCTTTTAAGAAGAGTCCGAATAGGAGAGTGGCGGAGTCTTCGTGTTGTTTCTTTGCCGGAGCGAAACCGCAACATGGCCTGCAGGTCGGCGAGATAATAACCGACATCCCAGAGACTCTCCACGGCTTCCAGGAAGAGTGGCTTTGGATTGGAGGAGAATGGCAGTCTGAAAGTTTTTTCCATGAATCGCGGATAGACGGGATGACGATTCTGATGTTTATTCATTCTGGAGCAAGTGAGTTTATTTTGTATTTCAATTTTGGTGTAATTTTCTGATTTTGGGTTTGTTCTGTGCGCTAACAGGTCGGAACTTTTACTCTTTGTAGAAAAAGAGACCAAGCAGAAGGAACCGAAGTTGAGTCCGGATTTCGGTGGAAAGCTGCTTACGCTTGCCAGCTTAGACAAAGATATACGGGATTATCGCAGGCTCGTGGTAGATCCGAAGCTTGAAGCTGCTGGTCTATCTCCCGGAGTCTCTACTTTGAAGTTTGACCCCGGCAAGGGACTTCAGTGTCTGGTAACTACCAGTACTTTTATATGTGTAAAATAATTGTTGGTGATTTTGTTTGTCTTTTGTTGTGATGCAGTATACTATCCGCTCCTCAGATTTTTGGGCTACCGAACTGTTAAAGAGGCTAAAGACTTCAGGCATAAGTATCCGAATAAGGATCTGCAGTCCAAGTTTGGCAAGAGTTGAGATCTACGGTTGACCAACATCATGAGGAGGGATTTAGTTCGCGCTTTGGTAAAAAGAACTGCCGGCCAGAAAACTACCGGTAAGAGGTCGACCGATGTGGGGTCGAGTGCGACGTCGGTGGCCGTTCCGAAGAGTCAGAGGTCTCCACGAGAAGTTGCACCTACCGAAGTGCCACCAGTTATTGATGCTCCAATGATCAACCAAGCTGAGCCAGAAGAAAATGTGGTGGATACTACTTTGGTCGTGACAGAAGGAGCGCATATTGAAGTGCCTGAGAAGCAGTTATCTCCTCCGAGGTCACTGGAGATTGAACAACTGGAGAAGAAAAAGAAACAAAAACTGGTAAAAATGTCTGACGTTGGAGCTTCTTCCGGAGTGGAGAAGAGGTCGAAGACGAAATACGACTCCGGTCGCAAAGCTGGTGAAAGGGGTGTTGATGAGTCGCCCTTGTTCGAGAAGTCGTTCTTAACATTTGATGAGGAGAGGGTCGCCAACGTCAAGGTGCCCGAAGGCGTTGTGGAGGAGTGGTTCACCACATTTCAATCTGTCAAGTCTCCACATATGTCTTCAAGGATCGACATGCCGGAAAATGCTAAGAGCGCAGCACGGGTGCCTTTGATAGTGTGGGACCCTGAGTCTGAAGTGGGTGTTTCTTCTCTATCAAGTGTGGATAAATTAAACTATGCCAAGGCTTGTTTGGGCCGGGCTTTAGTTAGTCTGGTTGCGGCTGAGGACGACCATGGTCGAATTGCTGCCCAATTGGAGGGGAAGAAGCAGACCGTGGTCGAACGAGACACAGTGATTGCGTCTTTGAAGGAAGAGACGACTAAAATTGAGGCCGACATGAAAGGGAAAATTTCTGAACAAGTAGCTCAGTTGGAGGTGGCACAGGCTGAGATCTCGACATTGTCCGAGGAGAAGAGGGCCTTTCAATTCAAAGTGGCCGAACTCAAAGAGCGCCTTTCCTTTGCCGAACAGCATTCTAAGGCTTTGGAAGCCAAGGTCGAGGAAGTGGAGGAAAAGCTGCTGCAAAAAAAGACTGGGCATGACGCAACTCGGAAAGAATGTACCGAAGTCCGTGAACTTGTGGGCCGACAGCGGGATGCCCATCAAGCCGAGATGGCGAAGCTCGAAAAAGAAAAATCTTCTTACAGTGAGACCATGTATGAGATCGGCTTACAAGCTGGGAAAAAGACTGTTGCAGTTGCAGAACCGAAGTCTGGTGATGATGCCGAGGTAGAGGTTGCTGACGCCTGTGGAGAGGATGAGGTCGGTGGGCCTGACCTCGAAATAGAAATGAACACTTACCTTAACCTCAGATGGGTGATAGAGCGATACACCTCCGGCTACTATGATATTGATGAGCTGCGCTTCTTCTTATTCCATAAGCTCGAGAAATATGGCTTTGACATGGAGATCAAGAGCATGCACGTGGAGGCCGACGAAGACGAGCGAGAATTTTGTGTATGGATGCTTCGCCGAGCTGAAGAAATAGCCGCAAACCCCGACTTGCCACCACTTTTCGAAAACAGGGCAGCTCTTATCCGACGTGCTTACGTCAATATGATTCTGGAGGGGGAGAAAGAGAAAAGGAAGGAGTTGGCCGACATATATATCACAACTCTTGCCGACGTAGAGGTTGAGCAAAACTTCGACGACATGACCCCTGAGCAGATCCGCAGCAAAGTCGAGGCTTATATTGAGGAGAAGACCAAGTCGACAGACAGGGAGGTCGAGATTATTAAAGTCGTCACGTCGGCTGAGGACAAATCTGAAGAAGCGCAAGATCCGCGTGATGAGCTCGTCCCGGTGTCGGATGCAGATATTAATGCCGTTGCCAAGGCGAAGGAAGTGGCGATCTTGGAACGATTGTCCACCGAGATGGAAGTCGGAGAAAGCAGTGGCGTTGACCAAGATGTCGAGGGAAAGAATGATGCTGCTTGAAGTTTTCGAAAGCTTTTATTTTTATGTTTTTAGCTTGTTATTTTTGAAGCATGTAGTCGGGGTGCCAGTATGTTGGCATCCTTAGTAGGAAATATATAATTATGCACTTCCCGACTTTTTAATAATATGAATTTGATGTGTTTACATAATTTTAATCTTTGTTTGTATTTGCTGTGCGAATTTCAGCGATTTCTGGACCAAGTGTGCTGAACTCGGTGCGTACATAAAATATACCCTCTAACTCGGCTAAAAAGATAAATCCGAGTTGTGGGCTTTTTATTAAAAATAGATTTCCGAGTTCCACATTGACCTCTTTTTTAATGAATTCGGCTAATAGTGTAAGCCGGTATGCAAACTTACTTAAGAATTTGTCGGACTTAACACATTCCATGTCGTGCATAAAGTAAAATAGGATTCACCGAACTTCGTCAGAGTTCGGTTATGGAGTGGCCCCAACCGAGTTGCTTGTTTTATATTCGGTGATTATCGGGACCCAACAAATCATGTTGCTGAAGTGACGTGGACGAGCTTCAACCCCAACCAAAGCATGCGTAGGGTTTGAATAGATTACGGGGTATCAGCGAGACCGAGTGTCGTAATGTTTACATCGGTACAAGATATTAATAGAACCGAGTTTTAGAGTATTTTACATCGGTACCGAGCTGTTGCTCGGATTTCAAAAGTGAAAGTCTTTGAACTTTCATTACATCAAAAGAGCGTCTTGGTTTTCTTATAGAGGCAAAAAGAAGGTCCGTTCAAAAGGAGAATCGGCTACCCGACTTCGGACCATTCATTGATAGAACTTCTTTAGGAAAACAGCATTCCACGGATATTGATGTGGAGTTCCATCAGGATGAGCTATTCGGTAGGCCCCATGGGGTAGGACCTCAATGATCTGGAAAGGTCCTTCCCACTTCGGTTTCAATGGACCGGGGTCAGGTCCCATTATGCGCTTGAGGACAAGTTCACCAACTCGGAAGGAACGAGGCTTGAGTTTAGAATTGACATATCTTTCGCTTCTATGTTTGTAAGCGGCGTTCTTGAGTTCAGCACGGGCACGATGTTCTTCAAGCAAGTCTAAATTAGCTTTCATGTTGTCCGAGTTGGACTCTTCGGTGAAATGCTGAATTCGGTAAGTCGGTTCACCGAGCTCGACTGGGACCACGGCTTCTGAGCCGTAAGTTAGTGAAAATGGAGTTTCACCGGTGAAAGTTCTGGTAGTTGTTCGATAGGCCCACAGGACGTGCGGAAATTCTTCAGGCCAGGCCCTTTTGGCAGCATCAAGTCGGGTTTTGAAGCCATTCTTTATGAGTTTATTAACGGCTTCCACTTGGCCGTTGGATTGCGGATGGTAGGGCGAAGAAAAAAGTGTTTGATGTTATATTCTTCGCAAAGAGACTCAAGCCGCTTGCCTTCGAATTGTCAACCGTTATCGGTGATGATGGAGTTCGGTACTCCGAAGCGGCAAATGATGGACTTCCATATAAAGTCAACAACTTTTTGTTCAGTTATCGTGGCTAATGGTTCGGCTTCAGCCCACTTGGTGAAGTAATCAACCGCAACAATGGCAAATCAGACGCCACCTTTTCCGGTCGGTAGGGGACCTATAAGGTCAATCCCCTATTTGGCGAAAGGCCATGGGCTGTAAATTGACTTAAGCTCTTCAGGGGATTGATGAGTATTGGGTGCAAAAATTTGGCACTTCGGATATTTCCGGACCCATGCAGTGGCGTCGGTTTTTAGAGTAGGCCAATAGTAGCCTTGCCGCAAAATTTTGTAAGATAAGGCTTGCGCACCGGGGTGGCTTCCACAAATCCCTTCATGCATTTCTTCAAGGACATATCGTGATTCAGATTCAGTTAGACATTTTAAAAGTGGGACAAAATATCCTCTTTTGAACAAAGTTCCATTATCCAGTGTGTACCGAGCTGCTCGGATCCGAAGTGCCCGAGCTTCCTTTGGGTTCGGAGGCAAGGCCCCAGTTTCCAAGTATTGAATAATGGGATCCATCCATGTCGGTGGCTTTTGTGACGTCACCGGATCAACGGTCGCGACTTCGGAAAGGAGGGTCGACGGTTGTTCTTGCTGTCCGACTTGGACATACTCCATGCTCTCCATCCCGGTACTCGAGGCTAGTCGGGACAAGGCGTCTGCTTGAACGTTAAGAGTTCGAGGAATGTGTTCAATGTCGACGAAGAATTTTGATAATTTTCATTTTGCCAAGGATAGATATGGTGTCAACCGAGGTTCTTTGACTTCATACGAACCATTGATTTGGTTGACAAGGTGTTGGGAGTCTGAAAAGACTTTGAGGTGTTTCACGTTCATGGATTCAGCCAAATTCAATCCGGATAGCAAAGCTTCATATTCGGCTTCATTGTTGGTTGCAGGGAAGAGAAATTTCACCGAATGACAGAATAATCGATTTTCCAAATTCGCCAAGACTATTCCCGCACCTGCTCGGTTTGTTGTTGAAGAGTCGTCAATGTAGAGAACCCATGGTTAGTTGTCATCATGAACTTCTATAGCTGGGGTGAATTCGGTGATGAAGTCGGATAGGACTTGTGCCTTGATTGCGGTCCTCGGTTGGTAATGGATGTCGAATTGTCCGAGTTCAACTGCCCATTTTATCATGCGTCCCGAAGTGTCAGGTCGGTGCAGGACTTGTCGTAGCGGATATGAAGTACGGACAGTTATGGAATGTTCTTGAAAATAAGGTCGCAATTTCCGAGCAGCAGTAATGAGTGCAAACGCTAGCTTCTCTATAGGGGGATAGCGTAGTTCGGCATCATGTAAGGCTTTGCTGACATAATAAATAGGTGACTGTAACATCCTCTCTTCACGTATCAAGATGGCGCTAATCGCTGAATCACTAACTTCGAGGTACAAGAACTGCATTTCCTCGGATTTCGGTTTCTGTAACATCGGAGGGGAAGCAAGAGTTTCTTTAATGCTGGTGAGTGCTTTTTGACACTCTTCGGTCCACTCAAAGCGCTTCCCTTTTTTGATTGCTTCGAAAAACGGTTTGCAACGATCTGTAGACTTGGAGATGAACCGATTAAGCGCTGCAAGTCGGCCAGTTAGGGCCTGAACACCCTTGACCGAGGTCGGGGGAGTTAAATCTTGAATGGCTTTTATCTTGACCGGGTTGGCCTCGATTCCCTGTTAGCTGACCATATAGCCTAGAAATTTTCTGGACTCAACTCCGAAGGTGCACTTCTTAGGATTTAAGACCATGGAATAAGATCGGAGGATACTGAACATGTCCTGAAGGTGTTTTATATGATCAGAAGCGTGCACCGACTTGACGAGCATGTCGTCTACGTAGACTTCCATGGTATGACCTATCAAATTGGTAAACATCTTGTTGACAAGACGCTGGTAAGTGGCCCCAGCGTTTTTTAATCCAAATGGCATCATGGTATAGCAGTACAAGCCCCGTGCCGAATAAAATGAGGTATGTTCTGAATCTTCGGGATCCATAGGAATTTGATTGTAACCGGAGTAGGCATCCATAAAGCTCATCAATTCATGACCCGAGATGGCATCAACCATATAATCGATGTGGGGAAGCGGATAACTGTCTTTTGGACATGCTTTATTCAGATATGAGAAGTCAATACATAACCTCCAAAGGCCATTGCTTTTCTTGACGAGAACTGGGTTTGAGACCAATGTCGGGTACTTAGCTTCCTTGATGAACTTGTTGTCGATGAGTTTCTTGACTTCCTCCTCCAAGGCTTTCTGGCGGTCTGGTCCCAACTTGGCTTTCTGGCGGTCTGGTCCCAACTTTCTACGCTTTTGCACGACTGGCCGAACAGTTCGGTCAAGATTTAACTTGTGGCTAGCAACACCGGGGTCAATTCCCTTCATATCTTCGTGCTTCCATGTAAAAACGTCTGAATTGTTTTTAAGGAACGAAATGAGTTCAGACCGGAGAGGTTCTTGGAGGTGACTCCCAACACGCAACGATTTTTGACGGATTGGCTCGTCAACATAAATCAACTCTACTTCTTCTCCGGGTTCAGCACGATCACTTCGGCTTTTCTCTTTAAATTGAGTTCTAGGGTCCAACTCATCTTCTTCGGAGACTGGTTCTTTTCCGGGTCGCCGACCTCGGTTCTCAGATAAAGAGTCTAAGATAACAGGGACAACAACTTCGTGACTCGGTTCCTTGGAAATCGTATTATCCGAAGTGACGAATGGCAAGGAATTTTCTCTGTTTTCCGAAGTGGTGGAGTGGACTCCGGCAGACGACATGAAAGTGATAAGCTCTCGAGCTTCTCGTTGATCTCCATAGTGTGTTCCTTCACCACGTGTCGTCGGAAACTTAAGGGCATAATGAAAGATAGAGACCGCGGCTCGGAGTTTATATAAAGCAGTCCTTCCGATGATCGCGTTGTATTCAGTGTTGATGTCAAGAATTTTAAAGGTTTCCATAACGAGTTTGGTAACGTGTTCGGAGGTACCAAACCTAACAGGCAAAGTTATTTCGCCGATGGGCTTCGAAATGCTTCCATTGAATCCTTGTATCTGGTCGTTCCACGGTCGGATGTCGGCGGGATCAAGACCCATTTAATCAAAAGCTTTTAACATTAAAATGCTCGAATAGGCCCAGTGTCAACCATAACGCGGTGTACTGGGATTCCACATATGGGGATGGTAATGACAAGTGCATCAGAGTGAGGGTGTGCAAAATGATTCGCATCCTCCATATTGAAAGTTATGGGACAGTTCCGGTTATTGAGAATGTCTCTCAGATCGGTGGTGTACACTTGTTTGCCGGAGTTGTAAGCTTGTCGGGCGTAGGCATTGATTTGTCGACGGGATAAAGTACTCCGGGTGTTGTTGGTGTTTACACGATGGACAGTGATTTGCATCGGGCTAGGAGATCGGCTTCGCTTGCGTCCCCGGGAGGTTCCAATTGAGTTGGAATCAAGTGCTTCCGAGGTGAACATAAATACTTCCTTGTCTCCTTGCCAGATGCGTTTCGGCATGGCACATCGGTCCTCCTCTTCGTCTTCATCATAAGGTTCAATTTGACGTCCTGGCCCTCGTTTTTGGGGATCAGTATTACGATAGAACTTCCTGAGTTGTGGATGACCGATTAAACGCAACAAGGCAGCTAACAAACTCAAACATTCATCAGTATTGTGCCCTGGCGATTTGTGATAGCCACAATATCGCGATTTATCCAACTTTTCCTCGGGCATCCGAAGTGGTTTGGGATCGGACAGAATGCCTTTTCCCTTGATTTCTTCATAAATGGTAGCAGCTCCGGCTGAATAAACGGTTTGATAACCGGATTTTACATCGGTAGCATATTGTTTTTGGGCTGCTCTTATTTCGGGATCGTTGGCGTCTCCTCGAGGATAACCTCTAAATTGAGCCTTGTTTTGTTTGTCAAAGGACTTATTTTGCTTTCTTTCATCGGTTCCCGACTTCGATGACTTCAGATTGAAATTAAAATCGGGGACCGACATGGCTTCCTCGGCAATGATATGTTGCTGAGCCCAGGCAAGGAATTCCTGGAAGGTATTCGGCTTATTCTGGCACAATGTCCAGCGGAAAATCGAGTTTGGTTTCAACCCGGCGATAGCCATAACAATCAAGGTTTCGGGGTGACACGGCTCCATATTCTGAACTCAGTCGTTAAATCGAGCAATATAGTCCTTGACGCTTTCATCATCTTTTTGGGTTACGTTTGCAAGGGATTCTTTCGGAATCAAACAGACTTGGGCCCCGATGAAGTGAGATCGGAAAGCTGACCTCAACTGTTGCCACGTCCAAATAGAATGAGGAGGAAGAGAGTGGTACCATTTTTGGGCTCGAGGTCCCAACGTAAGAGAAAACATACGGCACCGAAGTGCGTCTAAGGCCCCATGAAGGTTCATCCACGATGTGTAGTGACCGAGGTGTGAGTCGGGGTCCGAAGTACCATCGTATAACCCGATTTGAGGAACTTTAACTTTTCCGGGTACAGGTTCCGAAGTGAGCTCAGGCGTGAGAGGGGAGTCGGCTTCCAGGTATACTTGTGCCGAGGTCGAGGCCCGTCGAGGAGGATCTTCGGGCATTCTTTACCGACTCTCCAATTCGGCGATCCTTCGTCGTAACGTTTCAAGTTCAAAAGATTCTTGGCGAGCTCGGTTCCTTTCAATGTGTTGACGAAGGTCTGTTTGCGCCGGATTAGAGGGGATTCGGTGTCGCGTATGAGGTGGTGAACGTCGCGAATGCCCAGATTGACTCTCGGCGGTTTCTTCACGAGGAATCACGAGGGGAGTATGTTGGGTTCGATATACCATACGGAACAGAGTTTACAGCGGAATTTAAAATTTTATAAGTATTTATCTTATAAATACTTATTCCGTACATAAGTATAACGATATAACGAATAAGCATCATTTAAAATCTAGTAACTTTTACTAATTTTGATTTGATATGTAATTTATAAAAATTACCTTTGTTCTTGAACTCCTTCAAAACCGACGATGTATGAGGAAATCAATTCACGGTTTGGTAACGATCACTTCTTGTGGTTACTCACTTTAGGAATCCAAATGTCTTCCCTCTAATCGTATCCACCTTTTGAAGTCCGGTTCCGACAATAGATCCTTCGCTAGTAGAAACTACTCGGTTTTATTCAATAAGTATGGAATATATATTTATAAGGAAATTTTTCAAGAACACTTTCTTGTATTATCACTCAACTCTTTGAATGAATTTTTCTCTTGGAAGAATTTAGCTCAAAAACTTAGCCATTTATGTGCACTCATTTTGCACCTATTTATACTAAATATTTTAGCATAAAATAATCAATATTTGATATATTTTATTTTAAATAAAATCAGATTTTAATTAAATAATCATACCAAATATTGACTTTTAATTAATAATGTGATTGGTTTATAATCACCATCAATCATTATTATTGTATTAATAAAAATAAGATTAATTATGTGGATTAGTTAACAACTCCTAACCACCATAATTAATTTATTCTTATTATTATTTAATCTTCAATCATATTAAAGATAAATAATAAAATAATAATTCTTGAAAACATTTTTCAAGACTTTATTATTTTAATCTATTCTTCCATTTCTTTATTTAATAATCTAATTATTATTTGGACTTGAAATTTAAAATCCAATTTTAAATTCCAACTATTAATTAGTAATTCTATTAATTACTAAATTAATATCCAAAATTCAATTAATCAATCTAATTGATTAATTTAATATATTCCTTTAATTGATATCTAATCAAATTAGATTTGTCAATTAATTCTAACTCTTTAGAAATACTATTTGAATTTTACCTTCATTCAAAAATTGGTGTGACCTTTTAGGTTCACAATTAATACTAGTAGTGGGTTTACAACTCTTTGTAATTTGAGTTATTCATATTAACTCTTATTCTTGAATTAACTCTTTAATTCAAGAACCCACATATCATGGGAACATCTAGCAAGTAGCATGAATCTAGTATTAAGTGAATAGCGAGTAAACCTATTTCGATTACAAGTTACATACATGTAAAATCCTTTCGACATCCAATTTCCCGATTAAATCTTTGGGTATGATTTTGTCGAAACCCAAATTGATTTAATAACTATGATTCCATTTCAAGTTTAGTAATTCATTTATGAATCTCTATTCATCCCGCCTTGGCCAAGGACTTTGAATTACTAACTATGAAACACATAGGAAATTCACTTATCTTCATAAGTGTCGAATCCTTTGTTGACCACTGACAAACTTCCATACATATTAATATAATACCCAAAATATCCCTTTATACGATTTGCTAGCAATCAAAAGGATAAATCAAAGTAAAATATAATATGCACAAAGTTACCA
>CACSLK010027829.1:4030614-4062403 GCA_902706635.1 Striga hermonthica | reverse complement strand
AAAAAAAAAAAAAAATCTTGAGAGTGATGAGTCGGGTTTACGAACAACTCCATTTCCTGCAAACTGAGTAAATCAATGGAGGAGTAGGGTTTAAGGACAGTGCAGGGGAAGAAGATGGCAAGCCACTGCAAATTTTGGCTTCCCAAGAAGAAGAGATTCTGTGCGAACACCACTCTGCACAATTCCTCGTAATCGCTTTCTCTTACACCTTCTTATTCTTCTTCTTCCTCCCTTCCACCATCGTTTACCAATTATACCTTTAATTCCAATGATTCAGATTCTGCGGAAACCACACCCAAAGGCTCGACGCTCGCTGGGTCCCGTGCCCAATCGACTCCTCTCAGTAAACCATCGCACTATTTTCACCCTTCACAGCAACTTATTAGCTTCGATTTCTTTGTGTGTGTGTGCGCGCGTGTGTGTGCTTGTTGGGAATTATATAATGCTTGTTTTGGCAGCTCTGTGCTTGAGGAAAATCTTGAGAGTCACTTGAATCGATGCCCATTGATGAAAAGAGAGCTGTCTCTCTCGTGTCAACCTTTCTACCAAAGGGGCATTAATGCTGGACCAGGAGATGAGGAGGAAAATGAAGGAGAAGAAGCAGAAATGGTTACCACATTTACTTCGGAGATGAAAAGAAATGCGGTGTATAACATGCCCGTGTCGGGGTTTTTTGAGTTAATTGCTAAGATCAAGTCGGTTCATGCATCCATATGCGATGACATTCAAGAGTCTTACAAGATTCCGGAAGCTTGTAGAATTTGGACTAATAGAGAAGTTGACAAGTATGATGTGTCTACCAAAATTTCACATCTTTATTCATTTTCAGGCACTTAAGCTTATATTACTTGAACTCTATGTTAATTGAGTATTTTATCCTTTTTCAGGAAACTGCCGTATCAAGAGAAGCACGTTTTACAACAGGCATCAATTCTAGGGAATTTAGAAGAGTTTAGGGTTTTAAAGAAATCTTCTTCGAGTCCTAGTGGGACAGGCGAGTGTTGTGATTCAAACAATGAACTGGAGAGTAATGCCGATCATTCTGCAGTGATTGAATTTGGTGCTGGAAGGGGGTATTTGACACAGATGCTTGCGGATTGTTATGGAATCAAAAAGGTTTTATTGGTGGAGCGGAAGGCATATAAATTGAAAGTCAGTTTCGTGTGATCTTGCTTTTTGTTTGATTTGTAGTGTTTATGGTGGTTATCATGATTTCAGATGTGACGATGTCTTTGATCTTCTGTAGTATTTTCATCGTGGATTGAAGTTTCTTATTTGTCCATTGTGCTTGCTGATACCCTTAGGCTGATCGGAGTTTGAGACAGAAAGAGAGCTTGATATTGGAGAGATTGAGAATTGATAGTAAGTTTTCCAAAACCTTGTTTTTCCAGCAGTTGAATCATATATTGTTTACGCATTTTACTCAGGTTCTTCTGCATTTCATATTATGTCTCTGAAAACTGATAAAAAACGTAATGTCCAAAATATATACTTAAAGGGTTTGTCCAAAAAGAAGTGCTTCATTCTAGTTCAGTGTTATACTTCTTGACCGGCAATTGATGTTATGCCACTAGTGAATTAGAATCCCATGATTACATTGAAGTGGTAATAGAACTCATCTACAGAAAACTAAACTTATGTTTATACTTTTGTGTGTGTATGCATAAACATTTCTCCTCTTCTTAATGCAGTGATTGCCGTGCCAGTCTGCTACATAATTATCAAGTTTATCATATAGAAAACTTGTGTTACGTGCTTGCTATTCAAAGATAATATCGATTCAGTTTCTGATTTTTCTTAGTAGTTTTAGCATGTAACCGATATTACATTACATTTTCGTTTTAAATTATAAGAGAAACTTTCAGTGTGTGTTGTTTCTACGTTATTTTCCAAGATTGGGTTTGTCTCGACTAGCGCACAAAAGTGCTTTAATCTCAGAATTGATTTTGTTGAAACCCTCCACTTGCAGTTGAGGATTTGAATTTGAATGCTGTAGAATCACTAAGAGGAGTAGGCTACACGGCAATTGGCAAACACCTTTGCGGGCCTGCAACAGGTAATGGAGGTCCTAGAAAACGGCATTTGATTATTACACGATATGCGACTAAAACATATGTTTAATTCCAGATGTGACCTTAAGATGCTGCATTCGCCAAAAGTCAGACAAAATCTCCGATTCTCAGTCACCAGCAACTTGTTACATGAGAGGCCTAGCCATTGCAACATGTTGCCATCATCTCTGCCAATGGAGACACTACATAAGTACTCAATTGAAACCTCCCATTTCTTGTTTAATAAATACATTTCTTTTTATCTGTCAATATGTTTTGTTTCATCTGTTCTAATATAATAACTAATGATCTCAGTTAATTAACCATGCAGATAAGAAATATATATTGGATCTGGGTTTCAGCAAACAGGATTTCCATGCGATTTCATGGTTCACGAGCTGGGCTGTGGATGCAGATCATAGCTCAGATTTTCGTGCTGCAGATTTATCTGCTCAACTCGAGATCACGTAAGGCTTGCCATTAATTTTATTTGCTTCTAAATGTAATTGCTGTCGATTTGTCTTTTTTTTTTTTAAATCCTTTTTCTGTATTGTACTTGAGATTCATTAAATTTTTATTTATTATTCTAGGAATGAGAAGAAAATGTTGCGCCCCGACTCAGAATTAGTGGGAGTGGGAGATGTAGTGAGAAATATGGAGGCAGTTGAACGTGCTGTGTTGGGGTATATGTGCAAGGACATTATCGATGCTGGGAGGCTGATGTGGGTCAAGTCACGAGGACTCCAATCCGAGCTCGTCAACTATGTTCCTATTAGCATTTCTCCCGAGAACCGCCTCTTGCTTGCCAGGAACGAACGACATATCGTCTCTTGATGTACAAGGGTAACAAGTTTTTATTCTGTGTGGACATGCATTACATAATTCATATGGTTTATTTGAATAGCTGAAAGTCATTTGTTTTGACAGTGATAGAGGAGTTTGCATTTTTTTAAAATAGCAACTGAACTGAGCATCTTGCTTGCCAGGAACGAACGACATATCGTCTCTTGATGTACAAGGGTAACAAGTTTTTATTCTGTGTGGACATGCATTACATAATTCATATGGTTTATTTGAATAGCTGAAAGTCATTTGTTTTGACAGTGATAGAGGAGTTTGCATTTTTTTAAAATAGCAACTGAACTGAGCTGATAGGAGAGAAAGCAACTGTATTACCAACCAATACATGTGGTCCTTTAGATATTTGAATGGTTGAGATTATTTCATCTTTGAATAGAAGAATACAATAATATAATTCTAAACCAATTATAATTGGTAAATTTCAAGTTATAAAAAGGTTGAAATATTTAAGGTACATTATACGGACAATGAAAAAAAAAAAAAAAAAAAAAAAAAAAAAAAAAAACAAACAAAACAAACCAAACCAAACCAAACCAAAGAATAATAGTGTTTTATAAAAAATTAGGATGGGAGGCGTGGAATATGTTTCCAAAGAGTGAGGAGGACGGTGGTGAATTGGGAAAACTGGCAAATCTCGGAAGGTGGAGCAGTGGTCTCGAGTTGGAATTTGCATTCACCGAAATGGTCGTACCAGAAATAGACATTAATCGAGTAGTAGGGATCGGAAGTGTTGACTAAAGCAGGGGAGAGTTGGAGGTAGTGGATGTAGGATTCGAATGCTTGGGAGCAAGTTGAGTTCCACGCTAACTTGGTCTCGGTGCTGGCGGGCTCACCATGCAAATCACGCTGCATTATGTTTGCAAGGGCTACGTGATGGAGACGAGATCGCGATGGCGTTTATGGACAAATACGATCGAATCCCATCTCTAGTTTAATTAATTAATTGCATGAGTATTTTATTATTGTTCCTTATTTATTTTATTAAGTTAGTAGGATATTAATTATATTTTTAGGAATTTACTTGCCTAGCAAGTTAGGTGTTTGGATTGCTAGGAACTATTTATTTATCTGCTCTTGTCATTAGCCGCAACTTTGGAAGAATAATAAAAACGATAATTTTGAGATTTGTTCTCTCTTGTCCCTTTCGTTCGAAGCTGTGCTACATCAGTTGGTAATCAGAATCAGCTACGATCCACGATGCCACCGAAGAGAACCGATCCGGCCGATGACAGAAGGGATGCGGCGATTGCTTCCCTTATGCGCCAGAACGAGGGTTTTGGCCGGGAGATTGCGGACCTCACTGAGGGCATGACGGACATCAGGATGGTTCTCCAGCAAGTGGCGAATCGCGACAGCGTAAACCGCGACGGGCTCGATGGAAGAACCGGCGGTCGCGGGGGGTTTCGTGGGGGCCGCGGGGGTCGCGGTCATCCGCGTGGTGGTGGCAGGCAGAGAGGGCCGTGGGGGGATGAAGACGGCGAGGACTCTGATGCCACGGAGGTGGAGTACAATCCGTTCGCCGAGGAGCAGCGGAACGAGGAGGCGGCGGCCGGTGAGTGGCGTTGGGAGTCCGCCTTTCGCGTGGATATTCCAGAATTTACTGGTGGCCTCGATGGGGCTGATTTTCTCGACTGGCTAGGCTCGGTCGAGGTGGTGTTGGCTTACAAGGAGGTCCCGGACAATCATCGTGTGGGACTCGTCGCCACGCGCTTGCGCGGGAGTGCCATCGCGTGGTGGCTACACATCACGGAGTCCGGCCGACAGATGGGTAAGCCTAAGATCGTGTCATGGGCCAAATTTCGGAAACACATTGAGCGTGAATTCCTTGTCTTCAATTATGTGAGTACTATGTATCAACAACTTCACAAATTACGTCAGGGTGTTCGGTCCGTCGACGAGTATACCCGTGATTTTTATCGTCTTCTCAATCGAGTTAAAATACGGGACACTCAGGCTCAGTTGGTGTTGCGTTATGTTGGTGGATTGATGCTCGGCATTCGCGACATGCTGAAAATGTTCGCACCAGACAGTGTTGCAGCCGCTCACCATCGGGCATTACTCATCGAGCAGCAACAACGCGGTCGACCAGTGCCAGCGATCGATTTCACCCGCATTTGGCTCTGCTGGCGCCCTCCGCGGCTGGTTCATCACGGTCCGCGGCGGTTGAAGGAATCCAGTTCGGTCGCGACGGCACACCATCACAGGGTGTTTTTCCAGCCACGGAGAGTTCACCAGGAGCTGTAGGGGGCCTTGGAAATCCGGCAACAGCGGGCTCGTCTTCGGCGGCGACTGGCTACGTTGCACCGACTGTGGCAGCTAGGAACCAGCCGGGCGGAGGGCTGAGATGTTTTGCTTGTGGTGAGGCGGGCCATCGGCAATCGGCGTGTCCACGGCGGGGCGGTTCGCGTGCCCTTATGGCCGGGACGGATGGCGAGTTTCGCGAGGGAGACTTGTATGATGGCCCTCCTATTTTTGACAAGGAGCCCGAACCGCCCGAAGAACACGTATTCGGAGGTGATCGCAATCAACAGGTTCGTTTTTCGAGAGATCTCGGGGTTCCTATGCGTGTGGAGGATGCCTGCATTATGGAAACACGAGACGGGGTGGCGACTCATGTGTTTGGTGGCACTGCTACAACTCCTGCTACATCTTTGCTGGTAGGATTCTTGCTGTTAATAGCTTGCAGGGCATTGTTGGGCATTGTGGGGTGCAAATTTAAAACATCCTGGTGCTGCTAAGCTTTGTGGGGGTGACATTTCCAATGAAATTTTTGTTGGTGTTGACAACAAGAAAGATTCATATTCTGGTCCTCGTGGGAGTACTGTGACTAATTTTGTTGGTTCTAGAATTCAAGTCTCTGCCATGGCGGATGGTGACACCTCGGACGGAGACGAGATCGATCCGGATTCGAGGGCGAATTCTTCTCAACCGGGGGAGGATGGTGGAGACGAGATCGCGATGGCGTTTATGGACAAATACGATCGAATGCCAGCTCTAGTTTAATTTAATTAATTGCATGAGTGTTTTATTATTGTTCCTTATTTATTTTATTAAGTTAGTAGGATATTAATTATATTTTTAGGAATTTACTTGCCTAGCAAGTTAGGTGTTTGGACTGCTAGGAACTCTATTTATTTATCTGCTCTTGTCATTAGCCGCAGCTTTGGAAGAATAATAAAAACGATAATTTTGAGATTTGTTCTCTCTTGTCCCTTTCGTTCGAAGATTCGCTACATCACTACGGGTTTGGTCACATAATCACATAATCAATGCTTGCTTGTAGCATTTAGTATGTATGATGTTATTTTTCTCAACAGTCACAATCACAACAAAAGGTCTAGTGGTTCATCGATAGTTAAATAAGTTTTATGTTGTTTATTTTTACTAATAACTAAATTTCAAAATACAATCCTCCCTATATATAATTCCCGAATGCGCTGAGCCTACGTGGCTGTTTCTGGTGCTTCGGAATCCTACTTGGCAAAAAATCATGCTTTGTAATTAGGTTTGGATAATAATATTGATACATTAATAATTAATAATTTAGGTTTGGACATTCCATAAATATTATTTATCTAACTTAGGTATTTTAATATCACTTGTACTAATATAATCCTTTAATTATTTGTAACTAGTACAACGCCCGTGTATTATACGGGTGTTTGCTAATTTTTTTCTTAAAATTTAAAATTATTGAGAAAAAGTAGTTAGAAAATTAAATACCTTTTATAAGAATATATATATTATTATATATTTATTATGATACTTTTTATTTTTGGAAATATTGCTTAGTTCATTTGTTTATTAGTTCTCCTAAAACATTATGTTTTATTATGTTCTATTATTATATGTTTTGTTGATTAATAAAATTTCCACATTGATTAATAATTTAGTTATATATATTTATTATGTTTTGTTGGTTCATTATAAAACCGATTTATTGTTCATTCAAAATTATTTTTTTTGTTTGTTTTGTATTTAAAAATTTATGCAAGTAGCTCTTTATACAAATTTTTGAACTTATAATATATAACTACATTAAATATAAATATATCAATTGAAAAATAATTTCATTTTTATAATGAATTTTAATAATATTATTATTTTTTATTATTATAAAGATAAATATAATTTATTTATTTTATATATACAATATGGATGTCAAATCGAAGATCATCAAAAGATGATTAATTTGATATATTATACATGTAAAATCGATAAGAAATACAAAAGTTATCAACTTTTAAAATACATTTATAAATCAATAACTTATTGAAGGAAGCAAATCAAAATTTAGGGATATATTAGTCACTTAGTGCCTCACTATCTAAAATTACAAAGAATTAAAGGGTTGTATTAGTAAAAGTGATATTAAAATACCTAAGTTAGCTAAATAATATTTATGGAGGCTAAATTGCATATAAAAGCACCACCTTTCATGTTTTTGCAATTTAATCACCACCTTTGCAATTTAGCAATTTAATACACCACTTTAGTTATTTTTTGCAATTCGAATCACAGGGCCCAATTTTGGGCCTGTTCTGGTGACGTGGAGGCCCGTTCTGCTGATATGGCATTTTTGTGATGACGTGGTGTTTCCACGTGTCAATGACGTGGCATTTTTGGGCTGACATGGCGACCCATGTGTCAATTTAAAAAAAAAAATTATGTTGCACGCTCTGAGATTCGATCCTGGGTTGAAGGGGTTGAAGGGTAGCCTTAGCTACCACCACACCAGTCCAACTTAGTTGTTAAATGTGATAACCCTTTATATATATACACATTACATTACGTATGGAGAAATCAAATTAAATCTAAAAAAATAATTTAATTATATTAAATAAAATTATATAAAATTGAATTAAAAATAATATATTAAGATAATTAAAATATATTTTTTCGAATTCATATTTTGTGTTAGAGTGAATCGTATTAATAATATTATATTCATTTAATATTTTTATTTATTTATTTAAAATAAATTTATAATAAGTATAATAACTTATTATTATATAATAAATTATTATTTCATTTAAGTTTTTTAATATTTTATTATTTTATATAAAATAACACTTTTTGTTTTATTATTCATTAAGATTATTTAACATTTTATTTACTTAAATTATATTTTTAATTTATTATATTTATTTAAGATTTTTATTTATTTTTATTTATTATTTCATAATAAGTTATATTTATTAAAATATAATAAAAATAATATAACATAAGATGATAAAGTATAAAAAAGGTGAATTCAAATAAAATAAAATAAAATAATAAACAAAATAACTGATTATTAAATAATAAATAATGAAAATCTTATTTATTAAATATTATTAATATGGTTTACTCTAACACAAAATATGAATTAATAAAATTCTATATTTTAATTATCTTCATTTATTTTATTTTCATTTAATTTAATTTAATTTATTATGATTTTATATTTAATTAATTTATTATAATTAATTTTATATTTTAATATAATTTATTATAATTAATTTTATATTTTAATATAATTTATTCATACGTAATTCCTATATATATAAATTGTTATTGAATATGTTAACTAACATGGATAGGTGAGTTGGTAGTATAGTTACTTTTATCCCATGGAGACCAGGGTTCAAACCCCCCTTTCTACAAAATATATATATTTTTTTTCTTAATTGACATAGACTGCCACGTCAGCCCAAAGATGTCCCGTCATTGACACGTGGAAACGCCACGTCACCACAAAATGCCACGTCACCAGAATAGGCCCGAAATTGGGCCCTGTGATTCGAATTGCAAGAAATAAGTAAAGTTGTGTATTAAATTGCTAAATTACAAAGGTGGTGATTAAATTGCAAAAATATAAAAGGTGGTGCTTTTATATGCAATTTTGCCTATTTATGGAATACCCGAACCTAGATTATTAATTATTAATATATTAATATTATTTGTCCAAACCTAATTACGAATCATGATTCTTCGCCAAATATGATTCCGAAGCACCAGAAACAGCCACGTATTATTATTTTTTATTATTATAAAGATAAATATAATTTATTTATTTTATATATACAATATGGATGTCAAATCGAAGATCATCAAAAGATGATTAATTTGATATATTATATATGTAAAACCGATAAGAAATACAAAAGTTATCAACTTTTAAAATACATTTATAAATCAATAACTTATTGAAGGAAGCAAATCAAAATTTAGGGATATATTAGTCACTTAGTGCCTCACTATCTAAAATTACAAAAAATTGAAGGGTTGTATTAGTAAAAGTGATATTAAAATACCTAAGTTAGCTAAATAATATTTATGGAATACCCGAACCTAGATTATTAATTATTGATATATTAATATTATTTGTCCAAACCTAATTACGAAGCATGATTCTTCGTCAAATAGGATTCCGAAGCATCAGAAACAGCCACGTAGGCTCAGCGCATTCGGGAATTATATATAGGGAGATTACAAAGAATTAAAGGGTTGTATTAGTAAAAGTGATATTAAAATACCTAAGTTAGCTAAATAATATTTATGGAATACTCGAACCTAGATTATTAATTATTAATATATTAATATTATTTGTCCAAACCTAATTACGAAGCATGATTCTTCGCCAAATAGGATTCCGAAGCATCAGAAACAGCCACGTAGGCTCAGCGCATTCGGGAATTATATATAGGGAGGATTTTATATAGTGAGACACTAAGTGACTAATATATCCCTAACTTTGATTTATTTCCTTCAATTAGCTATTGAATTGTAAATGTATTTTAAATGTTGATAACTTTTGTATTTCTTATCGGTTTTACATATATTCTATATCAAATTAATCATCTTTTGATGATCTTCGATTTGACATCCATATTGTATATATGAAATAAATAAATTATATTTATCTTTATAATGATAAAAAATAATAATATTTATTAAAATTCATTATAAAAATAAAATTATTTATCAATTGATATATTTATTTTTAATATATCAAGTTAATCATCTTTTGATGATAGATATCTTCGATTTGACATCCATATTGTATATATGAAACAAATAAATTATATTTATCTTTATAATAATAAAAAATAATAATATTTATTAAAATTCATTAGAAAAATAAAATTATTTATCAATTGATATATTTATTTTTAATGTAGTTATATGTTGTAAGTTAAAAAATTATTGTAATATAACACAGGTAAGTCACACAAATAAAAAGTGTCATACTAAATATATAATAATATATATTTTTTTTTAAAGGTATTTAAATTTTCAACTACTTTTTCTCATTAATTTTATATTTTAAGAATAAAATTAGCAAATACCCATGTAATACACGGGTTGTACTAGTACTATTATATAACTTTGAATTTTAATATTATATGCATACATATAAGTTATAATACATTATTTATAGTTGCACATTGGTTAGAAATTTCAACACCATTGCCGTCATTCACAAAGGAAAATTAGTTGAGAATTCATGTACGTATATTCTATTTATTATTATTATTATTATTATTATTATTATTATTATTATTATTATTATTATTATTATTATTATTATTATATATTTTTTTGAGTAATGTTATATGTACATAATATTGTACATAAGAGTGTACGTAACACTCACATTGAGTGGGACTCACCAAAAATTGAAAATTAAATGGACCCCACTCCATGTGAGTGTTATGTACAACTCTATGTACATTTATTATGTACACATAGCATTACTCTCTTTTTATATAGCATTAATATATTGAAAATGAATACAGAAGATTCTTGAATTATTAAAAGAAATTTTTATTATTAATAAATACATTTCCACTGTTGAAAGAAAACAAGAAATAATTTATTATTATTATTATTGTAAAACTAGCTAGGAAAAAAACATTCATTCATTCCTTCATCCATTTCTATCCATCAAAGGAGCGCTCAAGTTATTGTCGTTGTCAAAGTGTAGGAATCGTGAAAAAGGAAGCACGAGACCCTCATTAAATGAGTGCATATAATATAAATATACTATAAGGCCGCTTGTTTAGAACATTCCTTGGGGTGGGTATAATATACCCACCCCAAGGAATGGATGAAGGAATGAATGAATGTGACCTCCAAATCAGACTATACCACATACAGACTATACCACATACATCCTGTCATCCAAACAAGCGACCTCCAAATCAGACTATACCTCCAATCGCACATATTCATGACAATCTCATCAATGAGTGCATATAATATAAAGATAATGAAGAAATCATACGAGAATGGTAGATAGTGAAAAAAATAAGAACGAGTTTAGATTATTGGATCCAACATGTTAATGGTCATGATCTGATCAAATATTAAAATATAATAGTCAAACATGAATGATAGTTTTATAAATGACTAAATATGTGTACAATTTGTGGTCAAATATAGACATTTGACCATACCCACCATGTGGTCAAATATGTGTACAATTAAGGGTAAAATAGACATCTTGTTACCAAACCCACCATGTGGGGCCCACCTCCAACAACATAAAATCCTATCATCCACCTACCATCGTCCCAACTACCACCTTCATCAATATATTTCACACACACACGCACACACACCATAATTTCATAAACGACATCCGCCACATTGGTTTTGCCGGAGTCAAACCGCCGTCTCCATCAGCCTGGTGTATCCCATCACCGTCGTCGCTATATCCGACACTGAAGTTGCAGTCCTCCATCACCGACATCCAGTCGAGCACTAAACTCAGCCACCGGTCTCAACTTCGCACATGCCAACCTCAGCCACCATTCAACCGAGCTTCACGGCGACATTCATGGCGAGAACCGCCATGTCGTCAGCGAGAGATTCGATTCTAAAAGCTTCGTCAGGAGAAGAGATTGTTTCGAGCCGTCCCGAGCTCTTCGCCGGCAATGACGAAAGATGTGAACTCGTCGGAATTCAATATATGATGCGAGGATGGCGGCGGAGGTGGCCGGAAGAGACGACCGGAAGCGGGACTGAGGAGCTGATTGGATGGTTTATGTAATCGAGGTAACCAATGACAGAGACATGCGGTGGACTAGACGGTGGTCAACGACGGTCATGTGGCCGCATGGTGAGTCTTCGGCGGCGGTGGGAAGATTTGTTTTTCTGATTTACGTGCAATGTGAAGGAATGACTTTTTTTGTGAATTTATAAATCAGAGAGGTTTAATTGCAATTTCAGTTACTTTAATATATTACAATTGAGTTCATAGGTGAATTTGTAATTAATCAAACTACAATTAATATATTAATATTTCCATTTAATATCTAATAATTTTTTATAAGTTTGGCTGAAAAATAAATATTATCCTTTACCTAAAAAAAATTATATATGGAAACGAAATATACAGTGCAATTTATCAGTTATTGTGGTGCAATTCGTACAACACCATGGTGCATTGTGTCGGTTTGTATTGTGAATATTGAACAAATTGAATTTTCGTTCCAAATCAAATTGAAACTGAACATAATTAATTGGTCTATTCGGTTCGGTTAATAGAATTATCATTTATATTAAAATTATATTCAATATGTTAATAATTTTATTTATTAATTGTATATTATTTTTTGTTGACAAAAAAATGAGTTTGGTGATTTTGTTCTATACTCTGTGACCATTGAGTTGTGATAAAGTGCAGTGTGTTGTTTTATAAAGTGCAACGAGTTATTTATATAGTGCAACGTGTTGATATATAAAGTGTACTAATATAATTTCGGTACATTAGCAATTTAGCATTTTTTTTTTAAGTATAGATGATGTGATAGATGTTAAAATATTATGTATCTTCAGTTTTTAGATTTATGTTGTGTGGTATTCTAGCAGATATATTGTCGTTAATTGTGGAGTTTTGTGATAAAGTATAGTCTGTTGTTTTATAAAATGCAATGTGTTATTTTATAAAGTGCAACATGTTTTATAAATTGTGGTGTGGTGATATATAAATTGCACTTCATTATATGATCTCATATAAATTATGGCTATTCAAAACTAGTTTTGTAGATGTAATAGTACATCTAATTAACCAACTAATTGAAATATGTTATTATCTATTTATTCAATATTTTTTATTTATTATTTTATTTTATTGTTACACTATTTTAATAACTTATATTATTTTAAAATCTTAAATTATTTTTTTAATATTTTATTTATTATGCATTATATATGTATGAAAATAAATAAAAAAAAATATTTTTATTAACTTTCAATAATTATAAATTTGGCTTGTGGGTTAAAATGAAATATAATTAAAATTAATAAAATTGCATTTAGGTCCTTGAACCTTTTATAGTTTTCAAAAACATTGCCCATATGCATTTAGGTTTGCAGGGATCGGGAAATGGTTGCGTCTCTTCCGGACGTGGTTCTCCGGCCAATTGGATGCAACCAGAGAGAGTATCGCCGACCATCTGCACCAATTGCATCAAGAGCATCTTGTTCGGGTTGGTGGAAGGTAGAATTGGTTGCGGATGGAAGTCGCCGGAGTTACGCGGCGGCGACAAATGGTGTCTGTTGTGTCGAGGTTGGCCGCAAATGGAAGCTTGTCGGAGACGAATCGACACGGACGACGAAGGAACTGAGACGATGGATGAATCAACTGGAAATTGTAGCGGAGGTGTGGCGGAGATGGTGGCACGGCGGCGGTTGAGGCGTGACAGGGACGAAGTCATGATGGCGGTGACGGCAACGCCGACAACGTGAGGACGGAGGCCGAGAAGGAGATATGTCACAGCCGGCGAGGATGTCACGGCGGTGCCACCTCGTTTCTCTGTGTGTGTGTCGGTGGTGTGGGTGTGTGTAATTGCATGAGTGAGAGAGTGACGGGGAGAGAGAACTGTGTAAGAGAGAGTGAGGTGTGGTTGGGGTAGGTGGGTAGTTGGGGTAGGTTACAAGTTTGTTTAATATGGAGTGGGACCCATTTGTTTGAATGTAGTGTAGAAAATTACTTCAATACCCTTAATAAATGTATATTTTTTTATTTTTTTAGCACTAGATTATCCGTCTAATGGCTACGATTTATTCTTATCGTTGAGAACCATTCTCTGAGCATCTCCAATGCTCAAATGTTGTTGTGGTAAATTACATCCATATCAACATATTTGGCAACGTTACAAATTTTCATCCTCCAATGCACAATATGATCACAAATGTTGTGATGATGTGGACATTATTATGTAGAGAAGAATGTGGTTCATCCACATTCTCTTCCACTCTAGCTAGCCAATGAGGAAAAGAGAGAGAATTACCAATTCTAGACTATTTAATTATTTAATTAATTTTCTTATTGCATATTATAAATTTTAATATTTGGTAAGTAGATATAATGTAGTTAGACTACATTGTGCATTGAAGATAATTTTTTAATTTCATAGTTGTTAACTTAACATTTTTTCTACAAAGTTCACAATCCATTTAATTTATTGACATTTGTCAAAATTTATTCTACGACAACATTTGAGCATTGGAGATGCTCTCATTCGAACCCAACTATATATATATATATATATATATATATATAGGATGTAGTTCAAATGAGAACCAAATCTTAGTGTGAGAACCGTGAAAACTGTTATTTTTAATTGTGCTTAGTGCTATGATTGATTGTGTTTGGTGCTTTTTTAACTAAGATGAATTTTATTGATAATAGCAACACAATTTATATTAACATTTGTGAAAATGATAGCATCATCTAATATTAAAAATAACATCATGTACAATTAAAAATAGCATGAAATATAGTTCTCACGATTCTCACACCAGCACTGGTTTTTATTTGAACCAGCCCCTATATATATAAAATTAGAATAACTATTTACTAAAAATAGTAGTAAAAACTTTGGAAGCATTTAATGCATGCTTTTTTTTTGAAAATTTTTAAATATATGCATTAATTACTTCCATATACGCGTTTTCAAATTAAATTAAAGCAGATATGATAAAAAATATTGTTTCCTTAAATATTTTTATTAATATTTGCAATACTTTCATTGATATTTATTATAATAAATTATAAAATCAATTTTCTGTGATTTATGTTGATAATATTTTGGTCAAGATAAATATTAGTACAACATATTTTAAATTCTAACCATAATATAAATTTTTTTCACAAATATTCAGTTATTATCCAAAAATATTAACAGGCTTTTCTTCCAATTAATCAGGTAAAATCAATTTGGTGAATTAATTTGCCAATATAATTTTTTTAAAGCTTTATCTCGCTGTATATAAAAAATAAATTATTTTTCAAATTAATATAATTTAACATTAAAGAGATAATGACTAGATACATTAAAGGGTTTTTTTTTATTTTTTTATCAAAGCGATAGAGATTTTATAAACTCTGAAACCAAGAACCAGAATCCAGTACAACAGGCCACACCTCAATAGAAAGAAAAAAAACTGAGAGGACACGCCAAAGGCGGCCTAGAACCCGAGAAAAAAGAACCTCAAACACTAAACCTCCACTGCCGTAAGGCCTAGAGGACACACAAAAACAAAATCAAAAAACTAGACTAAGACAGAAAACAAAGCTAAGATAAAACCAGAATAAAAGAAAAGGAAGAAGCAGCCGGATCAGACCGAGCCATAGCAAAAGGGGAGATGAAGCTGAAGTTAGGACTGAGAGAAGTCCAACCAATCTTTGTGAGCCAGCTTGATAATTGTGTGAGCTGGCATGGTGAGTCCTTGAAATATCCAGAGGTTGCGGCACTTCCATAGCCACCAGAGCATATAGGTTGTGAGTTGTATGCGGTCTTCTACCAGATTAGAGCCTGGGATGGAACATATGTGGCTCCACCAGCCCTTGAAAGAACCAGCAAAGACAGTGGCATTCCATTTTACAGGTGCAATATCCCAGACTTGAACTGCTTTGGGGCAATGGAAGAACAGATGATCAATGGATTCAATGCAATCTCCACAGCTTTGACAGATAGGGTCCAAACTCAACCCTCTTCTCAACAAATTGGCTTTAACAGGTAGAGTTCCATGAATGCACTGCCATATGAACTGTTTAAGCTTGCCAGGTAATATGAAATTCCAGAACTTGCAAAGAGATTTCTGAATGTTTGGGTTGCTGCAACCTGGAATGTCCATCTCAGTGGCTTTCAGATTTGTCAAGAAGGAGTAGGTACTGGAAACAGAAAAAGAACCCTTTTTGTTGAGTTTCCAGTAGGGCCTATCAGAGTGTCCAGGTTTGAGAGTACAGATGTTGAGGATGGCCCTGCAATCAGACTCATTGAAAAGTTGTTTTATCAACCATTCATTCCAGCCAGTACCAGCATCATTAAGTAATTCTTTAACCCAGTGAATATGACCCCTAGCAATTTCCAACAGAAAGGGCTTTGGCTGAATGGATGTTGGAATCCAGTTAACATCATCAAGTCTAGTGAATTCCCCATTTCTGATTTCCACAGCAAATCCTTTAGCAAATATAGGGACAATTTCCAACCAGTTGGACCAGAGCCAAGAACAATTATGAGTTTTGACAGCAGAAAAAATGGAGCAATCTAGAAAATATCTGTCTCTCAAGATTCTGCTAACTAACAAGTTAGGATGGGTAGTTATTCTCCAGAGTTGTTTGCAAATTAGGGCAATATTAAAAATTTTCAGGTCAATGAAACCCATACCTCCTGCAGATTTGGGCAAGGTAAGGAAATCCCATTTTTTCCAATGAACTCCCCTGGCTTGATCATCACCTTTTTTCCACCAGAATTGAGAACATAGTCTAGTGATCTCAGCACATAGAGAAGCAGGAAGTCTAAAGCAGGACATTGAATAGACAGGGAGAGATTGGATAACTGCTTTGAGAAGAACCTCTTTGCCTGCTTGAGAAAGGAGTTTAGACTTCCAACTGTTGAGCTTAGATTTGACAGAATCGAGGACAAATTGGAAGGACTGAATTTTAGACTTTCCAATCCCGAAAGGCAGTCCGAGATATCTTGTTGATTTATGAACAGAGATTCCTTGTAATGTGTCACAAATTTTCCCTTGAAGACAGTGTGGTGTGCTTCTGCTGAAGAAAATGGCTGACTTGTTGAGGTTAACCCTCTGACCAGTAAATAATCTGTATCTTTCCAGAAGGTGTAGAATATGGCCAGCTTGGTCATCCCCAGCTCTACAGAAAAGCAATGAATCGTCTGCAAAAAGCAAGTGAGAAATAGCAGGGCCATTTCTAGAGAGTTTCAGCCCAATAATGTCTCCTGAATCAACAGCATTAGTAATTAAGGCAGAAAGCATTTCAACAACAATGAGAAACAAGTATGGGGACAAAGGGTCTCCCTGCCTTATGCCCCTGGAAGGTATGACATAGCCACATACTTCACCATTCACTTTGAAGGAAAAAGAGCTGGAAGAAATGCAGAGCATAATCAGGTTCACAAACTCCAGCTGGAAGCCCCTCTGAAGCATGATCTTCTTAATACAAAGCCATTCAACTCTGTCAAATGCTTTTATTAGGTCTAATTTGAGTGCCATGAAGTGGTTTTTCCCTGATGTATGCCTATTAAGGAAGTGGAAAGCTTCTTGCCCTATGACAATATTATCAAAAATCTGTCTTCCTTTAAGAAATGCAGCCTGAGAGTGGCTGATGCAAGAGTCCAGGCAGCTTTGGAGTCTTAGAGCAATCAACTTAGAGAGAATTTTGTAGACCACAGTACATAAACTTTAGGTCTATATTGAAAGAGCATTTCTGGGTTAGGGCATTTGAGGATTAAGGTGAGAATTGTATGGTTCCAGTATTTGAGGAGAGAACCATTACCTTCAAAGAAGCTGAAAATGGCAGCAATCAAATCCAGTTTAATGATGTCCAAGAAGGATTGATAAAACAGGGCCGTCATGCCATCTTCCCCTGAAGATTTCTCTGGACTGAGACTGAGAAGAGCCAACTGAATTTCTTGCTCAGAGACTGGTTTGAGAAGGCTTTGATTCATAGCTGCAGTGATGGATACTGGAATAAGGGGTAGAATAGCTTCTCCACCCCAGGAGCCTTCAGAAGAGAATAGAGAATCATAAAAACTGGAAATGTGATCAGAAATTTCCTTATGAGTTGAACAAACCCTTTGCTGGTTAGTAATGAGCCTGGTTATAGCATTCTGCCTTCTCCTGTGGAGAGTGAGGGCATGAAAAAATTTAGTATTGCGGTCTCCCTCTTTGATCCATTTGGCTTTGGATTTTTGTTGCCAAAAAATCTCTTCTTGCAGATGTACAGCTTCCAGTTCTTTCTTTGTAGAATTCCATTCTTCCCAGTTGTGTTCCAGGCCATTTTCTTGAATTAGGGAAAGTTTTCTGTTAAGGTTCTCAATTAGGGAGTACTGCTGAGTTCTGAATTTGGCACTCTAATGAAGAAGGGCTTGTCTTGTGGCCTTGATTTTCTCCTTGAGTTGATAAAAAGGGGTACCTCTGACTTTGATAGACCATGCTCCCTTAACCAAATAGTTGACTGTATATGAAATAATTTTCTCACTTTTATTTCAACTCAAAATCTAACTCAACTTTAACCCAACCTCATTATCTTTAATATTATTCATATAATTTAATGATACAAATCAATAATTCTTACACATCACATCAATTTTAATTCACTATTCATCCACTCACATAATTTTAACAACCTATCATTTTCAATCATTTATCTCTTACTTTTACATCAAATCAAATTCAATCATTTTATTTTAAATATTATTTTAATACATTTTTAAAATTCCACTAACAGCTAATCATACCACTTTTTTCAAGATTAACCATGGTTAACCAAAATAACTCATTTTGAACAAATTATTTCATAAACAATCAAGCCCTAAATAATTTTACTAATGGTAAAAAATTAAAATTGAAATATATTAACTGTTCTTTAGAATTTATTTGTATAATATTGGCAATCATGATTATTATAATGAAATTCTTGTAAGATATATTTTCATTGTAGAGTATGCTAAATAAACTATAAATCCTTAGAATGTGAATTAGAAAAATCTTGATTATAGAAGGGATTGAATTTTTTGCATTTTCTAAATCAAAGTTGTTTAATTAGTATTCAAAATTAAATTCTAAAAAAACACAGTGTGTATATTTTGTAAAATTTTATACACTATTTAATTTTAAATTTATTTACATATTTTAAATTGCTTACATAAATAAATAATACTAACATGCGTTAAATATTTTTCAATACATAAAATAAAAAGAAAAAGAAGACGTACAACTTCTATAACTTTATAAATAATAATAATAACATTATATAATAACAAAGTTTATAATAAAATAATAATTAAGTATTATATGGTGAACAATAATAAGTAAAATTGTTATTTTCGCTAATATCAAGGAATACATATATATACTAACATTAAATTTATATTAGTATTTAATTTTCTAGCTAAAAATACAACGTTGATTAAAAGAGATGGAAAATATATTATAACCCTATTGTTTTTAGACTAAACGCTGATTAAAAGAGGTAGAAATAGATGATAGCCTTATTGCTTTATACACTTAAACAGACAAGGCCTATTGCAACAACTCATTTAATATCTTTGTCCCGCGCATCGCACGGATACGTATTAATATCTGCAAACCACCAATTACAAATTAGGAAATCAAACAAGTTACAAATGTCATACATCATCCTCACTTTCATCACTATATGAAACCAAACCAGTTATAGCTACAGGCCTGCACGTATCTACATTCGACATTTCCTGAAACACTTGTTTCACACTTTCCCCGGAGGCCTCGTTTCTGCTTGAAGACTCTACTTTTGCTTTCTTTGCTTGCGGTTTCACTTTGATTACCAAGCCTAATGGGCGAGATGTTGTATTCTTTCTTTTCACTACTGAATCTTTGTCCTACTCAACAAAACAGGGAGAAAAAATATATAATATTGTAACAAGTTCCAGAAACCCACTATTTTAATTGACTTCTCAAGTTACTCATTTATCCTAATCATCAATCCTTTCCTATGCACTCAAACATGCCAATAATCTCCAATTTACATGGATTAAGAAATGCCTGAAAAATAGAGCAAATAAAGGAATTTTTTAGGCTCAAACTCAATGAACAGTAACCTCTGAATTATACCACAGAATGTTCGATTCATTCTTGCATTACCAAATTCTCTATACAAACATGCTCATACACTGGGCATGTTTAGTCAACTAAAACAATTGTTAACCATAGATGTCTAAGCATGAGTTATTCATGTGCAGTCACCTGAGTTTTTGGAACTGAAGGTGCCTCCTTTAGCTCATGTACAATGTTAGAATGTGATGCCACTGCTGCCTAAAAGAACCATGAGGATAACATTGACTTCGTGTGTAACAAATTAATATTGAATCTTCAGATGAAAATCTGCAGAAAATTACCTGAAAACTACGAAGTTGCTGCTCTTCTTCATCTGCCACCTGTCGCTCGTACTCTCTCCTGGACTGTAAGGAACGATCAAATGCCAAATCAGTTACTTACATAAATATTTATCCCTGGCGTAAGTATACATAAAAGTAACCTCTAATGTCTTTCTAACTCGCGCAAGAAAAGTTACAGACACACACAAAAAGTAAGCCTCGAGTATGAAAGCGTTTAGGAGACAAAAGTAGAAAAGTAAGAAGAGCTCGCCTCACTCTATATTGATAAGTCCTATCAGATATTTATGAAATTAGATTTCTAAAGCTACTCTGTCACCATCTGAGTGGCAAAGCAGGCAAAGTCAAACCAGTTACGGCAAGGCAGTAAACCATCTTGCTAAGGTATGAAGGATATCTAAAGTTCCAATCCTTCACTTATCCATCAATTCCTAAGCTGATATGATGGACGTGCAGTTGAATTAGGGATGATACAGTACACGATCCTGAATTTCATCATCAGTCAAACCTTACAAACAAACTGACAAGGCATTGTCAAAACAGTAATTTGCCATTTACGAATATTATGTTAGGTATGTTTCTGATCAAGTCTCAAATTCCTGAAAATTGCTAATTAGCACGCGAAAGCCTCACCATTTCTAATCTATCAAGAAATTCAGTCTCATCTTCATCAAGAGCTTTGGGTGGCCCTGCAAGAGGAAATATCAATACGGGAATCAATTATTGGTACAAAAGGGCAATGAATATGTGGTAATGGTAGTCACTGGGGACCCTAAAACTAATAGAATATAAAAGCCAACGTTAACATGAAATGATGATACTTACTGTGCTTGAAACGTTCATTGAATTCAGCATCTTTCTTATCTTTATTCTCCTTAAGAATCTGCAGTTTCCAGAAAGAAAAAGAAGAAAAAAAATGTAACAAACACGTTGTTTCTGGAGTGGAATTGATCCACGAAGTGAACAACTCAAAACTCAGACGGCTGAGCTTGGATTACAATTGTCACCAAAAATTTTACTAAAGTTATATATATAATAAGCAAAACACTCTTGTAAACAAGAAAAATCCATAACACTCAACATCCAAGCTCATAATATCAAAAGTCACAAAGATGCAACCACACAAACTTACTAATACTGAGATGCAATATATAATATAATGAGCAGGAGAGATGCAGACCTCGTAAAGAGACCTATCCCGCTGAGCAGTGCCGTCTTCGACTCGAGCTCCCCGTGTCCTCCGAGCTTCTTCCAACTGAAAATCAGTCGCTCATTGTCACAATAGGCAGACAGAAGAAGAAAAATAATGATAATGAAAAATAAAATAAATTAGGGCAAACCTGGTCTTCGGAGACGAAGTTCATGAGCCTTACAGGCGGTGGCGCCTCGTCATCCGCCATATCCAAATGTATCAGATTTCGGTAATCCGGCCGGCAGCCCTTTGAGACGAGAAGGTGAAACTAAAGAAAGTAGATTGGGGATCCTATCAAAAAAGATTGTTTCAGAGTAATGAAGTTGCTTGTCTGTTTTGCTTTGCTTGGGTATTAGATTAGGGTTTTCAGTTCTTATGGGAGTAGGCTATAGCCAACGTCATTTTGTAATAGTCGATTGTCATGTTTTCTTTTGTATTTAAGTGTGTAACTAAAAACTAAAACCTTTATCAAATAGATTGAACCATCTTATATAAATCATCCCTTCATTGTCCTTTTTTTTTATATATATAAAAAAAAATTAAATGAGAAGTTGTATAAGTTATTAACTCTCTTAATAGAACTGGGAATTGGTATTGATGCAGATCATCATACTTCTGACAATGCAGTGTTCGGCACAAGGATTGTATCGTGTTAGTTATTGCCAACCTAACATGCAGAAGCTCAATTCGTAACAGCTCAGCATATTCAAAAATTCAGATCAACATTATAAGCTGAGAGATTTTCCATTTTCCACATCCATCCAGCATCCAAAATGCAGGATATGCAACTGTCGCACCGTACAAATTTTATTGTCATCAACAATACAGAAACAAAAAAAACTAGAGTTGTTAGCTACAAAGGTGATTTTTAACTCCCCCAGAAAGAAGAGAAACTCAGGTGCAAACATAACAACAATCCCTGCTTGGCTATTCACTTCACTAGCACCATCACCATGCGAGCTTATCCTTCTCGGATAGGGAAGAAGGCCAGGCCAGGCCAGAAATACAAGGAGAGCATGCAAGCCAAATATAGTTTGATCGTTACAACACTTCTCCACTCTTCAACAACCTGCAAAATTGAAAAATCATCACAAATCAGCCAAACAAAAGATGGCCACTTGGCTTGGCTTGGCTTGGTTGTGGCCAAAAGAGAGAACCTCAATTAGATTAACTGGCAGCAACTCCAAACTGCATGTTATTTATCAGCCAAACAAAAGATGGCCACTCTTCAACGCCCTCATGTTTGATGATTGTTATGATATTATCACATATGTCCATACATGAAGACAAATAATGAGCGCGCGCACGTGTGTGTGTGTGTGTGTGTGAGAGAGAGAGAGAGAGAGAGAGAGAGAGAGAGAGAGAGAGAGACAGACAGAGAGAGACAGAATACTATAAGTTTTAACTCCAGCTCTTGAGCAGCTTCCATATGAAGTGTTCCACACAAGTATTCTATAAAAGAAAATACAATGAATAGCTGAAACTGAGTAAATTTATTAATTTAATATTCACTTTTTCCTAGTTTCAAGTCAAAAGTCCATTTTCTCTTGTTAAATACATGACATTACCTTGTAGTCTGAACTAACTTAGCCTTGAGAAAATTAACTTACAGAAAACGATATAAACTAACAGCTGACCGAGAGTCGAATACCAGTGGCCATCCAAATGTAAGCATTGTGGATTGAAGGATAGACAAATCACCAAGCAGATGCATAAACTAGTAAATCAACAAATAGTTTAGCATTCATAAAGTGTCTTTATATTATCCTCCAACATGTTTGAAATTTAAATTTGATGTGAAATCATCTTACATATTCTAATTGATATCAAAAGTAACACATTATGCACATGAGCTACTTAGCAATTCAAGCAGGAAGTGAAACTAAACTACGGGCCTCACTCATAGTATTTAAAATGAAACATATGTCACGACATGATAACAAAATACAAACCTTCTCAGACTCCCCGAATCACCTCGCAAGTCACTCCATCATGAAGAAGTTGAGTAATGGCATCTCTCAACTTGATATAATCATCAAGAGTATTGTACACTTGGTGAGAAATCCGGACATACCCAGTTACACATCCATCACCATCCGAGAATCCAATCTCACCATCTCTTGGAACCTGATAGTGTACGGGCACTTCCACACAAAAATTGTCTCTCAAGTGTGATCTCAAGTTCAAGGCATCATCATCAGATAAAACTCTCAATCTTGATGGCAACCCAATCATAGCCATGCTCGGGCACATCTCTGGTGGCGAACCAAGAATGGTTCCCCAAGCCTTGGCCAGCATTCGGCCCATCTCCACCACTTTGTCATGGTTCCTCTTCCGGATTCCCTCGAGGCCTCCTTCAAACCTATTCGTAAATTCTAAAACTTCAGGAATAACCAGTTGGGAACTGTAGTCTCGAGTTCCAATCCATGCGCTCTCTATGGCAAGCCCATTCCCATATTCATGTGAAACAACGGGGTGGTGCAAATCAGGGGACACAGGCGACTTCCGGCAATACAAAAATGCAACAGACGGAGGACAGAAAAACCACTTGTGCAAATTGCTAACGTAAAAATCAGCCCCAATATCCTTTACATCAACATGTACATTACCAATAGCATGAGCGGCATCTACAAACACACGCTCCACGCCTTCCTCTCTACAAATTTCAACCAGCTCACGGGCAGGAATGACAACACAGGGCATTGATGTTATATGATCAATTATGGCCAGCCTTACCTTCTTACCATTAGCCCGGCCTTTTGCCAAACCTTTCCGAAACTCAGCTATGATTTCTTGGTTGGAATTGACAGGGAAGGGCAAGTGGACAACAATGACAGAGCCCCCGGCACGGGTAACATAAGCCTCGATGGACTTCTTGACGGCCTGGAAAGCACAGTGGAGCATGACAACAGCATCACCCTTTTGGAAGCGGCCCTCGGCAAAGGCCCAGCCAACATGCTGAAGAACAATGGCGGCGGCGGTGGTGGCGTTGTCCACGATGGAAACCTCGTCAACATGGTCGGCATTAATGAGATCCTTGATGACGGTGCGGGAATGGAGGATTTGGCGCTGGAGGTGATTCACGAAGAAATCGTCGGGCTGGCGGAGGAAGCGGAGCTGCCACCTCTTCTGGGCAGCGATAATGGAGGCGGGGCAGCTTCCGAAGCTGCCGTTGTTGATTCGGGCGACACCGGGCTGGTGGTGGGCGAACTCGTCCCGAATTTCGGAATCAGTTATGAAGGAGGGCTTGAGCTTCTTGGAAACGTGGTTGTTGTCGCCGTTCGTGGCGGCGCGAGGGTCCTCGAGGTCGGCCAGAGGATCCATGGAGGAGGATGATTTGGGTCCTAGGGTTTGGAACCGATTTACCAGTTCAGGCGTGAGCGAGACTCTAATTTCATGGGGGAGTTGCTTTTAATTTGGGAATTCATATTTCATTGGCAACTGCCCAAATATCTCCCCACCCACGATACAAATGTCACATTTTATTTACTTAACCAAAGAGAATTGACACACAAATATAAATTTCTTTCCAATCTATATAATTAACTTAAATCCTTTTTAGAAACTTATTTATAGCAAATCTTTATAAACAGTAATAATTATTAATTTTAACATACCTTAACAATCGCAATTAATGAAATTTATTCTAAGATTACATATTTTGTAGCCTTATCTGATTAAGGTTGTTATTTAGTGTACCAATAAAATCAGATTTATCAGTCGAAAACATATCTATTTGTTATTGACAAATATCAGAGGATTAATTGTGATCAGTTTATGGAATCAATCTATTTAATAGTTTATGGAAGCATTTCCCGATTTTTATGGAATCAAATAATTTAATATTTTAATAATAACAGTTTAAAATTCCGACATGATCCAGATTTGTGTGTCAAATACCTATTAATTTAACATAGCAGTTGATATAGCCATATTATCATATACCGGTTCAAGTGCAGGCTACTTGACTGGAGGGATTCCACGCCAGCCGACATCACGAATTCGGCTTGATAAACGTCGACTCTCACCAAATGACGGAAAAGAGACTCCGGCGAGTAGGCAGCTTCGAGACAATTTCCGTAAGTCGACTGGATAAGTTGACGGCTACCATGATGACGAGTGGACATAGTAGTCTTATAACATATTTAAATCGTACTAAGTCGACTCGTCACACCTCAAGATATAAAACCCTCTGACAATTCACAACACTTGAATATGTCTTAGCTACCCAGCGCGTGGGCACGATAACTGGTACACCATGAAATCTGGGTTCTAACTAAGGAGCGGATGGAATGTCAACCGACCAGGGTATTTTGGACACTTCAGATAGGTCGGCCAGGGTATTTCGGGTATCTCATGTAAGGTAGTTCTTCCTATATAAAGGGAATGAGATAACCTGTAGCGCCCCGTTCGAATATTAGATTTTTTATGAGTTTATTTTAATTAATGGTATTTTATTTTAATATTTATATATACCTTGATTATGTGATTATATATTTTTATTAATATACGGATACTATAATTTTATATATAGCTCGGTCGATTTTATTTTATCAATCGTCGTTTGAATTTTCGGTTTAATCGCGTAAGCCGAATTGTTGTTCGTTTGAATTCGTTTTAGAACCGTTGCGACCCGAACATCAAAACGAATCAACAAGACCTTAAGACTATTACATTACCATCTCTTTAATAGTATTTTTATCCATAAAAACCGAATTAGAAGAGGAAAAAAATTGATTGCAGTCGAATTCTTCAGTTTTCAATTATTGTCGGATTTTAAGTCCGATTTCGGTTCCGTAAAATTTATTTTCTTCTCAATCCTTTTAGTAGGCATCAAAACCAAAGTTAATAAGTTTTGTTCAGCTATTTTAAGTACCAAAACCGAATCCATACTCATGCATGAGTTAGAGAACCATGTTACTCTCTTTTGGCATCATGTGTTGGTAAAATATTAGTTTTAGGTTTAGATAGGATCTAGATCTTATGTCCCCTCTTATCATGTTCTTGTGTTTCATTCTTTAGTTGTATTAGACCATTAAAAACCTGAATAACTTGAGCAAATAGAGAGAAAATCGGATTTCAAGCAAGATATGGAGAGAAGTAGAAGAACCGAGCAACACTTCTTTCATTTCTCCACGTTTTCGTTTTCTTGAAGGAGGTAAGGTTCCTCTGTTATGACTTCAAGCAATTGTTTTCTGAAAATATGTTCTTCATGTGAAATATAGTTCGTCTTGTTAGCTTTCTCTAGCCTTTGGAATTTCATGAATCCGAGTTATATCGAGTGAGTTATGATTTTTACAAAATGAGTGGGCAAGCAGTTTTTCTGGAGCCGGCAGCATGAGTCTATATAATGTTTGGCCTGTTTATGGTGTCATAATGTGATCTAGTGAATTTGTAGTCTTCATAAAAGTTATATTTCTGTTGATTAGCTTTCTAATAAGATAGAATTCATGCTGAGGTGATATCTATAGCTCGAGTTGTGTTCATATGATTGTAGATATATTATGTTTGATCAAATTGTGCATTGTAGATAACTTTTTAAATTTAAAGTTGTGAACTTAACAAATATCTTATGTGGTTCACAATCTATCTATATAATTGATATTTGTCAAAATATATGTGATAACAACATTAATTCATTAGAGATGTCTAAGGACCACTCGTATATATGAAAATAACTCTTATATAGAATATAGATACGTAAATTTTCCTTGATATACATGAAGTAGAGTTTTACACTTTGGCAGAAAACTGATTTTAAATGTTAGTAGATTTTACACAATCTTAAAGACCTTATCTGCTTTTGTGTTCTAAATGAAAGTTGTAGGGCTATCTCTCAGCTTTCTAAGCATACTAGAATCATGTAATTTAGAGGTCTGTAGCACAATTTAAAGGATAAATACTGAGATGCTGTTTATATCATACTTCAGTCTCGGGCAGACTTTATGAACCGAATGTTTTGTGTCCAAACTCATTTATAAAATGATTATTTGCAATAGTGGTCTTCAGCAAAGTTGTAGACATTTAACTTAGCTATCACATGGTTTTTGAATCTCATTAAAAACATGTCTGTAGCTCCAGCTATCTAGTAAATACTGAATTCTGGTCGGTTACAAGTTCTCGATTTTTTTTACTGCAACTCAGTTTTGAATGTTTGATGATTTAATTCCTAGTACACGACCTCATTTGCTTTTGGTGTCTTCATAAGAATTGTAGATGCATGTCTTAGAATTCCAGTACAACATAAATCATGTTCATCCGAGTTTTGTACTGAAAGTTATGTTGATTTCAAAAGCGCTGCTCGGGTTATGCTTTGAAAAACGTACGTGGTATTTTGGAAATGGGATTTCCTTGATTAAATTCTTATGTGAGTTTAGTTGGACTAAGTGATTGTTATGATTATTTGTTCATGTGTTGAATAGTCATTTATAGTACTATTTTAATAAATGTAGGTGCTTGACGAGCCGAGCTCGCCGCCTACCCGTTATTGTTGTGCTTTCGCTTGTTATCGTCCAGGTGGATTTACTTATAAAATTTTCTATGCCATACGTGTTGATTAATGTTTAGTTAGTATGACCAATGTATGAATGTGAACCATGTGGCCTACCGATGTGAGCTGTTACGGCCGTCGTTACGATTGTCCCCGTCGAGTTACGGTACGGTTGCCCTTGCGAGGCAAGTCTCCTTAAGACCTAATGAAAGGCCGTGTCCGTTACAGTTACACGCACTCTTGTCGTTAAGGTTTATGCATCCCCTTTCCACGGCTAATGATAGATGTGTACATGAGTGAGTTATTGTTGTGATTATTAGGAGATGAGACATGATTATGATTGATTTATATTTAATGCTGCGACCATACCATCTTTACATGTTGTTATGTGCATAGTAGTGAGCACTACTTTATCATTTGTGCTCATTCCCATCTGCTCTTCACGGATGCAGGTTAAGCAGTTGGCGAGTGATGAAGTGAGACGAGTGGGTGGTCCCTAGTTATTTTATTGCTTCCGTATTATCATGAACTTTGTTGAGACTCGTTGAAAATCCGTTTCGAACTTATGTTTTGGTTTATGTTGGATTTGAATTACTCATGATGTTTGGATTTATGAAATTCCAATTTATGCATGCTTTACAATTCAAGCTGATTATTATGTTATGTGTTGAGAAACGGTTAATGAAAACCATTTGTGAAAAATCGGGTTTATGAATCCCCGTGGGTCCAGATAAGACTTGGACTAAGTAAATTGTTGTTTAACACCTATGAAATTTCGAAAATGAATTCGAAAAATTTGTTCTGATTTTTGGAAAGCCCGGGATTTCATTATAATCAAAGTGGGGTGATACAGTATGGTATCAGAGCCAGTCTGCGTTTCTGTAGACTGGTTTATATGTAAATATGTGTTTAGACCTTGTATTATGACCACTCGTCTTCGTCACGCCGCGCTGCTTAAGGTATGTGTTTATATAAGTATCAATTAAAATACTTATAATGTGAAATGTAACTTTTGTATTCTTGCCTAAGTAGTAGTGGAACTGCTTATGAGATGGATTGTTGAAATTTTGGGTGGTAGTGGATGTTTTATCCACCTTTGTTATAATTCGAATTCTAGTGTTCAACTAGGAGAACTCTAGTTGCATTTGAGATTAGTTATGACCCTAGAATTTTTTTTTTCTCTTTAAAATATCAAGTTGGCACCTTGTGCGAGATATCTAATCGATAAATGAGATTTGCATTTATTCACCATAGCTTTCTGGTGACCAACGTCAAGATGTCTTATTGAGATTAGACAACCGAGAGGTCTAGAATGTGCGGGATCATTCGAACGTCTGGATCAGTAGACAAGTGGACCAGAGGGATTGTTACCGAATAGTTAGTCGAAACTTCCTAAATTGCACATGAGATATTACTCGTGTCAACGAGGAATGAGGTTTTCTCATAGGTATCAACAGAGCCGTGTGCTCTGAAGGTATAAATTTTGAGGAAATCCGAGCATTTTAATCAAGAATCAAGTAGTATTGAGGTGTGAATTAAGCATATACTAGAAGAAGTATATTTTTACACAATCAAAATATTTGAAAAGATAAAGACGTTAGCAACCTTGATAGTCAAACATGAAGAAACAGAAAAGATACATGAAGATTCAAGCACACTGTTGAGGATATCATTATTACTAAGAACCTAATACAGAGACATCAGATAAAGGAAATACATATAAAGTAAAAGTGAATCCTCAACTAATACAAGATAATATATACATAAAGGGAGGGTGCGTCTCAAGAGTACAAGACCCTTAACTCTGCCACCCATAACATATATCAGGGTTTATAAATATAGATCCGTTGGATCAAAAGTTCGCTTTCGCTTAATCCCTTGTGTTTCCACAACATCTTGAGAAGTGATGTTTTCTTGAAGCTTCTTGATAAGTCCTGCAGCAGTATCAGCACATTTGAAGATCTCTCTAGTAGAATCAGATATAAAAGTCTGAAATAAACCTTCCTCAAGAAAACCAAGAAGGCCATTGAAGATGTGATGAGAATTTAATAGACCAATGGGCTTATTATGAAATTTCATGTCTATACAAGAAGCAATTGTAAACATGGTCATTAAAGTTTCATATCCACCAGGAAGTATGATGAAAGCATCACTATGGTTCACCATAAACATAGTGCAATCATAAATAGAGTTAGAGAGCATCAGACTGGTAGAATCTTTGAGAACTTTTGAAGGAGTTCTGTGAAATGGTAGAACACTTTTCACTTCAATATCAAAGCATTTTCTAGCCAAGAGAAGGCTACCAAATAAAGCGAGGCTAGTTCCTCCATACAGTAAATTGATCTTTTGTTTTCCCAGTTCACTTACTAGTTGGGATACACTATCAATATTTTGAGAACAAGCTACAAGTTTAGGACCGCCAAGAACACATATGGTTTTTATGGGTTGAAGAACCTTAGTAACTTGAGAAGACTCAGGAACCTCTATTTGGTGTGGAGAGATCATAAAGAATGATCGGCATATTTAAGGAGAAAGTTCATGAAGAGATAAATATTATATTGTTGCACTCGGATAGAAGCAACAGACAAATAAGAAGTTAAGCTTTAATGAGTGTTATCTATCAGAAGGGATAAGATATTCAATACCTTATAATAAATAGGGTTAACAGAGACAGTTGTTGCAAACAGGATCCTTAGCAACAATATTTTCGAGACTACAACAGTTTTGTTCATTTTTTAAGCAGACCCATAAAGACATAAGCTCTCGATGCACATATCCACTTGGATGTGTCTCAAGAATCTGCTGAATTGTTTAATCCAAAGATTCTTTACTCAAACCATCCTTTATAAAAGTTATTTTATCTTCTCGATTTTTGGACACAAATCCTACAGACGTACATCGTGTGTCACAGTTCCTGCGAGCACATTTATAATAGCCGCCTATTCTTTTAGCTCTTCGTTTCTTGGCAAAAGTACTTCTACCCATACCTGTCATATATTTGTATGCGTTGGGAAATTCGCCAGATAGTCGGACTTTTGCTTCAATCAGCCATCGTATATCGTTTGGAATATTATGGAACATTAGCATTCTCAATTTTTCCACGCGAGACAGATACATTTTCTTTATGATATTAAGTGGAAAAAAAACATAAAATTTACGAATATTGGAGAGTGCTAGACCCATTTGTTAGTTCGGACCACTGCTGAAGAAGACTGAAGGATTATCGAGTCTATTTATAGAATAATGGCGTGTATGGGGTACGACTTCAATTTGGGTGTCAGTGAGCAAATTGCGTGAGATAAGATTTCAGTCATAAATTTAATATTAAAATATAACGTGCCGCAGAATACACAACCAAAGTGCATTAATGGCAGCCGAAAGAAGATGTGAAATGTCGGTAATAATAATATCACAATGAATTATTGGGATACTTACTCATTTCACTATTGTCGGTGTGCATGATTGACAATAAGAGATGGTTATTTGCAAACTGTGAATATGTGTATAATGACCGAGCAGAACGCGATCAATCTGACAAGGTAGATCACACTAGCAAATTAATTACAACTTAGTTCTCCAAGACTCCTCGACTAGAGAGCAGCATTAGATTTCCTTTGAGGATTTTTGCCTATCTCTAGGGTTGGGTATTTTTACGGGTTGGAGTGTGTTGTTGGAATAAGGTGGTGGACTTGGAACTCGGTTTTATGCCCTGTTATTTTGAGACCTTGAAACTTTTGAATTCGAGAAAACCAAAATTGTTGTTTGGAATGAACCTCATTTGTACACATTTTGTGGAAACCAT
>CACSLK010027829.1:3976798-3991745 GCA_902706635.1 Striga hermonthica | reverse complement strand
GGGGATTATTATCGGGTGAGGAGAAAAAAAAGGTTAAATTATAAGAAAGATTGTTAAGGTGCATATGTCATCCTGAAAAGATGAATAATGATATCATTACCAATAAGGAAGCAAGAAGAGCTCTAGGGAATTTAACATAATTTCTTTTGTCCAACTCATGTTGTATGCCGTTTCTGTCAGCAAAACACCTAACAAATACTGCTACAGCAGCTCCTCCTTCTACAATGAGCTGGAATGAGAAGTAACAACAACATTTAAGCAAAAAATGATTATCAAAGCTTGATTGATAGAAAAGCCAGGACATTTAGTAAAAGCAACAATGAATAATTAAGCACGGACATAATTGATTAAAAGGCATACACCAAAGCTTGATTGATATCATTTACTAACCATTATCAAGACAAAAATCATCAGAAGAATGAAGGTTGTGTAATTCCTTTTCCCCACACAGTTGTTGAGCCACTGTAAGAATTGAATCACATAATAGTATTATTCCATCAACTAATGTGATCGAAAATAAGAATTGGGGTGCCACCGATTTTTGCAACATAACCGTTGTTGTCCCTTACCCTGCAGTGGTGATCAAACCCCTCAACACAACGATTGCAAGTCCTACAATGTTTACTGTACCTGCGAACCTGCGAAACAATTAGGAATTATGATTTATTACTATTATTGTTATTATTATTGTTGTTATTTTTTTGGCGATACAACTGACTAGCCGATAGGGTTCTTTCTTGGAACCTCAAAATCACAAAGAGAGCAAAATGAGACATCGTCGTCTTTCGGATCAGGGGTGAAAGAACCATCATCTTCAAGGACAAGTGGAAACGGGATGAGAGGCTCGATTTGAATCCTACTATTCCATGGGTCTAAGTACTTCCTTCTTATGCAAGTCCTTAGGATCTTCCGCTCCATCCTTTTGAATAACCTCAACAAAATCCGGCTAAAGATGTATCCATAGTTGAGCTTGGAGACCCCAAATGTCGCACCTTTTTGCTTCTTCTTTCTGAATCTAAACCTGATCTTGTCACTCGGATCCGTGGCGGCACACCTAATGAACAGAAGAGCAGAGGAAAGCACCTGCAGCATATGTATGAAGAATCAATTGTTATTAAATGGTGAGGGAATCGGGACCATCGATGTGTGAAAATGCTTGCGAGTAATTTACCGCAAAGGAGAAAACAGTGTTGACAGTGATCTCTGCAATTCTGTTCCCTAAGAAAAGCCCAACAAAGCAAAAAAATGCAGCAACCAGGAAACAGAACACTGAAACCCCCACAATCTGCAGCAAAATCAATACTCAGATGAGAAAACCGAAACCAGGTAAGGTTTTGTTTTGTAAATTAAAAAGGAGACAAAATGAAGGGAAGAAGGGAACATGGGAAACCTGTAAAGGGTGAAGAGGGCGTTGCCAGCCATGGCGTCTGGTGGAGATGGACATGAAGAAAATCTGACAAGAACACGCTTAGACTCGCTGATGTTGTTGTTGAAGAATAAAAATGGTCGGATCCAAGTGTGAAGATGAAAGGTTTGAATAACAATAGCTACGCGACCCCCAACGGTCGAAACCTAATAGCTGTTTTTATTTTTTTATTTTTTTATTGTTTTTAAATTGAAAATAAAGGTTTGGGGCTATGTTTGAGTTGGACCATCATTTCCATTTTAGTTAATCATATAATAACTAGAAACGGTTTTGCTATGAAGCCAACAGTTGATAGGTTATATATCAAAATTTAAAAAAAAAAAAAGAAATTTAAAAAGCACAATATTTTAATTTTGAATATATTTAATTTTAGTTTACTTGAATTGATAAAACAATAAAACTCCGAATTTTGTAAAATAATACCAAATAAAAGCCTAAGTCTGAAACATAAGTTTTGACCAAATTGGTACCCAAAGCTCAACCGAGAGTGCGGATTCCACGATAGAGAGTAAGGGATACGAGAGACAAACAATGCCATATATGGTATATTTTTAGTCATGGCTATAATGACATAGAGAATGATATTAAATTTGACATAATAACACGTGTCATGATCATGTTACCTTATATATCATACTATTTAAAATCAACTAACTATTAAACATCCACATCATTTTTTGTTACCTAGAAGTACAATTTTATGCGAAAGTAACTTTATTATTATTATGAATTATTATTATCACGTTATTATTTTTGGATATTGATATTTTATTTTACCCATTGTTTTTAAAAACATAGTAAAACGTGCTTCATAGTGCGTTATAGTGTAAAATTGCCCGAAAACACACCATGATATCACTTTGGTTTGATAGCTTAAATTAATATATACTAGTATTAGATCATGTGCAGATGCACAGTAGCAATAGTAAAATATTATACTTAAAATTCTATGTTATATAATGAGTATACATTTTATAATTATGATCATTATTAGATATTACCATTATAATTATAAAATAAATGGGTACCCATCCAAAAAATGGGATCTATCAGAATAAATTGTGTAATTAATTTTTGTTATTATATTAGCATTATAATTGTATTTCATAAAGGGTAAAAGTGTAATATCATTCAAAGTCAAGCTTTCAGTATATAACACTAAAGAAACACCCATTACCCCACCTGGGGTAAAAATCCCAGTGTTGACACAAGGGGAAACTAGCCAAATGCAGGGCCAGAGTGCAGATGGAGTGGTGGAACAAAGGGCGAGACCACCACCCCAAGTCGAGGAACAGACGCTGACCGTCACGAGGTGCGAGATGCAGAAAATGATTGTGGAGGCAGTGACGACCCAGCTCAAGCAGACCCAAGTCGAGCAGCCCAGGGTTGAATAGCCTATGATCGAGAAACCCAGGGCCGAGCAACCTACTGTAGAGCAACCTAAGGTCGAGCAACCACCTATTGAGCGGGAGCAACATGCTCAGTCCAATGAGAGGCAGAGCAGGAGGGTGTACGAGGAGGAATCCTCATCAGAACTGTTAACCCGCAGGCGAGGAACGAAACACTAGAGCAGTTGATGGCTCAGGTTAGGGATTTGCAGGCTCTAGTCGAGGGGAGGAAAACTAGGAGCTCGAGGGGACATCCATTCTCGCAAGACATCCTGGATGTCGACTTACCACAGGGGTTCCGAGAGCTCAACATATGGTATGACGGGTCGGCTGACCCATCTCGTCACTTGAGAAATTTTGAGAACATGGGAGTACTGCATCGCTATAATGATCTTGTCCAATGTCGAGCTTTCCTGACGACACTGCGAGGCACAAGATTGGTTTCACCAACTGCCCCCAGGAGCTATAAAGGACTTTAACGGGTTCAGCTCGAGTTTCCTCAATCAGTTCACGAGTGTCAAGCCTAAAAGAAATCGTACCTCTCTTTGATGGGGTTACAACAGAAAGAGGGAGAATCGCTGCGAGACTATGTGACGAGATATACATGGGCGTGTGTCGATGTGCCCACGACAACGAAGGAGATTAAGTCGGGAGGACGTTTGATGGGGTTACAACAGAAAGAGGGAGAATCGCTACTCGGACTGTACAAAAATTCATTGGCGAAGCGTCCGGGTAGGACGTTTGATGAGGTGTTGGGGAGATGTGCAAAATATATGAATGTCGAGGAAGCGGAAGCTGACTTTTTACAAGCAGCAAAGGCAACCAAAGTCGATACTCGAGACGAGAAGAAGAAAAATAAACCTCATTCGTCGGGAGAGATGAGGGAATCCCCGCGAGCAGATAGAGAGGGACGATCTAGGGGATGGAGGTCGATTCAATATACTACTTTGTCGGCTCCCCAGGCAAGAATATTAGAAGTGATGTAAAGGGATATTCATGACAACGCGGTGAGGTGACCCCGGACGATAAAGGATGGACCAACAAAGCCTAAAAGCAACATGTATTGTCGATTCCACAAGGACTACGGGCACAACACTGACGACTGTAGGCACCTCAAAGACGAGATTGAGAGGTTGATCAAGGCGGGGAACCTAAAAGAGTTTATCTATAAGGACAGGAAGAGGTCCAGCCGAAGGAGAGAAAGGAGCAAGAGCCCTCGCAAGAGAGCACAAACGCCTAAAAATGAGGAACTCTCCCAAAAAAAGGGAGTAATTTACATGATCTTTGGCGGGCCAACCGTCAGAGACTCAAATCGAGCAAGGAAGTCATATGCTCGGGGGCGACATGCGAAAGTCGAGGTACAACAAGTCGACGAGAATGGCCCAATGATGAATTTTGGACCAGCAGACGTTGGAGAGGTCGAGAGACATCATAATGATTCTTTAATGATAACCGCACAAGTGTCGGGCTATGAAGTACATAAAGTGTTTGTCGACACTAGAAGCTCGGTGAATGTGATCTTTTATGATTCTCTCAAAAGGATGGAGCTCGATATCCAACTCACACCTCTGCATACATCGCTCATTGGATTCAATGGATCGGAAGTTGTACCCCTAGGAGAAACCATGCTCGCTGTCATCTTGGGAGAAGACGACTTAAGGAAGGTGAAGATGGTGAGATTTGTGGCAGTCGATATCGAGTCGGCTTACAATGTGATTTTTGGGAAACCAACACTTAATGCCTTTCAGGACGTAGTATCGACTTACCATATGAAGCTAAAGTTTCCTGTTGGAGATCGAGTAGGAGAGGCTTGAGGAGATCAGAAGTTATCTAGAACTTGTTACCAAATAACGGTGAAAACCAACCAGCGAGCCGAAATCAAAGAAGGAAAGAAGCCAATGTCGAGTGAAAGGAGGCCGAGGGGGAGTGGCCTTGAGCCACATGGAGAATTGATGGAGATACAAATCGACGAAAGGGAGGACCAAACCACAAAAGGTGGGACAAAATTGAAGGACGAGTTGAAAAACCAACTGATTGGGTTGTTAAGAGAGTTCAGGGACATATTTGTCTTCACCCCTGAAGTGTTGACGGGGATCGACCCCAAAATTATGGAGCATAAACTCAATGTCGACCCCCTTAAGAAACCGGTGAAACAACGACTTAGACACCATGGAGTGAAGATCGACAAAACCATTGAAGTTGAGATGGATAAGTTGTTGAGAGCAGGGAATATTAAGGAAATTCAGTTCCCAGAATTGATATCTAATACAGTGATGGTGAGGAAGTCATTGAACAAATGGCGCATGTGCATCGATTTTCGAGACTTGAACCTGGCATGCCCAAAGGATCATTATCCGTTACCAAGGATTGATCAGCTGGTCGAATCCACAGCTGGCTGTGAGTTGTTGAGTATGAGGTTCAAAGCCTCGAATAACGAAGCAGAATATGAAGCACTCATCAAAGGAATTCAGTCGCATAGGGGGTGGAGCAACCGAGATTATGACGCATTTGATTCGCAACTTGTTGTGGGACAAGTGTTGGGAAACTGCGAGATAAAAGATGATCGAATGATGAAACATGTCGAAGAAATTCAAAGCCTCGTGCAGGGTTTGGAAAAGTTTGAATTGACACAAGTCTCACAAGAGAAAAACAAACGAGCCGACTTGCTGGCAATAATTGCAAGCTCGAACGAGGGAAAGATGGGAAATCGTATTACAACCATGTATTTGGAAGGAAGTGTTTTGGGTGAAACTATTGAAGTCGAGGAGAAGGATGACTGAAGGAAATTGATCTGAGAACTCCTGCAAGGACAAGTACTTACGGGGGACAAGCAAGAGGCAGAAAAAGTTGCTCGATATCTAAACAAGTATTTTGAGGTCGACGGGGTCTTATACAAAAAGTCATATGTCGGGCCTCACTTGAGATGTGTTTTAGAGGAAGAAGGAAATCATGTTCTAAGAGAAATTCACGAGGGATGTTGCGGAGCGCATACGATCTCGAGCTTTAGCTGGAAAAGCCTTACGAGCAGGTTATTACTGGCCGAAAGTGCGAGCAATGGCAGAAAAGTTGGTGTAAGAATGCGAGAAGTGCCAGAGACACGGGCAAATTACTCATATTCCAGCTGAAACGATGACGACAATCTAATACCCAATCCCCTTTGCTCAATGGGGAATCGACTTGGTAGGTCCATTGCCAATGGGAACGGGTCAAAAGAAATTCTTGGTAGTCGCAGTCGACTACTTCAGTAAGTGGGTCGAGGCGGAACCCTTGGCGCGGGTCACTGAAGCGAAAATGATACAATTCATGTTCAACAATATATGCTGTCGATTTGGAATCCCAAAGGTGTTAATTTCAGATAATGGAACCCAGTTCCAGGGGAAGTGAATCCAAGAGTGGTGCCTCGATATGGGGAATAAACAACGATTTGCCTCGGTTGATCATCCACAAGAAAATGGTAAAGTCGAGGTGACGAACAGAACTATTCTCCAAGGGTTGAAAAAAGACTAGAGAAAGCATCGAGAGCTTGGATCGATGAGTTGACAACTGTCCTATGGCCTTATAGAACGACTCCAAAGAGCTCGACGGGGCAATCACCCTTCAACATGGTATACGTGATGGATGCACTCTTGCTAGTCGAGGTTGGCCTTAGCTCTCACAGATCGACATTCTATGAAGAGGAAAAGAATGAGAAAATTGTAGAGGAAGCACTCGATCTAATCGAGGAGGGACGAAAGGAAGCTTGGGTGCAATCTGTCGAGTATAAGCAGAAGATGCGAGCATCATTTGACAAGAAAGTGCGAACTCGACGTTTTCAAGTAGGGGATCTCGTCCTCAAACGAGCAGATGCTCTCAAACATGTTGGAAAACTCGAAGCTAATTGAGAAGGACCCTACAATGTCACAAAAGTGCTCGAGAAAGACGCATACACACTCGATGATGGAGAAGGCCGACAACTGCCACGACCTTGGAACGTGGTTCATCTCAAGCGCTGCTATGCTTAAGGAAATATTTATAACTCCTTTTTTGTACTGAACAACGTTCAAATCAACTTCAGTAATGAAATGAATTCTAAGTTATGTTTCAATTTTCTTGCATTAACTTACCGACTTTATTGAGATTACCTGCAAAATCAAATTTTTCGAAACAACTATGTAGCCGACTAACTTATACAACTAAGAAGTTGTATATTTCGAGTAGAATCTCGAATAAGCTACGAAGCTTACGACTACGAAGTCGACTTACACAACTACGAAGTTATATCTTTCGAGTGGAATCTCAAATAAGCTACGAAGCTTACGACTACGAAGTCGACTTACACAACTACGAATTTGTATCTTTCGAGTGGAATCTCGAATCAGCTACGAAGCTTACCACTATGAAGTCGACCTACACAACTACGAAGTTGTATCTTTCGAGTGGAATCTCGAATAATCTACAAAGCTTACGACTACGAAGTCAACTTACACAATTACAAAGTTGTATCTTTCGAGTGGCATCTAGAATAAGCTAGGAAGCTTACGACTACGAAGTTAATTTACGCAACTACGAAGTTGTGTCATCGAATGGAACCTCGAATATGCTATGAAGCCAACATCTACAAAGTGAAATTGCATCGACGAGTGGAATCTCGAGTAAAAACAAAATTAAACCGTTGCTCGTCTTCGACCAGCTCGCAAGCCGGGTTGTGAGAAGACGGGTTGAAAAACTTTTAATTATCAACTACGAAGCTGCTAAAAATCGTTGCTCATCTTCGACCTGCTCGCAAGCCGAGTTGGGAGAAGACGGGTTGAAAAACTTTTGATTATTAGCTACGAAGCTGTTAAGCATCGTTCCTCGTCTTCGACCAGCTCACAAACCGGGTTGGGAGAAGACGGGTTGAAAAACTTTTGATTATCAGCTACGAAGCTGCTAAACATCGTTGCTCGTCTTCGGCCAACTCGCAAGCTGGGTTGGGAAAAGACGGGTTGAAAAACTTTTGATTATCAGCTACGAAGCTGCTAAGCATCGTTGCTCGTCTTCGACCAGATCGCAAGTCGGGTTGAGAGAGGACGGGTTGAAAATATTTTGATTATCAACTACGAAGCTGCTAAGCATCGTTGCTCGTCGTCGACCAACTCGCAAGCCGGGTTGGAAAAAGACGGTTTGAAAAACTTCAGATTATCAACCACAAAGCTGCTAAAATCATTGCCCGTCTTCAACCACCTCGCAAGCTGGGTTGAGAGAAGGCATAGTAAGACGAGACAAAGTACTTGGAAGATTTCAACACAATCAAAATTTTGAAAACATCTGGACGAACATCAAAAGTACTCATAAGAATAGTCAGAAGAAGAGGAATGTGAAGCATAGATAACCATGAGAATCGAAAAGACTACGTTAATAAAAGTTGATTACATACTAGGTTGTGTCGGCCTTTACAAAATGATCGATATAGGTCGAGACCAGCTGAAAAGCAAAAAAAAAAAAAATAATAAAACAAGATATGAAACAAGACAAACTTCCTAAGAATCGGCAGTAGATTTTTTGGCTTCCTCGTCACCATCAGCAATAATAGTTTGAGTCTTCTCATCACTTTCTCCCTCATCATCCTTAGCCTTTGTGGCTCCAGCCTCGTCAGCCCCGACTTTCTCACCTTCCTCGACATTCAGAGATTCCTCGTCGTCCTCTCCATTTGGCCCGACTAAGTCGGTCGGACCGGCCAAAGGAGAGGGAGGAACCTCAAGTCGACCCACCAAGCTAGCCTTTCGAATAGCTCGGGCCTCGAGGCCGCTCTACCTTGGGTAGTCTTCAGGCAAAGACATGTCGCCCTGATAGCCGTCCGACAAAGGAAGGGCTTGCTTAACTTCTTCACGGTCGAGCTTCCCATCCAAAGCGGTACCCTTGGCAACCCTCTCCCACGCGTCAAACGTGATGTTGAAGCATTGTAGTGTAGCAGGGCACAACTAATCGAGAAATGTCGGAGAATTGCAAAATGCCTGAACGACTTCATGGCGGTAGGTCTCAAGGAAGATTGAACCCATGGGCGACTCTCTCTCGACCAGACCCTCCTCATGAGCCTTCTCGAGCTCCGCTTTCAAGTCCTCAACCTTCTTCAGAGTTGCTTCCTTGTCGGCCTTCAGGTTCAGAACTAACGCCCTAGAGGCTTCATTGTTCTCTTTTTGCTCCTCGAGTTTTTTACGCTGGGCGGCATACTTTCCCTTCCAGTGTTGCACGGTATTACGAGGAGAAGATGTGCTTTCGAGCAAGTTGGGAAGCATGGAGGCAATAAGCTGAAACACAGACATAACTTAGAAAAAAATTCCTCTAGAAAAACTTGATTAGGAAGAAACATAATTACCCGAGCAAGGGTGAGGACGGTGTAATTTTTGGACCTTGCATATAGGGTTTAATTTTTGGCAGATTTTGGATGTCGCACCGACTTCGCTGCAGAAGAGAGAGATTTTGGGAAGAGAGGTGGGCAACTTTTTTTTTTATTTCTAAATTTTTAAAGGTAACATAATAATATTAGTATACATATGGAAAAAAAGGTGTAAAAGGGAATGGGGATTTATATATTTGAAGCACACTATAAATCTGATGTAATAGAACATAAAAAATCTGATGTAATGGAATGGGGTGACTGTTTGGGACGCGGGATCAGGTCTTTGGGTTGCAACTCTAGTTAGGCGGTTTCTGCAGTTTCTGGAGTGGTTCTCGTGGCGTTATTCGGTCCGTATGGGCGGTCGACTGTGGGTGATGTCGTCGGTAGCTCTTGGTGTTCAACGTTTGTGATAAGGACTTGATTAACTTTATTTTGTGTTTTGGTGTGTTTTGTGGGGAGTGTTGTTTGTGTTTGTGTTTAGTGTTGCTTTGTTTGAAGTTTTTGTTGTGTGGTGTCAGTGTTGTTTGTGTGCGTCAGTATTTTTTTTCTCTTTAGAAGTGTGAATTCTCCCACGGGGAGCGTGTATTCCTCATTAGTGGGGGTTTTAATTTTTGTGTGTTTTGTAGTGTTGTGATTTAGGCTACCTTCGGTGGTAGACCTCCCTCATTCCGGTTAGTGAATCAGTTGTATTTTCGTGTTTTTTAATAAAGTCTTATTGTTTAAAAAAAAGAACATAAAAATCAACATATATTATAGAAAAATTTTCAGTTTATGCCACACTAATTTATATTTTTCAAAGTCATTACTTTTTTAATTATTATTTTTCGTTCAATTTCAACTCCACCTGCGCTTTAAAATACTAACTAGTGTGTACCCCGTGCGATGCACGAGAACAATATTAAATTAACAATATTATAAATAGACCTTGGGTTTGAGTCACTCAATGACGGAAGTAGAAACTACTATTGATCTTATTTAAAAAGAGGAAGAAAACAAAATAATTATAAATTAAAGGAGGATAAACAATACTTAATAATTATAAATTAAAGATTCGGGGTCAAACAGTGTAAAATATTTTGTATAAGAGAATATAAAATTTACACTATTTTGTATAAGAGAATATAAAATTTGTATGTTTAATATTAAAAACACCTAAAATATTATATTAGTATATGTAAAAGTATTAAAAAAAATTATATTATTTTTGAAAGATGTGGAGTCACCTAGAACTTTTCTAAACAATTTTAGAAAGAAAACATATCTAAAAATATTTGAATTTAACATTGGGTAAAAAAAAAAAGTCAATACTATTTTGTAAAGAAAACATGTCAACAAATATTTAAATTTAACATCAATTATATATATATGTGTATACGTATCTCTACAATACATATAACCCAACATTGAAGGACAATTGTGGTGTTGACACATGTCTTTTTCTTCCCAAAATGACCTTGCTTGGACACTTTATTTACTTATTTGCCATTTTATGTTTTATTTACTTATTTTCGTCAAATACATCTTACAATCTATGTTTCTTCTACAAGAAATTGTAGGACTTCTGACGACTTTTTTGCTCTTGCACGCCACCTTCAAATCTTTCACCTACCACACTTTTCTTCTCGTACTTTGACAGAGCTATTGTCTTTTCCATCACGTTTCTCCCCAGTTCTCTTCTCCCTCTCCAACTCTAATCACTCTTTTTTCTTACTCTCGAATCTTCATCTTCTCCACTGATACCATAACCCCTCTTTGCACTCGCTTTTCGAAAACCTAAGCGCCCAAAAGAATGAATCTTGCGGCGGTGGAAGTTGGAGGGTTGTTGCAAAATTTGGGGGTTATTTTATTGGATGGATCGACCGCCGTCGACGTTGGAGTCGGTGGGGACGAATTTTTTGATTATGCACGACACCGACAAGTACGAGTTGTTTAAGGATATAGCGGACCGCGCTCATTAGCGGTGACAACCAACGGTTTTGGTCGGATGGCGTTTGATCGACTACACGGCGGCCGGCGGCTTAGTGACGGAGGTGGCATCGTATATCTGGGGCGGCCCAGCTACAAAGAACATCGAGCAGTACTGCGCCTGAAGGTCGGTGAACTCCCTGGAGCACGGCAGCGTGGCGACTAAGAGATGCGCGACCTTGAGTCCCACTAATAAGTTTGTTCAATACAATTTTCTATTTTTCCTGCCATTCAGTTATGCATATTTTCCAAAGATATTCTTATGAGCTTAACAATGACAATTTTAATTACTTGATGTTACAGAAAAATGTACTCCATGAAATTAGATGAGATGCTAAGGCTTCTGAATGTTGTTTGTAGTTTATACACAATGTGGAGGGATATCTATGGCGATTATGAATTATGAATATGCACCCATCTACCTTTTGATTGTGGAGTACAATGATGTTTCTGCCCGTGGACTATCTTTGTTAGAACCAAATCCATATATCAGCAGGTAAAATGAACTACAAACTTCACTTTCACAGCCTACTAGAGTCTAGAGTTATTTGAAGTCTTATACTTTATTTTCTTGGGTCTTGCTGAAACTGAGCTCAAATTCACAAGTTATATTAATAAATTTTAAGGATGTATGTGAGTAGGTGTAATACAATATAGAATTTTTAAATTGAGAAGTGATCTTAGCCAAAATGAAGAAGGAATGTTGTGTACAAATTATTTTTATTTTACCGAGCACCGAATCAAATGATTCGCTTCCCGGGTCATTCTCTTGAGGAAGACTATTCGGAATTTAGAATTGATATTGATAGCACATAAAAACAAAATAAATCCTAAACATTCTAATCAAGATAGATTGATAATGATTCATTATTAACTATAAATAATATAAAACAACTAAAATGATAATGAAGAAAATGCGAAAGATACTAGGAAATCGGGAATAAATGTTTTGAATCGAAATGCAATTATCGACTTGTGGTTGTTCGGTTAAAGAATTCGAGTCACCTACACGTTTAGAGATTTATCCTCAATACCTTTTGGATTATGAGAATAAATATAAACGGTAAATTAACTAGTTGTTTAACACATAGACAATACCTTTCGGATTATGTCTATTTTGTATGAGTCTCGATCGAGTGACATCTTCCCTTTCGGTTCAAGAGTCAATTAAAATAGACTATAGGATTTTTAGTCGTCTAGTCTATTCGGATAGTGATCGTCACAATAGAACACATCATATTCAATTTGAAAACAAGTTTAACATTGAAGTGTCACTCTTCAATACTTAGAAATCAATTGCAAGGTTGAATTGTCACTTTTCAACAATATGTCATTCCAAAGTAAAAATCAAAAACCGAATTTAGAATTAACTCATACAAAGTGAACAATCGACGAGTACGATAATCACATACGAAATCAAATATTCATCCTTATCCCTAGCAAATGATTTAGCTATTCAAATATAAATAAACTCAACATAAGATTCATTGCAAATTATCATTACACGAAAAACAACTTACAAGTAATCCAAGTCGAGAAATAAAGTTGATACAAACGTCAAACCTAAAACAAATGCACGCCACACCGGAACAAGTACAAGCCTTGGAGAACACCTCCAAAATTCACAACCAAAAGAGAAACTAATCTAAGACAACATATAAGAATGATGGTAGTGGTGAGGATGATAATATTTTGGATTGTGAGGATAGATGTTGGTTAGATGATGGAGCTATTTATAGATATATCATCAATCATAATCCACCAACATCAACCACAATTTACCAACAATAACCACAATTCAACTAAAAATCAACCACAATTCATCTACCAAAGAAAGAATGGAAGAAAAGGTGAAAGAAGATAGGAAATTTGAGATAAAAGATGGAATTTTCGGACCAAAACCGAAAGTGATTTTTCCGCGCGCATTCGCGCATGTCTCGGGCAGCTTTGCTTCTTGGGCTCGTTTTGGGCTCGTCCGAACTCAGAATTGAGTTCCGTTATTTTCTACGCGTCGCTAACGAACCCCTCTATTTAATGATGTATGTCAATACAAATTTCACCCAGAATACAATTATCTAAGGATTTTTAACTTCCAAGGTGTCGACAACTCGCTCGATTTTACGCTTCGGTCCCGTACGAACTCATCCGAACTCGAAATCGAGTTTTGCTTTTTTCTGTATGTAGCTAACGAGCTCCTCTTTCTATTAATGTGATAATGCCCAATAATTTTCCAAAATGTTGCTCTTCCGAGATTTTCGATCGTTCCTTTGTTTTACAAATACTCGAAAAATATAAGAAAAATATACAAAATTCCACACAAATACTTAAAGATTACAAATTACTAAATAAAACTAAAAACTACCCAAAATCCCACAAACGTACTAAAAATACATAAAAATAATAATAAAAAATATTAATAAAAACATAACAAAAATAACACTAACAAGGAATACTGAGAGTTTATTAAGCAAATAAATGATATTAGAGGCAACACTTAATCTCACCTTCTCTGTGCTTGTTTTCCTGAGATTCAGTTTTGATACAATATGGCCAATTTGTGTGTAATATGTATTTTTGATAGCCCATTACAGATTGTACATTCAGAGTTGTCGTAAACAGGGTGTTTTCACTTGGAGGACTTTAGCGAGTGAGCTCCCAATGTATAATAATTAATAGCAATATTTGGGAATTTAAGATCTTGTAAACTTGGTTTTTGTTATTCAAGCCTGCAAAACGTGCACTGATAGCAATTATTCTTAGAAAATCACTGCTAAAGGTTTAGTCTAACAATGAAAGTATTTAAATAGTTTAGAAAAGCTTATATAAACATGTTAGGGTATCTTAACAATCAACCCTTACTCGACATTTTGGATTGCTCTGAAAAGAGAAGATAATTGCAAGTAAAGAAAAAGTTTCCCTAACATCTGAAGTAAGTATATATTTTTAATTGCTGAAGGGTTATCAAAAGGTGTAACTGTGGTGGATAAACACTGAAGGTTGATGTCATGTGTTCACATTGGGCAATACTATTTTTTACTTGATTCTCTTCTCGGTTTGTAGTTAATTCATTTCTTCTCTCACTATTCTGGCTACGGAAGTGCCACAATTGCCCTTATGTTATTGCATTTTGATTCATATATATTGTGGAAAGTGATTCTCATGTTAGAACAGTTATTGAGGAACGAACGCCTGAAAAAGTCATGTTTCGAGAGTCGGGTACTTTGGAGGCTGCCATTGGTTTATATTGGCTTCCTAAAGTCATCAAAGATTTCATATTGCCTGATGGATTCCCAGGCGGGTTTATATTCATCTTGCTTATTGAACTTATATGTTTTGACAATTTAGGTGATAATATGAGTTGAGCTTGATAATGTTGTCTGTTTTTGTGTCGATTTCTGGATTTTCTATGCAGATTCAGTTTCGGGTGATTACTTGGACTCTTGGAGTACATGTTGCTTCAGTTCCCAACTAATGTTACGGGGTGGATATGTCATACGTTGGTCACGTCCAGTCTTTTAAAGGCACGTTATGTAACTCGGGATGTTAATTTTGTTATTTTTTTGCTGATTCATCATTTTGTTCTGAAAACAGATTTGTTAGTTTTTTGGTTGATTCGTACTTTCAAGAAGTGATGAATTCTAACTGAATTTTAAAGAATTTTTGAATTGGTTCTATGAAAAATTCTTCTCGACAAACCACTTAACTCATCTGGCCGGCTTTACTGTCCTGTTTTATGAGAAGAGATATCTTAGTACTCAAAGGTTGACTACTGAAATTATGCAGTCTAATTATAGGCTGTTGGAGTAGGCT
>CACSLK010027829.1:3840922-3858705 GCA_902706635.1 Striga hermonthica | reverse complement strand
TAAAAGGGAGGGGGGATTTAAATGGAATTTTCCGAAGAAAAAATTGCCAGAAGAAAAAAAAAAAAATGCAATGCATGTTCATTGTTTACTTTCCATCACCATATAATTAAATATGCATTATGAATTCAGAAGTTAACTACGGATGACTAAAGAAGAGCAGGAATTAATAAAGCACCAAATCAAGTATTTAACTTTCTAATCTGTAAATTTACATATCGAAGATGGCAGCTACAACTTCATGGTTTCTAATCTTACCGAACTCTGCTTCTGAACACAGAGAATACGAGTAACATTATTTTTTTGTTTTTTTTTTTCTGTGGGATCTCTACTCCACCAACAAATAGCAGCTTCAATCAATGACATCTCTGGAACACAGTTTTAACATGATACAGTTTTGTGCAATGGAGACGTACACTATACGAAAACCTGCCAACTCCTACCACCTTCATTTCCATTCACATAGCAGCCTTCTTGTGTGGTTAAAAAATTAAAATGTTAAGAATTCTCAATCAGCAACCCCACTCCTGCTTCATAGGTACTGAACTTGACGAGCCAAATATCATGGGCTGGATAAATAAATCAAGAAAAAGAAAAAGTAGAATAACGATCATGAATCGGGTGTAAATTATGAATAGTTAATTTCACAAGGATAATGATTATGGAAGTATCGCAGAGAGATGCTAAAAGCAAACAGACAATTATAAAGGGAAAAAACTTAATATTTTCAATCTAAAAACTTACATGTAAAGGGCATTTTGCTTACTCGCCAATAAGCACATTAGGTCCAAGATAATGCATTTGAACCAAGGTTTTGAAGACTGGATCGGACATCAAACCAGTAAAACTAAAGGTTCAACAGTCCACAGTCGAACCGGATAAAAAGAAACTTAACATTAGTGTGATCTAAATACTAACATGTACCTTATCGGTATTCGGATTGAGGAAAAGCACCCTTAACTCTTGAATTCCGTTTATGCACCAATATGCACATTAGATTCAAGATATTATATTTGAAACCAAGATTTGAAGATTGGTTCAATCATCAAACCAGTAAAACTATGTGTTCAATGGTCACAAGTTCGACCGTGGTCAAACCGAATGTAATTTATTAATAATTTTAACATTTTTAAATAATAAAAAACTAAATATCCGGGATATTACAATAGTATACATAACTAAACTAATTGATAAGATAATACATACATATCCAAACTATTTTAATATGTATGTTTATTTCAAAAAACACTGAATTATATTTAAGATAAATGAATAATGTCAAAAAGGTTTAACCAAATCTATTCACAATTTTGTTTATGCAATGCTCAAACACAACATAAATCACTCCCTTTAACAACTATTGCGTACGTTGGTAGCAAATCTAGTTTACAATTAAAAAAAGTCCATCTACCTGAAAACTCGTCATACCAATTTAGTCAATCTATTAACCAAAATCAGACTGAACAAAGAAAAACTAATGGCACAATACATCAGAGAGACTAAAATGCAAGATTAACCATTTAGACGCAAGAGAGCGCAACCATTTATGGAGCCTTATGACTTAATCAGTAATCATTTTTTATCACATGGTGGGCATATATAATTCACGGGTTGTTGCCAAATCAATATTAGGGCTCCGTCCTCTGGTTTTATAGAAAATTTTGAAACCAACATTGCCATAAAATACATTTTTGTTCGATGAACCTTTTCTCCCACTACATAATAATGACAAAATAAACTAAAATAAAAATGAATTTGAGCATCATCAGATATAAAATGAATATTGAGATAAGTTAACTTGATATAAAAAGAAAATCATTTTTGGAATGATTCGTAACAATATTTAAGAAGAAACAACTACATGGAAGGGGAAAAATCATTCGACCTGAGACTTTTAGACATAAATGTCAAATCCCTCCCTATATATTAATTCAAAACATGTTGAGCCTAGGTGGCAGATTCTCACGCTTCGAATGCTGAAATGGCAAAAATCCATGTTTCGTGATGTTGTTTTTATATTATTTTTGCTCTGGAGTTAGGTTTGGTATTAGACATAAATAACTTTACACATATATTTATTAACTCAACAACCATGTTGTACATGGGTATTAGTACTAGTTTATATTTATAAGCAATACTTTGATGTTTCACAATTAATTTATTTATATTCTTTACAAAAAAAGCAGAAGGGTGAGAGATAAATTGAACGTGAACAATAAGTGTATTTTATGAAAACTTCCGTAAACAATCACAACATGAAGTAAAACATTTTCTCTACGAAACCATCAAGACTGGTCATATCCAAAAGTGATCATTCACTGTTATGTTGTTTGACACAGAAAAGTTCCCAGTAGTATATGGAACAGGAGTTTAAGCAAATGTAGGATGGCATGCACAATGCAATACACAGAGACTAGATAACTTGAGAGCCATCTTTTTGCTAATGGAAGTGTAAAAGAGTAACAGTGTATAATACCTGTGATGAATGCACAAATATACTGCTTGCAAGGTCCTCATTTAAGAGCACGGGAAGAGGTGGCATTCGGTTCATAATTCCAGGCATGTTTCTCATGCTGCACGCAAAAATGAAAATAAGTGCGATAAATATAGAAGTATAAGCTCCAAAGCCGAAGTTAATGGGCCAATAAGAATAACATACTCATTCAAGATTGTAGTTAAGTTGTTCCTGGTACGAGAAAACAGATCTATGTTTTCCTGCAACTGATACATGGAATGCACAATCAGAAGACGTCAGCTTATGTTAATTATTAAAACGCCAAGTAGATATAATAGATATAAAGAAACAGAAACCATATGCATATAACAGCGAAAATGAGCATCAATAGACCTATCGAGACCAGCATGCTCATTCAAAACTGCGTACATATTTATTTATAATATAAAAAAATCTTTTGGGCATCAAGGGAAAATCAACATAATGGAATCCATAAAGCAAAGCACCTTTCATGGAAGGTGTGATAGTCTGTACAGGATCTTATAGAAGATATAGTCCTTAATTCCATTCAAATTGAGTCGCCAAATCATGACTGCATAAGTAATTATACAAAGCTAAGTGCATCTTAAACAGAAGACCCACACGAAATTACTATCACTCCCAAAAGAAGACCAGGCCCACAGCCTAGCTCGTAAAACTGTGAAACAGTCAGCTAACTAAAGAAAGATTCAATATTTAAAACCTTCCGCTGTTGGAAGTGAGTAAATCTACTCCCCTCTCATAGAAGCAAAGTACTCAGTAGGAACTTGCTTTCGATTCAAGCCTGTAGCCAGTCGGATCTGAAACCATTCTCTTTCCAAATGACAAAAGCAGCTATTCATTTTTCTCCCATGCTTTCTTCTTGCTCAAAAAAGTGCCGAGGTGAGTAATATATCTGGAAATGCCCGCCGGTACCTTCTTAACACTCTTCCGGATAGAACTAGTGCATTCCAAAATCACTGTTACTCGCGCATCTTTCCTCTTAGCAATGAACTGCCTTTGGTTTTTTATTTACTCAACTCTTTTGTTTTAATTTGAAATGAAGAATGGCCCTACCCTTGCCCAGCCCTTTTAGATGTAGGCCTGTATTCAACCTGCTCAGAGACTGGAGAGGACCAAACCGCAGGCAGCCCATTTCTGTTGTTGTACTATTGTGGTTGTTGTTGTTATTGTTGTTGTTATTATTACAGTTAAACAAGTTGATTGTGGACTACCTTAACAGTCATACTTTGATATGCGGTAGATTGTTTCGAATTAAATAATTACAACTGAGACTTCAAGTCTATAAGCAACCATAGTATTAGTCAGAAAACCAATCAGTTTTGAAGACTAATGAGCTTTCTTCAGGAAAGCCTAACAACATTTTGTTTTTGTTTGGGACAAATGACAATTTACTAATATCCAAGTAAAAAGAACAAGAAACCAATCAATAGAAAGCAGAGAACAATTCTGCTAGAGCAATATAACATCAGATCAACTCAGAAAGTAAGTTTAAACTACTTAGTAACAAATTTTCCTCTCATAGACAACATATGACATCATTCCAAGAATATCTGCCAAAGTCCACTTAATAGAAAATAACAAAGCCAACTATATTACTTAGTGGGATTTAAATGGCTTGGTGATTGATTGATCTATATTACTTTGTGAGAAATGAATACAGTGAAAAAACCAAGAACAAATTTCCAGTGACCTCCCTCCGTAGCCCTTCTATTCCAAGCACCAGCATGCATCTACAGCTACCAAAAGTGGTAGATACAAGGTGGACCACACTCCACCTCGCATTGTGCACAAAGGTCCGAAAGTATAAATTAGTTGATATGTAATGTACCAAAGTATTGATGTATATATATATAGACTAAAGATTTACGTTAAATAGTAAGTGTAAAAAGTTGGTTAAAATTATTTTTTTACTATTGTAGGGAAGTTTTTTTTTAAATTTTTTATACCCATAAATAATATTATGGTTCCCTCAATAATATGCTAGTTTATTAAATAGATAATAAATCATTATCAACAGTGTTGTACAAATTTTAATTTTGATGTACAAAATATTTAAAATCAGCATGAGTTTTCTTGAATAAAAAACTCTAAACGTTTTATAAGAGATAAACAGGACTACTCCAATCCTTCCAAAAACATTAAATTTTTCGGACTCAAGTTAAAATTTCACAATAGATTTTTTTCCCTACATCATATACAACAATTGTTTAATTAGGCAACTTATAGAAATATTATGTACAAATTTTTAATATTAATGATTAATTCATGATAAATTGAACACCAAATAATGAGAAAAAAAAAATTGTTATATAAAATGCTATTTTGAAGATATTATTGGACAATAAATCTACATAATACATATTTTAAAAATCACAATTTTTTTTAAAATACTAGACTAATATTTTTCAATAATATTTCAATTAGCAAAAAAACAAATATTTTTTACAAAAACACATAATGTACTAGCCGAAAATATTTATTCAATTTATTATAAAAATTGTTTTTTTTTATATATATTGATTGATATCCGTTCTTATTTATATTTAATGGACAAAGTACTTATTATTTAAATGGACATGTATGCAACTGGATAATAACATAGAATATTTGACAAGCTGTAAATTATATTTTTGAAGAATAACAAAATAATATTTTAGGTGCTTTTACGCATTAATTAGGTTATATTACAATTTAGGTGGAAAGATAAAACATACTCAAGCATGAATACTAATTACACAACGTGTTAGTTCTTATAGAGACAAATTGACGATACAATCTCATTTATGGTGAACTATGTTTATGTTGCACCATATTTAATTTACAAAATCAATTTTAACACTAACACCACATAATTTTCTATAAATCAATTTTAATATGGTTTTCCATGCATCGCACGGGCTGCGTACTAATATCTATAAATCATGTAAAATATATGTGCATGGATAGAAATTTATAAATTATTGAATGTGCCTCAGAGTTTCAATTCATGATCAAGATGTAACTTGTATTCAACGAATTTTATATATTTGTGTTTATTTATCTTTCATATAATACATTTTCTAATTGTAATGTACATGTATTTGCTCTATAATGTAAACATATACTAACTTATAAATATAGGTAATGCAAAGTATCTAAATTCAATATATAATATATAAAGTCTGCAATTGCAAATAATTTTGTAGGTTTTGTCCAGATAATTCATTCTTTTTTGACTGAACTGCGATTGGATACAAATTTTTAACTCAAAATTCACTATTCATCTAAACCAACTTAACACTCATCAATATTACCAATGTAATTAAATAATAAAATCAATCATTACCACACAATTTTCAACAAACTTCATCGTTCATCCACTCACATAGTTTTAACTATCAAACATTACAATTATTATTTTACTACTTTCATATTACATCAACTTTAACCATTATATATTAACTCATACTCACTTACAAACTCAAAATCAAATTCAAATCTCCACCCAATCAAAATTTGTCGATCTTACCTCACTTTATCCAATAAAAATCAAATTCAATCCAAAAATGCTTACATTGAATCGCACCATTCTTCAGTGCAGCAATTCATGTGTGGGATGCTTCTAAAGCTCATAGTGGGCTATAACAAGAAGGCAAAGAAGCCTAACACTTCTACATACAAGTTTTCTACCCTAGCAGTATATATACTTCTTCTTTTTAATAATATTTACAGTAACAACCTAACCTCATAAGATAAGCTTCAAAAAAACTGAAATAAAAAAATTCCTTCATCAGGACACTAAGGAATCCCTCATTCATGTGTGCTTATAATGAAGATTACTCACTAGACACCCCTCATTTGATCATTTCATAATTTTCATTTTCAGAAAATTGATTGGGGTACGAATATTTATCAGTGGAGGTAATTTGGGCAACCATCTTCAGAAGAAAGTAACATCCCCCATCGGATAATGGTAAAGATGAGATTAAAATAAACTTCATGGAAATGTGGAGATATAGTTTTTGGTTTTTCTAATACTACATGTCAATTTAAGCTATTCGTGGCATGCTTATCTTACAACGGCGGACAGACAGAACCTGCCCCAACTATAGAAAATTCTTAATATATTCTGTTATAATACCATTGGAATCGTAAGTCATCTTACGATAAATAAATGAATGGTGCCGCCAAAACGAAATGAAACAAAATATTTATCACTTTCTCCAAAATGCAAATAGAGAAGAATTGTACATGTTTGTAATGCACATACTACACATAATATATCTAATCTTAAATTCATGTGCTACAAGAATTGTTTGTCATGAACTGACCTTCAATGATGAAAGATTTGCAGAAATTTGACCAAAAGCCTGGTTATTTTCTTCCAAAAGATGTCTGGTCGTGCCACTCAGTACTGAAAAAGATAAATCAAGTTATCCGCTGGTAATTATAAATGATTCCGTTAACCATAACTCTAATAAAAGAGTAAACGGTAAGTTCCCTCAATAGTAAGCACATAGGAAGCATTGATGATATATTCACCAAGAAGCACATAAGAAAATAACGGGAATTCGAAAGACATGATTTAAATTTGCCTCAAGGTTAACAGACTAATTCTTAATTACCCAACCACGTCTAAAAGATAAATAAGGCCACATTAACAGAACTAAGAAATATTCGGTGAGCTAGCAATAGTGTTATACACGACATAGCATGCAAGCTGAGGACAAAATGACATAGTTACAGCATATCACATATCAGCATAGCAGCGACATTAGAGCATGTTGAGATGAAGTGCATGGTTAGCTTTTGGTTGTGTAACTCCTTTCCATACACTGCGTGAATCCACCAGGCCACTTACACATTGGTTCAGTGGGACCACGACCCATGTAATAAAGCGTCTCAACACATCCCATATTTTGAGCTTAGCAAACAATAGCAACAATACTAGTAATGTAATGATGACATGGATATAATATAAAAAGGAAATAAAGGAAGACAGCTGGACAGTCTAACAGCTCCCCCATTTTATTCTTCATTCACGGTTCCTGCAACCTCCACGTGGCCTTGACTTCCTCCAGACAGAAACTCAACTTCAATTTCCTTTTCCTTAGCAATATCGTTTTCATTTATTTCTTTTCCTCTCTCTTGCTTTGCCCCTTTCTCCATTTTCATTATTAATTCCCTCTCACTTTGACTGCAGACCGCAACGTGCAGTGTTACGAACATTTTATAATATATATCTAAAACAAGTTAGTGGGCTTATGGCCTATAGGGTTAAGTTATTCATTAGGGTTAGAATACTATTTTACAAGGAATCATTATGTGAGAGAGGACGATTTCAAGTAATTCAGGATACTCATCTTTCGCTTATTTACACTTGACTCTATAATGAAGAAACAAAGTAATTGAGCACTCGGAGCACACAACTTCCACCCACATACAGACATACTCACACCTCCACTCACACCTTAACCTTCCGTCTTACACTTTACACCGTGCTACACCACTGTTAGTGTCGCCTCTGCCACATTTTCATCCCATCAGGAAGCATCCCACCCTAGCTACTTAAGCAATTTATGTTTATGTCAAGCACATAAGTAATTTCACTGATTTAAGCTTCAGCTTAATTTGTTCGAGACTTAAAATCAACAACATGTAACGGCATCAGCACAACCACTGGTATAAGCTTGTTACACAACCCCACCCACAGTTCGGGTTTAAAATTCCATCGAAATTCATGGTGATTTGTTCTCACATTCTTACCATGTACTAAAACTGGAATTGTATGCCAAATTTACACAAGTATTTTGATTCAAATTCATAAGTTGGGGGAATATAAGTCATATCCATTAGGTCAATCCAGTTTCCAAGAGAAAGTTCATATGTGACAAGTTGCCATGCCTCCCCATGTAATCAATCCCATTCTTCTTTCTTGTGTGATATTTATTCTTTTGAAGTATAGTCGAAAAAGTTAACTATGTAGACTAGAAATAGAATGTATGGATACAAGATGCAACAAAAATTACAATTTACTCCTCTTTCTGTAGAAGGTATTCAGAAAGTACTTCCAATTTCTAGTAAAAGTAAAAACAAACCTCCAGATAGCATGTAACCACTTGGATGTTGATGGTTTTTAGTTAGTGAATATCCAGGCACATGCATTGACGAAGCTGAACAGATGGTGTTTTTCGTAGTTGACTCCGTCAATTTTTCCTGAGAAAATGGGAACTTTTCAAGTCAAGATTTTCCTATAGGTAGTAAGTTCTGAATCATGGGTCAGTCTACACAGAAATGGCAGCAATAGCTTTACTAGTTGAAGTATATGAATCTGTTGAAGTAGGCCAGAACATTTCTTCAAATAAAGTAACCAGAAAGCAACTTATCATCGATAAAAGGTTGCTGAATCATGGACCAGCCAGTAACCATTAGAGAGTTAGGTACATTATCAATAAGTTTATACCAACCAATTATCTACATAGTTGTTAAAGAAGTGCTCGAGAGGTGCAAACTGCAGCGAGTTCCATTTAGGAGAAGAGAAGCATGAAAAAAAGATTATGAAATTTGAGTTGGTGGTCTTTCTTGATGGCATCTACATTTGCATCATTGGGATAGATAAATCAAATGTTAATTTACAATATGACAATAGAAGCATAATTGGAGGAACATAACTCAAGCATAATAGAAGTGATTGATATCTATTACTTAGCTATAGAGTTTAAAATCCAGCCCTTCCCCATTATGGAGGCATCGTTTTCAGTTCACAGAACAAGTGCTTTGCAAACCAGGCAAGAACTAAAAAGTCATTTTTTGCTGGAAAAACTCCACAGCATTTCATGTTTCTTTAAAACTGATGCTCATCTCAATACATAGAATGAATCATGAGAAAAATTAAACAATTGTTGCTCTATCTTCAACAACAACAACAACAACAAGATACCCAGTATATTCCCAACTGGTTGGGGTCTGGGGGGTCAGTTGTACGCAGACCTTACCCTTGTAATTATACAATCAAAAAAATTATGGATGCAAAGCTAATACTTCTTAGGCTACAACTGAGCTTCCCTGAACTAGATTCTGACAGTTGGAAAATTTCAGAACTACCTGAGTGATCAGTTGTAATTTAGCACCACTAGATAGGAACTTACAATATAGTTTTGGGTTCTGCAGATCACACCTATGCCCATAAAGAGATAAATGACATCATATTATGTAGCACAAAGTGTGTACATGCACTATTGGTTGGGGGATACCTTGCGATCCTTCACTTTCTTCCCTGAGCTCTCGTCCTCTGGCTTCCTTCTCTTTCTCTGTCAAATAAAATTAGTATCATCTCAAAATGAAAGGAATGAAACATCCACTGTAGATTTTATGGGGGAATAATAAGGGTTACAAAGAACTTACATTCATCCATCTACAGCGAAGAGCAACGTCACGAACGGAATAATAAGGGTTACAAAGAACTTACATTCATCCATCTACAGCGAAGAGCAACGTCACGAACGGACTTGTCCTGGAGTGAGGCAGCAATCTTGATATAGCGCATAATATTGGGTTCATTTGCATATCTACAAATTGAATAAGTGGTGAAGAGATGAGGAATAGTTGGATTACTTGAGTGTGAGTGTACTCAGTTCGGAATACCTACTTGACCAGTCCTTGCTCCAGCTTGTACTGTTCATCGATGGACCATTCTACAGCGAGACCTGTGTCGTGCTTCAGCCCAGGGATGAGCGATGAATCCAACAAGGGATTTCTGTTGCTATTACTCAAAATCCCAGCTGCAATCCCATCGTAGTTATTGCTAGGGCTATCGTTACTGTAATTCCCAGCCGTGGCAGGGATCAGCGAGCCACTGGTACTGTTACTCATCGCACCACCTACACCAACGCCGCCCGAAGAATTGTTACTGCTGTTACTATTGTACAGCTTAAACCCGCTGTTGTTGGCCGCCATTACTTTCTGAAATTGCAGTGAAAAGGTAATATTAATCTCAGAACAATAGCAAACATCTATCTGATTGTTAGTCGATCACACAGTTCCAGCTCAACTTTCAGTGCTACGCCTATCTTCTTTTGTGTATCTGACTATCTGTGTGTGTGTGTGTGTGTGTGTGGAGACTGGAAAAGATTTATCAGTTATCACTAGAGAAGCTGGTGCTTTCTTGTGAGCTTTTCTATAAGTGTTTGCTAGTAGCTAGCTAGCGGAGACGACACATTTTCCTCTTTTTACTTCCTAAAATGTTAATCCACCCACTTTACAATTGTTGGTACAAAATTATATAGGCCTAATTGCTTCAAAAATTTTGACATTTTACTAAATTGCAAATAAATTAGTGAAGATTATTCTACCCCTTGTACGTGACATTTTGTCTGTTCTTGAAATTAAGACAATTATACGAAAGAGAAAAGACGGCGCGATTACCTTTGACCCCGGCGACGCCTCACGACGCCAGAATATTGACACAGAGTTCCCGGTTCTCGATCGGAGCGCTATCCCGGCATCGAAACGCCCCAAGACCCGCAAACGTGCTGGCGAACCTATGGACCAGCAGAATCCGTTTCAGCCGCCTGTACAAGAACAGCCGCCCTTACAAGAACAACCGCCCCGCAAATGGTCTTTCAAGGAGATGGTTAACAAACAGAAGCACCATGTGGATATGGATCATGACGATGACGACGGGCAAGGGATCGAAGACGAAGACGTGATGGTAGACCTCTCATGCCCGCTGCCGGGAATCACCATTGCACAACGCTTTTTCGATCACATCTACAAAAAGTGGCAAAATGCGGTGGTACTGAAACCTTTTGACGAGATGCTCACCATGTCATTCCTCTATAATCGACTCACTCGGATGTGGCCTTTTATGTCGGGATGCAATATGATGGACCTAGAGAATGGATATTATGTGATTCACTTCAATAACCATGACGACACGGTCCGAGTTCTTACTGGAGGGCCCTACGTGGTTGGGAGTAGCTATATGCATGTGCAACCATGGACTCTCGATTTTGATGCTACCAAAGAGGAACTCACGGCAACGGTGGCATGGATTAGGTTGCCCGGGATGCCGGCCCACCTGTACCACAATAAGACATTTCGAACGATTGGCCGAATAGTTGGAAAGGTTGTTAAAATCGACCAACAAACGGCATCCCTTACGCGAGGCAAATATGCGAGACTAGCGGTAATGGTGGACCTCACTAAACCCCTATGTGTTAACTTCACTATCAATGGGAAAAACCAGAGGGTAGTGTAGGAGAGCCTTCCGGTTATTTGCTTCTGGTGTGGTCGGATTGGGCACTCCGGCAACTCTTGCCTTCACCACCCGACCCCCACTGAGCAAGATGCTTATAATGGCCCCCACACTGTTGTGAACACCAAGAGCGATAAGAATGGAGTCGGACCCTCAGGTGCTAAAATGCGATTCCGGATAGTGGCGTAGAAGAGCCGTACGAACCTTGGATCCAAGTGCCTCAACGTACACGTAAGCCTTACACAAAACGCAATGCTGGGATGGAGAGGACGCATCCTACCTCAATCCCACAGAGAAACGTGGGCTCTCGGTTTAATCTATTGGCTAAAGCGGACATACGGGAATCGACTCATGTCTTCGAGTTTGGTAGCTCGTCGACGGCACGTAACCAAGAAGAGCTGGCTCACACTAACAAGAGCGTGGATGGCAAGGGGGAGAAAGTTTGGCGCACGACGCTCGGCAAAGGGACCAACCACGGAAAGGCTAAGACCGAGATTTCTAGAGCGGGAACATCGAGCGGATCTAAAGAACATTCGGTCAAAGCACAAGCAACAACCCACAGTACAATCAGTGAGCTGGACAAGAGTAAGGACACAAGCAAGGATAGTCATGGACCCAAAGAGCATCTCACTACGTCTTCTCAAACTGAGCATATTCGAGTTAATGCGGGGCTGGAACCGACCACCAAGCTCTCGTTGTAATAGATGACATACAAGCGCGGCCCGAAGGAATAACCCAACTCTCGACATCTATGGTCTCCGACGAGGACGACCTAATGGTAGAAGGAGAGCAGATTATTCGGCGACAAGAGCCATGGCCGGAGGAACCAAGTACCTGTGGGAATCCAAAAGGCGAACCGCATGAGCATATAGGAATGGGGACCTCTTCAGACATGCAGGTCCTCAACCTGGATCAGTGACGATCGCAACCCCCTCCTTTGTGTTGTTTCTCAATGAATATACTCTCATGGAATGTGTAGGGTAAGGGCTTGCATGCTTTCCGGGGAGCCTTTTCTACCCTTAACCATCAATATAAACCGGATGTTGTGGCCTTGTTGGAGCCACGTATTAGTGGAGAGACTGCTGATAAGTTTGTGAGGTTTAGCAAATTTGATAATTCCTTCCGCATCGAAGCTCAGGGCTTCTCGGGGGGCATTTGGGTTTTATGGACGGATGAGGTGCACATAGATGTTTTATACTACACACGGCAAATGGTTCATGTCAGGGCATCTAAGAACTCCCATACCTGCCTAGTGACCTTCATTTATGCCAGCCCAAATGGGGCAATTCGTCGAAAACTGTGGGTCGACCTAAGGAGTTTAGCGGCGCACATTTCAGAACCATAAGTGATAGGTGGTGATTTTAATTGCCTCCTTCATCGTTCCGAGAAGATGGGTGGCTCTTACAACTTCTGCAACGTGAGTCCAGAGTTTGTTGATTGGATTTTTTATAGTAGCCTCCAAGAGGTAATCACAGATGGCCATCACTTTACTTGGTATCGCGATACTCGTCATGGTCGGGTGGCTGAAAAATTAGACCGGTTCATTGCTAATATTCCCTGGCTTGAGAAGTTTGAGTTGGGCCGAGTTCGTGCTCTCCCACGGCTTTAATCCGACTATACGCCCCTACTCTTGTCCTTTGGTCGACAAAATCCATCACCAACCAGAACAAAACCTTTCTGGTTCCTAGCGGCGTGGCTCCTTCATCCGACCTTTAAGGACATGTTAACAGATACTTGGCAGCCATCCCCATATTTTCTGGAAGCAGCGGCGAACTTTACGACCATGACGAAAGAATGGAACTTCAAAGTCTTCGGGAATATTTTTCGAAGGAAAAGAAAGTTACTGGCCCGACTAGGGGGCATTCAGAAATGCCGCCATCCACATGCACATCTACTGGACCTTGAAAAGCAACTTAGCAAGGAATTAGAGGGGGTCATTCGCCAAGAAGAATTGTTGTTGTTGCAAAAATCGACTCGGGACTGGTCCTACTTAGGGGACCGCAATACGACATACTTCTATCGTCAAATCAAACACCGTAGAAGACGATGCCGTATCACAGAGTTAGTTGATGACGATGGGAGTGTGATCACGGATCAAGAGGAGTTATGCAAATTAGCTTCTAATTTCTTTAAGAACATCTACATAATCGAGCCCGACCACGGGCCACACGATGCTCCGCTTAGCATCTTTCCCCCGTGCGATGGTGACGACATGGCTGGACTAGAAGATGTGGTCACTGACGATGAGATCTTTTCGGTCTTAAGCAACATGGGCCCCTTAAAAGCCCCCGGCATGGATGGCCTAAACGCACTCTTTTTCCAAAAGAACTGGGAGACAGTGGGCCCGGCGGTCCGAAACTTTATTCGCGAGATGTGGCATTCCGAGAAGGTCCCACAAGTAGTGAACCAAACACTGCTTGTGCTAATTCCTAAGACCGCGAATCCCAACAATATCAGGCAGTTTAGGCCTATTAGCTTGTTGAACGTAGTTTACAAGCTTTTCACAAAAATTTTGGTGAATAGAATGAAGAGCACTTTGTCCAAGTTGATTCACCTAGCTGAAGCAAGCTTTGTCCCGGGTCACCAGATATCAGATAACATTATAGTGGCTCAAGTATTAATACACTCGATGTGTGGGAAGCGCGGTGCTACGGGTTTAATGGTTATCAAAGTGGATCTCGAAAAGGCTTATGACTATCTGAAGTGGGACTTCGTTGATGAAACCTTGCGACTAGCTGGATACCCTGCAAAATTTATTCGCGCAGTCATGGCCTACATTACCTCTTCATCGATGAATCTCTTGTGGAATGGAATGATGGGGGAGGAGTTCAGGCCCACCAGGGGTGTTAGACAGGAAGACCCTATCTCCCCTTTCTTGTTTGTTCTCTGCATGGAGAGACTTGCACAAAATATATGCTTGGCAGTGGACCAACGGTCTTGGCATCCTATCTCGGTCGGGCGCAATGCTGTTCAGGTACCTTTTTTGATGTTTGCCGATGACTTACTCCTTTTCTTGGAAGCCTCTGATGACCAGGCATTGATCTTAAGACAGGTACTTGATGATTTCTGTGCCCGGTCGGGCCTTCGAGTAAGCCCGGCAAAAACACAAGTACACTTATCGCCTAATGTACCGGCCAGAGAACAAGAGCGGCTGGCCGCAATGCTTAACTTTAAGCTCACAAGTAACTTGGGTAAATATCTTGGCATGCCAATACTCCACGAACGCACGACCAAATCAACATACAACCATATTCTGGAGAAAACGGAGTCCCGGCTAGCCGGATGGCGTACACGAATGCTCTCGTTGGCTGGAAGAGTCACTCTTACCCAGTCGTGTCTCAGTACATTGCCATTCTACTCTATGCAGACCACACTACTTCTGAGTTTGATCACCGACGGGCTTGAGAGGAAATGTAGAGCATTTGTATGGGGGGTACCACCGAGCGGAAGAAAGCCCACCTGGTAGCATGGGATGAGGTCTGCAAACATAAAGATAGTGGCGGGCTGGGCATTAAAGACCTCCGTCGAATGAATAATGCGCTGCTAATAAAAGTGGGGTGTCGTCTCTTGACCAACACGAACACTCTATGGGCTCGAGTAATCACAGCTAAATATGGCCTGACTTTATGGTCGAGCTTGGAGTTGAGTTTTCAGCGGCAGGGATCAAGCTTTATGTGTGCTCTACTTAAAGTTTGGCCACATATCCGCAAAGGTATACGTTGGGTGGTGGGCAATGGTGAAACGGCCCGCTTCTAGCTTGACTCTTGGCTTGAGGGGGGTGGACCGTTGTTAAGGTTCACAAATCGCTATACGCAAATGGATGTTGAGGCTAAGGTTGTCGATCTTGTGGATGACAATGGCAGATGGAATTGGGAACGCCTGCAGGGCACCCTTCCCTTATCAGTAATCGTGCAGCTAGCCAGTACCCTCCCTTCTCGTGCGGACCCGGTGATGACCGTATAGTTTCGGCCGATGGCCGAGTTTCCACAAAAACTGCCTACCGAGCCCTATCAGGTAATGAGCGCGACCAAGACCAGCCGCTCTGGAGAACCATCTGGCGCGCACCCGCTCCACAAAGAACCCGCACTTTCTTGTGGCTCGCCGCTAAAGACCATTTACTTACGAACCTCGAGCGTGTGCGGCAACATATGTCCGTTTCTTCAGAATGCGATTGGTGCGGGGACCCGGAGTCAACCTCTCATGTGCTCCGTGATTGTCCCACTGTTGAGGAATTGTGGAATTGTCTTCTCCCAGCAGATCACGTTGGGAATTTCTTCCAGCTGCCAATTAAACCTTGGTTGTGCTCAAATTTATTGAAACATCAGCTGGGGACTTGTACGTTTTGGAGCAGCGTGTTCGCCATTACGGTGTGGAGAACGTGGAAGTGGCGGAATGAGCGCATTTTTCACAAAACAACGCTTAGCGTCGAAGCTTGAAGATTGGAGGTACTGCGGCTTGCGGAGGGGTACTCCCGAGCGACGGCGACTATGTGCAGGTTGTGGCCTCCATGCCCGTGACACGCATCATCGGTTGGCAACCGCCAGCCCCTGGGTGGATAAAGATTAATACATACGGCGCTACAAATACAACCACGGGCATGAGTTGTGTCGGTGGCTTACTTCGAAACGAAACGGGTAGTTGGATTGAAGGGTTTCTCTATAATATTGGTTTTTGTTCTGTTACGAGCGCGGAGCTATGGGGCATATTTCACGGTCTTCAACTGGCCTGAGCAAAGGGATTCAGGCAAGTGATTGTCGAGGTAGACAACCTTGTTGTGCAGAAGATGGTGTGTGGGTCGGATAATGATGTTGGTACCCATGTTGCTCTGGTTAGGACCATTCGCGATTTGATCCAAAGGGACTGGAGTATAAAGATTCAGCATGTACATAGAGAGGCGAATTGTGCAGCTGATCACATGGCGAACTTGGCAAAATCCTATCCTTTGGGTTTTCATCGTACCTCAACCCCTCCTATGGGCGTGGATAATTGGTTAGATCACGATATTTTTGGGGTGGCATACCCCCGTCGAGTCCTAGCATAGGTCTCTGTCTTCTTGCTTTGTACCCAAAAAAAAATTGCAAATAAATTTTAATATTTTTAAGTTTGCCATTAAATTTCGAACATTTTAATTGTGTTGCATGTTAAGCTCTTTTTGGTTTTCCGACCTCTTCCTTGTTGATGTGTTCAGCGAGGTGATGATAAGTCTTATCAACAAACGACATGGCTTTTTATGTATTAAAGCATACACATGTTTATTTCATCTTCATAATTTCTTCATGTCTTACACTCTCCCCAACTCCCAAATTATTTCCCTCTGCAACCCTAATTCGAGATTTTTCATCCCAAATATGAGGAGTTGGGAAAATTGAGAGTCAATATCAACAAAAAAGCAACGACAACGACAAACATTCCAAAAATCTCAATTTAGGGTTGCAGAGAAAAAAATTGGGAATTGAGGAGTGTGGAAAAAAATGAAGAAATTATGAAGTGGAAATGAATATATGTATGTTTTAAGACATAAAAAGCCACGTCCGATTGTTGCTGGGACATACCATCAATTTGTCGGACACATCAACAAAGGGGATGTCGGAAACCAATCGGAGCTAAACATAATTGTTACAATCATTTCTTTATTACAACCAAAAAAGAAAATAAGTGAAGGACGATAAAAAGTAATTGTTACAATTATTTCTTTATTATGTAGCTCTTGATTATTGCAAACTTTTTTAGCTTTAGCTTTACATTTCTCACTAATCTGAACGATATTCTCGCATCGTTCGCAAGGAAGGAGCTTGTAAACTTGCTTTGTGACGTGTGAGTATATTCTGGTACGTGATGCTATGTAATAAAAACTGAATGACATTCTTTTAAGTGTTTTGAATAATATTTGAGGACAAGTTCTGTAGCAATGACATTACTACTTAAGGCCTTTGCATTTAAAATAAACCAATAAATGAGAAATGTGTGTTGCCATTATTGCTACCCATAACTACATATAATACAACCAAACAAACAATAAAGATAAATTTCAAGAAATCGTACGGTCCTGGATAA
>CACSLK010027829.1:3827645-3840867 GCA_902706635.1 Striga hermonthica | reverse complement strand
AAAAAAAAAAAAAAACTTACAAAAACTTACAACACATAAGTGATCCAAACAGAAAAGAAAATCTAAATAAGATTAAAACAGTGAAAGAATACTAAAAATGTGATAAATAAATAGGTCATGAAAATGAGTACAAAAAATATCTGGATAAATAAACACCAATGATTTTCACCTAATAACAACATGAACTTTGAGCTAAGTAAAAAGCAAGGAGATAAATAGAGAGTTTCAATAAATGATTTTGGAGTTGAATGACCATTTATACGTTGTAATTTTTTTTAATTTTTTTTTTTTATCCACAAGCACACGATTTCTTCAAATTTATCTTTTTTGTTTGTGTGGTTGTATTATATGCATTTATGGGTAGCAATAATACTAACACACGTTTATCTTTATTAGTTTATTTTAAATGCAAAGGCCTTGAGTAGTAATGAGCAAGAGAACTGGTTCAAAGCGTCCATTCTGCTCTAGAAGTTGAAGGGGAGGATGTGTATTCTCAATTTTGGCCAGACGAAAAACAGAGAAGGTAACCCTAATTCTAGTTGAGATCCACTCCAAGGGCAAAATAGGTAGTCGGGAAGACAGTACAATCCGAGGCCCCAATTTGAGGTCAAGAAATTTCATTTTGTCTGTTTCGTTTTGCTCAATAGCGTGAGAGTTGGGTAATTAGAAATGCATGTGCAAGTGAGTGAGTGTCATCAGATATGGGTTAGATATTGAGTGGAGTTTTGCACTTTGCAGTTGTTCGAACTTCGAAATGGGCTTTTCATTATGTTTCTTTGAAAAAGGAATATTTTTTTACAAAGAATTCGTTTTTGATGTTATGCAGTGTAAGTTTATTTTCAAATGTGTTTTTGACTTTATGTACAAAAAATTATGTGGGAGACTATTACATTAAATAATAGTTTTCTGGAAGTATCCTTTGCAACCATTATTTTGATTACTTTGCAGCAAAACTACGGCGGATGCCTTGACCTTGATCTCATCGGAAAAATTCTCAATTTCATTTTAGATTTCACGGCTAACAATTCCCTTGGTTGAAAATTGATCGTGGTTCGGCGAGTGGAAGCCCAAGAAACCATGTGCTCAACTGTGATCTCCCGCGAGGGATTGGAGAAAGATCTATTTGTCGCTTGGGCAAAGTAGATCCAAAACTTCTAATTCACCCAGACAAATAGATTCATTAATAGAGAGATGAAAGACCCCTTTTAAATTATTCAAAATTGAAAATTTCATAACATGAAAAAAAAAATCGTGTTTGGGGAAAAACAAATGGATTAGGATGTGTCTTTCGGCAAAATTTTCAAATGGGCTGCGAGTTTTTTTTTTTCCCAGCAAAAGGTGGAAAGAGGAGGGTTGAAATTATTTTCGCAAAGTGGAGGAGTGAATATGCCGCTTGCGGCGTAAGTGTGCATCTGTCATTTGCAGCGTCAAGTGTGTGCATTTCCAATGTTAGGTTGCAGACAGGAGTGGAGAAGGCAAATGGAGAAGGTCATTCTATGTTAACTTCCATTTCAAGGGCAAAATAGGCATATTGCTAGAAAAATTAACATGTGTCAGTATTAGGACACACACCTGAATAAAAAATTAAAGGAACAATATTCGAAGTGTTTTATCTTTTATATTTAGACTAAGATAGACGACGAGAAAAATATTTATATAAAAAGACAAAACTTAAGTAGAGTATAAAATATGTTTAATGGAAGAGGATAAAAAAATATAAGACAAAAAGATGAAGGGTATATTAGGGAATTCATTACATAAATGTACACATGTCAACATAATTGACATAGTTTGATAATTAAAAAAATGAAAAAAAAAACTCATTCTTCTAGACTATGAGAAAAATAATTATATAAAAAGACAAAATTTAAGTAGAGAAAAAGAAAAAATTAGGGAACTCATTACATAAATGTACACATGTCAACACAATAGACATGGTTGGATAGTAAAAAAATGGAAGAAACCCCATTCTTCTTAAATATACTAGGGGCAAATGGCCGTGCACAGCACGGCCGGCCCGCGTAAAATTTAAGTACTTTTTATTTATTTTTCAATAAAAATTCAATATTTTTTGCATTTCAAAAGTTTTTTTGTCCATATAAATAAGAACAAAATATGAGGTATATCATGTAGAAAGTTATTTCATACATAAAACATGCATTTATTAATAGAGAATAAATGAGTCTTTTTTTTTCTTCGAAATAGCTCCAAAGGTATGAGAGGAATTTTTTTTTTTTTTTCATTTTGATTCATAGAGAAAATGTGTATCATTTCCCTGATTTTAGTTCATACAGAAAGTACAATGGATCCTCTCATAAGGTAGTTAATCTTGCTCCTGGGTTGAAATTCTTAAAACGATAACTGGTTACAATCATTGACCCATAAATCTCCAACTCAACTACATACAGTTTCTTCATTTGTCCATATAATTATTTTATATATAAATATTCAATCATAACCCGAGATAAAAATAAATAAAACTCAACAATTATGAATATGAATTCATAAAACTCAATAATTATACAAACTTTTGATAAATCTATTGCACTCACCAAGGTGGGGCTGCGTCTAGTGAAGTTAAGTCGACTTTCATAACTCATAATGCTCCAAAGAACTATGCAAACTAATACAATGCATGGTAAAGAATGATACTTTGTAGATAGATAATAAAACCATCATTAACAAAACCAAACGAGTGGGTCTCTTGTGCGAAGAGTGGCTTTTCTCTTGTGAGAGACTAGGGTTCCACTTCTGGTGAATTTCATCTTTTGATTTTCATACTGTTTCTTCCCAATCCTTTACTATTAATTATTCTCCAATCCTAGTCTATTAAATTTTCCAATTAGCAGAATTATGGAATTAGGCTCTTCGGGTTCATCAGAGCAAGAACTGGTAGGGAAGATGGCAAATTTTATTCTTTCAGAGAAGAAAAAAACAGGGGTGAAGCTTGGAATAGCGGACGGAATACATAGTGAAGAAGAATGCAAGAAAAGTCTTTTTTGCAAAGTGTTCGGGGAGAAGAAAGTGAATTACTCTGGATTGAAGAACACAATGACAAATATCTGGCCGATCAAAGAAGGCTTCACCATGAAGGAATTGAGTTTGAACTGCTTCCAATTTGTTTTCAACTCAGTTCAGGAGAAAGAAAAAGTGCTAAGGGGAAACATCTGGAGCTTTGACAACCAGTACCTAATAATGAAGAATTGGGAAGAAGGGATTTGCCAAAAAATTGACGAGCTCCATAGTATCGATATATGGATTCAAATATAAAATGTACCAGTTAATTGGATGTCCACTGAAGCCGGTTTCAAAATCGGAAGTGTATTCGAGAAAGTTCATAATGTCATTATTCCAGAGTCAGGCAGCATCAAAGGCAGGCACATGAAAATTAAGGCTCAAATAAACCTGGAAAAACCTCTAATTAGGGGAACCAAGGTCTCTTTGAATGGTAAAGCTAACTGGGTGGAATTCAAATACGAAAATCTTATTGGTTATTGCTATTACTGCGGCAAAATCGGATATCTTGAAAAGAAATGTCTTAAAAGGCAAGAGGATGCGGACAATGGAAGATTGCAGGAAGGTCAGTATGGTGAATGGCTTAAAGCTCCTTTCTTCACAGGACCAGGGCCAACAAAATCTTCTCAAAGGTCTCTTGAAAAGAAGAGTAATAGCCAGGATTGCAAATGGTTAATAGTTCAAGAAGGATCTAAAGGAGGTGAAAATGAGGAAGCAGAAAAAGAAGTCAACTCAGAAAGCTCAAATTCAGTTGACAATGCCAAGTGTTCAAGGAAGGAAAAGAGCATAATACCCTCTCTCAAAGAGAACTGACATAGAAGCAGTGGGGACGGAGAATGGGCAGGAACCTGATAATAGCATGGACATTGGTATTGGAGAAGAATGCTTGGGGCAAATGAAGAGTGAAGGGCTGGTTCAAAGCAACAAGGGGGATGATAACCAGCTTCTAAACTACCATGAAACCAATTATGGGAGCAAATCAAACCAACCAACAGGAAAACAAAATGATGAGTTAAAAAGACAAAAATGGAGAAAAACCAGAGAATCCAGGGCTCAATCCAAGAAAGGGAGAATTACCTTGTCAGAGATGGGCAGTAAAAGGAGACTTGAAGAATTGGATATCACCAACTTAGACAGTCAAGAAGGCCAGAAAAAACTGAAAAGGATCATGAGTGCGGAGCAAAATGAAATGGAATTGGAGGTGGTGGGTGCCGACCTTAATCGGGCCCCAAGTTCCAAATGAAGTTCCTGGTGTGGAATTGTAGAGGGTTGGGGGGATCCTTTACAATTTCCCAACTGAAGGAGGTTATTAGACTCCACCTCCCAGACATGGTTTTCCTTAGTGAAAGAAAGAAAAAAAATGCTTTTGTAAATACAGTAGCTAAAAATATTAAAAATCTAGTAGGTTGGCAGTGCAATGCTCCAGTGGGCAGAAAGGGTGGTTTGTTCATAGGGTGGAGTTCCAATGTTATTTTGCATAATTGCATCTGGACTGCATTTTGTGTGGAGGTTGAATTTAGCTAGATTGGGACTGAGGAAAAGCTCTGGGCAACATTTGTTTATGCAAGTACTGATGCATCAATTAGAATTGATCAGTGGGATTTCCTTCTCAAGGCTAAAACCAAATGGGGAGATAATTGGTGGCTAGGTGGAGATATTAATGATTTGGTTTGCCAGGAGGAAAAGCAAGGGGGAAGGACCCGTTCAGACAAGAGCTTTGAGAATTTCAGAAATTTCATAAGGGAAATGGGAATGAGTGAAATCCAATTCAAAGGCTACCCTTTTACTTGGGCCAACAACAGGAGGGATGAAGGCTTTGTGGAAGAGAGGATTGACAAATGCTTTGGGTCTCCTAATTGGATGCTTAAATTCTCAAATGCTGAGGTTCTCCACATTCCAAGACACTCATCAGATCATTGCATGATTCTCTGGAACTCTAACTCAGACAAAAGAAGAATGAAGAAGAGATTCATCTTTGATCAAAGATGGACTAAAAAAGAGAAGGCCAAAGACATCATAGCAGAAGCTTGGGACTTGTCTGTTCAAGGGACACCTCTAATCAGAATTCAGAGAAAGATAACCAATTGCAGAGTAGCTCTTCTCAACTGGCAAAAGAAGGAGACTTCTAATTCTGCCAAAACAATATCCTTCTGTACTTCAAAGATGGAGGACTTAATGCAGCAGGGGGGTAAAAAGAACTGAAAATTTTGGGCTGAGCTGAATATGAAACTTAAACAAGCATATAAGGCAGAGGAAAGCTTCTGGAAACAGAAATCAATAATTCAATGGCTAAAGGAGGGAGACAAGAATTCGAAATATTTCCATGCTTGTACAGTTCAGAGGAGAAGAACCAATGGCATTGAGAAGCTCATTATAGAATCAACTGGTCAGGAGTGCACCACTAAAGAAGAGATCTTGGATGAAATTGAGGATTGGAATAAGGACTTGTTCAGCTCAAATCAACATGGTGCAAATGCTATGCTTCTCCAGAGTATGCTTAAAGCCATCACTTCTTCCCAGAACAAAGAACTTACAAAATCGGTTACAATGGAAGAAGTCCAAAAGGATCTCTTTGATTTAAATCCAAATAAGGCACCCGGTATTGATGGTATGTCCCTGTTGTTCTTCCAATTTTCTTGGGACAAAATTAAGAATTGCATTTTTGAGGTTGTGGCTGATTTCTTTTGTTGGAAAAAAATTCCTAAGAGTGTCAACCATACTTTAATAACCTTAATCCCAAAAATTAAAAATCCTACCAAGATATCCCATTACAGACTGATTAGCCTTTTGAATGTGGTGTATAAGATTATTTCTAAAATCCTTGCCTGCAGACTGAAAATTGTCATCTCTTCTTGCATTAGCCTTAACCAATCTGCCTTTGTCCCTGGAAGACAAATCCTTGATAACGTGGTCATTGCTCATGAATGCCTTCATGTTTTGAATAATCTCAGAAAAGGAAAAAAAAGTTATGTTGCTATTAAACTTGATATGGCCAAAGCCTTTGATAGAGTCGAGTTGAAGTTTTTTATCTCTGTTGTGGCTAAGCTGGGTTTTGATAACAAGTTCACTCACTGGATCTATAGTTGCATCAGCTCTGTGCACTTCTCTTTTAATCTTGGAGGGGAAGTTTGTGGTTTTGTGAATTCTTCTAGAGGAATAAGACAAGGAGATCCGATTTCTCCTTATCTCTTTATTCTTATTTCTGAAGCACTCTCCAATCTTCTACACAAAGCAATTTCCAGTAAACAGATGCAAGGGATCAGAATTTGTAGAAAAGGCCCTTTGATCTCTCATTTATTTTTTGCGGATGATGCATTGCTATTTTGTGACACTTCTTCAAGTTCTATCCAGTGTATGATGCAGATTCTGAAAGACTATAGTGAGGCTTCTGGTCAAATGGTGAATTTTGAAAAATCATCATGTTTCTTCAGCAAAAACTGTGATGCAGCAACTAGAAGTAATGTGTGCAGAATTCTTGGTGGAATGCAGGAGCAGAAAAAAGGAAAATACCTTGGACTTCCAATGGTGATTGGGAGATCAAAAAGGGATGTGTTCCAGTATGTTGAGGAAGTTACTCGCTCTAAAATTCTGAATTGGAAAGGTAATTTCCTAAGTGCTGCTGGTAAGGCAATCTTGATAAAATATGTCATTAATTCCTTGTCTGTTTACATCATGTCATGCTTCAAAATTTTTCAAGCAATCTGTGAAAACATAAACAAAAAGGCTAGAACTTTCTGGTGGGGAGGGGGAGCTGCTGAAGGCTCTAAAAAGCTTGCTTGGGTTAGCTGGGATATGATGTGTGCTTCAAAAAATGAGGGAGGCCTAGGGTTAAGGCATCTTGAAACTTTTAATGTGGCTCTTCTGTCAAAACAGCTCCGGTGACTCATCACTATGCCTAATTTGTTAATGAGCCAAATTATGAAGACAAAGTACTTCCCAACTTGTGGTATCCTCAATGCTAAAGTTAAACATCAAGACTCATGGGTCTGGAAGAGTTGGGCTAAAGCAAGAGAGGCTCTGTCTTATTGCTTAAGGATGGAAGTGGGGGATGGAAAAAACATTCGGATTTGAGAAATCCCCCTGGGTTCCTAACCTGGTAAATTTCAAGCATAAAGGCAGACTTGGCAGGGTTTCTGAAGTTGAATGGGTTAGTGACCTGCTTCTGGAAAACAAAAAGGAATGGAATACCTCACTAATTCAAAGCCTATTCACAATTCAATTCAAAGCCTATTCACAATTCAAGAGGCTACTGAAATCCTTAACATTCCTCTGTTGGATACTGATAACATGGATTGATTCATATGGGTGAATGAAAAAAAAATGGTATCTTCTCTGTTAAATCATGTTATAATACCATTTTGGAAAGAAAGAAGTTGGAGACTGCAGTACCTGAGAGTAGCACAAGTGCAACCATCAAGAGAAAAATGTGGTTAACTTTATGGAATCTCCAGGTAAAACCTAAAATCAAAGTCTTCCTCTAGAGATGCATTCATATCTCCCTCCCTGTGGCTGAGAAATTGAACATTAAAGGCATCATTTCATCACCTCTGTGTTGCTTCTGTGGGGAAATTGTTGAAAATCAGACCCATGTATTTTTCAATTGTGAGAGGGCACAAAAGTATGGAAATTATCTCATATTCATTGGGATCATGCTCAAATCAGAACAGATAATCTTTGTGGCTGGTGGTCAGACTTTTGCAATGCAGTTCAAGGAGAATGTTGGGAGGACAAATTAGAACTCTCTTTGTATCTCTTATCATGGTTATGGAAAACTAGGAATCTGTGGCTTTTTGAAAAATCTCTCGTTTCTGAATTAGATATTGTGGAGAAAGCTAGAGAAGAATGGCTGGGATTCAAGAATGCTCATTCAATGCTAGCTTCTCTTTTTTGCTACTTAGGGGCTGCAGCAAACATAGTAGAGCAAATTCTGATATTTGTCAGTGCTAGTGTTGTTCCAGGAGCAGGCTGTGGTATTGGATGTATTGCTAAGAGAGCAGATTCTGAGGAGACTTGCAGGGTGTGGCAAAACACCATTCCATCTTGCTGGGACTTGGAGGAAGTTGTTCTAAATGGTATACAACAAGCTCTTTGGAAATCTTTCATGCTGGATTGGAGGAGCATTGCGATTGTGATTGATGATGAGGTTATGGCCAGAAACCTCAATAAGCCAGGGAATTTCAGTGTTAACTTGAAGACCATAACCGAAGACATTTTCCAATTGGCTTATCTTTTCACCAGCTGCTCTTTTGTTTTTGCTTTTCACCCTTCTTTGGATAGTTGTTCTAGTGTTGCATTAGATTCAGCTGTTTCAGCTTGTAACCATGATTGGGTTGATTGTTTCCCAAGTTGGATCTAGTTTTTAGATGTAGATTGGTTCTCTTTTGTGATCAGTGGATCACCGATTTGTACAAACTCTTCTTTTTGTGAGTAATATTGATTCTATCGTTTGGAAAAAAAAAAAAAAAAAAAAAAAAAACAAAACCAAATGAGTAGTAAAAATGGATGTTTTGGGGTTAAAAAACCATTGGCTAAGCTATTTATAAAAGGAAAAAAAAAAAATCCAAGCATACAAGTTTATAAACCATACATGTATGCCAACGAAATTCAATATAGTGAAATTTGACCCCAAAAAAAAAAGAACCTATAACAAAATAAAACTATAACTAAGAATGCAATAAATTGAGAGGTAATGATACTAAACCTTAGAATTTATTCATGTTGTTGTCTATTACTATGGGAAATTTGATTCACCATCTACAAATAAGAATCATAAAAGAAAATCAAATAAGAAGAGAATAGACTTTTATCTTATCGAACAATGGTTCAATGTCAGGCAGTCGGCATATCTTGCCCTCTAAAAAAAACCTTCGAACATATGTCCATTGCAGTACCTAAAATTTTTAATTCATGTCAGCCCGCAAGTTGGGAGCCACAGGTAAATAACATCCAACTTCACGTATGTAAGTCCCAAAATTGGTTAGAGCCTACACAAGAAAACAAACATAAGCACACAAGTGTCTCGAGCATTTTTTTTAGTGTAGGAATGACGTATTTTAATAATGCTAAGGAGCCAACTGTTGGCTCCGTTATAGAGCCAACAGCCAATGGGACAGCTCCATGTGGAACTGTCCAACACTGTGACATATTTACTCTTTGTTATTAGTTTCAATTTTCCTTTCAAATAAAAATCTCCTTCCATTATTTTTCTAACCACACCTTTGGCAACCTCATTTGCCACAACTAAAACTCTACTATTTCAATTATTTTTCAAAAAAACCAAAATACATAAATGTTCGTGTAAAAATTATAGTAAAAGAGTTTGAGAATAACATAATTTAACTCATTACATTAACATTGTGCTCGGAGTGTAAGAAAACACAAAGTTGTGGTTCTTTTTAGTTTTCATTAATTTTCAGTTTTCAGAACCACATAAGTACAAAAACACTGCAAAGGCAAATAATTAAAATTAATGAAAATAATACTTTATCAGTTAAATATTAACTAAGACCATATTCCAGGATTCGTCTATATTTATGATAAAATAAGGAAATGCTACGGTCCCGTTACGGAACCATTCCGTCGAGTTTGTAACAGTTAGATTATTATGTAACCGTCGGGAATAGTTGATCTAACGGTTATAAATTCTGACGGAATGGTACCGTAACGGGACCGTAGTATCTCCCTGATAAAATAATAGCAGCGATTTACCAATTAATAGTAACTAAGACCAATATTCATTACAAGTGTTAAAATTTTCATTATATTACTGGAAAAGTATTAGAGGAGCAAAACAAGAAAAAAAAAGGTGAAATACAAAGCCTATAAAACTTAAGGTTATAAATGGCTGAAGGTAAAAAAAAAAAAAAAAAAAAATGTAGAGAGAATCCATGGCTAAAGGAGTGAGGGTGAGGAAATGTAGAGACCGAAAAAGAGCAAAACAAAGACCATAAAAGCTAAGGGTGTAAATGATATTACACTCCATAATCTATTACGTGTCAAACGTAGAGATGTCTAAGAAATGAATAAACTAATATTTGATGCTATAGTAGTAAGAACTTCGTTATATTAATTATCTAACATAGATAACATAGATATAGATTTAGATATAGACTTAGATAATAGATATATGATCTTAATTCCAAACCGTATTAAGCCTAATTGAAAGGCTGGTATAGTACACAAGTTTATTTAGCATGAATTTATATTTTGCATAAACAGAATTTGGTTTTTGCTAATTCGGCCTAAAAATTACTATAAGCTACTATTTATTTATTTATTTATTTGCGAACAATAGGCGATTTTGCATCAGCTTCGCAAGTTATTATATCTAGTTAATTTATGATTTTGATTGACACTGAATAAATAGTGGAATAGCCAAAAGCAGATAGGTCATGACTGAACATGTATATTTGACCAATTGATTGAATAGTGAGTTATTTTATATAAATAAGTTAACCTATCAATAGTGTAGATAGTTAACTACACAAAATTTGTTTTATATAAATAAGTACTAGATATTGAATTTGCATAATTCGAACAACTCTTGTATTATTTGTTTATATTTATTGTAGGTCACTTAGAAAGCACACGCAAGGCAAAATAAAAGAAAGATTGACTAAGTTATTAATTAAGTTTCCTTCTGTGTTATTCACTGTATATTGACTTGGATATTATGTTGATTTGTTTCTTATTAAGGAACACGAAACAAAGGAGCTTGTAGAGACTAAAAGGCACGTTGTTCTTTCATCCATCGTGTAAAAAGAATAATGAAGATATGGACCAGATTGATCAAGATCTGGCGAATCTCACAAATAAGAAACATGCTTGTCGTTTTATGCCTATTAGAACAATCTTAAGTAGGTTGTTACATGTCTTAAGTGACAAGTGACTGGTATCATTTCCTACCTGAGCTGGAAGTCCCATAAAGAAGACATGGTAGAGCTGCAAAAACACATTGATACATCTGCATCCATAAATTAATCCATAGCCTCACTCGTCTACATACTGCTCAGTTCAAGTGCGATGGAGCTTGGAAGTTTGAAGTGCTACAACTTCTAGGATGTAGTCATTGTATATTTGGGGATGAGACGCTTGAATCCGTCAGCACATTACGTATTCGTTTTGCAATAAGGGCAACTCTTGCCTCGGTTGATTTTCTTCCCATATTAAGATCTCTGTATTCTTGTATTCTATTTTTAGTTCAACTTGTAGAGCTGAACCATACTATTCAGTTTGTAGGTTTTCTGTGTAACTCTAAACACTTAGTCTGTAACACACGAAATGAGGGAGCTTGTAGAGGCTAAAACACACGAAGGTCTATCGTTGCTCATTCATAATGTAAGAAGGATATTAAAGATATGAATCAGATTGATCACGATCTACCGAATCTCGCAAGTAAGAAAAATTGTGTTGCTAAACATCGATCTTGAAAATTTTACATTGAAGAAAAGTTGTCCAAGATCTTAAACTCGGGACTAAGGAAGATGAATACATATTTAGAAGTCATCATTTTTTTTTTTGATCACCAAGAGAGAAAAGAAATTGTACTTGTATTGAGAATTTTGAGAAATCATTGGGCTCGTTTTTTCATTCTATTTCATAGACTTCGCGGACCTTTCGGTTCGTGCTCTTATGGCCTAAAAGTTTAAAAATTATATCTTTTTTGTTTTACTCACGACACTCACTCGGAAGAATGTTCGTGTGTCTTTCACTTGTTAGCCAAATAAAGTAACTAGTTTAAATGGAACTAGTATTTGATCCTGTGCATTTGCACAGATATAAAGTACGTTTTTGTTTGTATTTATTTATCAGACATGTACTTCTATCATATAAAAAATATTACTTTTTCTTAAGTTAATTTTATCATTCATAATTAATTGAAATTTAAATTTGATTTTAACCATGCAACGTTTACATTAGTAACATGAATAAAATAATTATATATTTGTAGCATATATTAAGAAAATTAACATAAATAAAAAAATGTAACGGTTTTAGCAGATTAATGAGTAATTAATTAAAAAAAAAAAGTAACTCCTTTTGGAGGGAAATAAAAATAAGTTTTATTAAATGTTTTATATCTAAGTCTCTATATATAATAAGAAGGAGTTGGAACACTATTCCTTTATTATTTTTTTATTTGTTAATAGCCTATTGTTTTGACATGTGTACTTTCACTATTGAAGTACCTATTTTGCTCTTACTTCCTTGAGTCTTTTGCCTTCTAAATTATTATTATTAATTTTTTTTTTCTTTTAGTCTTCTTCATTAGGCAATGAATGAGTTTCAAATGTTCCTAAAAAATCCTTCTTTCTTCATCTTTATACCTTCATCATTTTATACCTTATTTTTAATTCAAAAAAAAAAAATTAATGCCCAAACATTAATAATGCATGTGTTTGCTCAATCTCAAAATAAAGGCATGATATTCAAATTATTTGAATTTATATGAGTCTTTTTTTTTTTCTCCAACACAAACAACCAATATATTAAAAACTCATGATCAAAGGTTCATACAACATGATTACCTAAATAGGTACACACTTACAAGCAATTCTGCAAATCGAATTACTTCAATCAACGAGAGATCAACACTAACCTCCCTAAAAAGCCTCCAAGGCCAAATCAAAAGAACTAAAACATGCTACCTTATCATAAACAAAAGAACACTTAGAAAATGAGGCTACAATGGTATGGATTTCAGCTACCAAATCAGCTCATGTAGCATTGGTGTCTTCATTGTGGTTGAGTATTTGGGCCATTTGGTAAGAGTCAACACAGCAGTATATAGATGTTTCACTTCCAGTTTGCTGCAGCTTCATCAAGCCCCATCTTACAGCTTTGAGCATAGCTTCTTCCTCATTTGCAGCCCTCTCTAAGCCTTCTTTCCAGCTAAACTTCACACCCCTGTCATTTCATGTTTTTCATGTTTAGAATAGTTTTTAAAAAATCTAGCTGGAGTTTTTTTTACTTTATAGTTCATACTACATTCTTTTATTGATATGTGCACATGGCTCATGTTTGAATAATTTTTTTTAAGTGCATAGGAAATTTAATTTTGAATTAGTTTGTGTGCTATTATTTCTAGCCTTGTTGTTTATATTTTGTATTTATGATTTGACTAATAATTTTATTTTTCAATTGCTTATGGTATGATTATACACGTCATTTAATTTTCTTCTTTTAGGTTTGACAAGTGGTTGAAGTA
>CACSLK010027829.1:3774581-3786715 GCA_902706635.1 Striga hermonthica | reverse complement strand
CAAGTGTGAAGACCAAAACCCACCATGACTAAGGCCCTCGGGCTGGGTGGTCGCTTGTTTAGAACATCCCTTGGGGTGGGCAGGTTGGTCGACTACTCACGCCCTCGGGCTGGGTGGCCTCCTGTTTAGAACATTCCTCGCGGGTGGGCAAGTGTGAAGACCAAAATCCACCATGACTAAGGCCCTCAAGCTGGGTGGTCGCTTGTTGAGAACATCCCTTGGGGTGGGCAGGTTGGTCGATTACTCGCGCCCTCGGGCTGGGTGACCTCCTGTTTAGAACATTCCTCGCGGGTGGGCAAGTGTGAAGACCAAAACCCACCATGACTAAGGCCCTCGGGCTGGGTGGTCGCTTGTTTAGAACATCCCTTGGGGTGGGCAGGTTGGTCGATTACTCGCGCCCTCGGGCTGGGTGGTCTCCTGTTTAGAACATTCCTCGCGGGTGGACAAGTGTGAAGACGAATTCCCTACGACCAAGACCTGGGAGCCTAGTGAGAAGATACGAAGATCAGAGAATCGAGATGAGCGGGATCTCAAAACCCGACGAACGAGCACCCAGTGAACGAGCGCTAGGATAGAGAGGTAGAGACAGACGAAGCGGTGCAAAAAACCCATCATGTCTAAGGCCGTGAGGCTGGATGGTCGCATGTTTCGACCACCTCTAAAGGTGGGCATGTGTTCAAAAATCTAAAACCCATCATGTGTAAGGCCGTGAGGCTGGATGGTCGCATGTTTCGACCACCTCTAAAGGTGGGCATGTGTTCAAAAATCTAAAACCCATCATGTCTAAGGCCGTGAGGCTGGATGGTCGCATATTTCGACCACATCTGAAGGTGGGCATGTGTTCAAAAATCTAAAACCCATCATGTCTAAGGCCGTGAGGCTGGATGATCGTATGTTTCGACCACATCTGAAGGTGGGCATGTGTTCAAAAAATCTAAAACCCATCATGTTTTAAGGCCGTAAGGCTGGATGGACGCATGTTTAGAACATCTCCGAGGATGGACATGTGTTCAAAAATCTGATGTGAAGGGTACTATATGTGTGTGGTGCACGTTATGGCAAAAATCTGGGTAATCAATCAAGTACAAAGCAAACATAATAGCATAATTAACGAAGAGAATCATTAAAGAGACATACAAGAATATCAAATCAGCTAATGCAAAAGATCGTCGACAACAAAGACGACTTAAATAAAACATTCATATTCCAATAACCATGATGCATTGTCAGAAGTACATAGCTCAGATTCAAAACAAATAAAGCAGAAACAACAAAGCTAAATCTAAGGAGGAGGAGTTGCGGTCGAGTCTGCGTTGCTCTGATTAGCGTTTGGCTCGGGCGGATGGCTGGTTCCGGAGGTCGAGTCACAAGCTTCATTAAGAGGACGTTGTCGAATAGACTCGGCTAACGCGGCCAGCATCGGAGCTGGAGGAGTTACACCATCAGGCAGAGCATAAGTTTTCTTCAGGATATCTGATCGAGCCAGAGTCCTTTCAAGCAACCCCGACCACCACTCGTACTCAGGCGGCAAGGTAGGATCACCTTGGAAGCTAGAGGGAACCTTGGGCAAGGCCTCCCAGATAGCCCCAGGGTCCAGCTGCTCAAAATCGTCCTCGGCGATCTGCTCGCCGGCCTTCTGAAGGGCGAACTGAAAACAGTACACCCCAAAGTCTTGCACCTCCTTTAAAAATTGTGGCGACCGCAGGTAGTCGGCCACCACTTGCTCGCGGTACTCGCGGAGGAAAAGCTGCCCAGTTGTTGTGCCCCACATCATTTGCCGAGCTCGAAGAGCTGCAGCATCAGTGTCGCGTTTGCATTGGCTGGCGTGGGCAGCCCTCTCTTTGGCTAAGGTAGCCTCCAGCTCAGCTCGAGCAGCCTCTGCCTGCACCCGAGCAGCCTCCGCCTGTGCTCGAGCAGCCTCCGACTTCACTCGAGCAGCCTCCGACTGCGCTCGAGTCGCCTCTGCTTGGGTTCGAGCAATCCGCTCTTGCTCGAGCGCAGTCTCCTTCTCCTTCAGCGCAGTTTCTTTTTCGGCCACCGCAACCTCCTTTACTGTGAGAGCGGCTTCTCTCTCCGCGAGAGCCTCATTCTTCTTTGTGAGTTCTCCGTCAAGGGATTTAAGCTTGACTTCAAACTCAGTCTTTTGCTCGGTATGCGTCTCGCGGAGCTTAGCGTTGTGGTTCAGGAGGTCGAGCTTTTATCTTGCAAGTAGCCGATAGTGCCCTCGAGGCCCTTTATGGACTTCCCCGAGCTGTCTCGCGCCTCTTTAGCCAGAGGCAAAAACTCGACTAAGCCCTATAATTAAAAAGGGTGAGATGGTTCAAAACATGTATAGCGTCAAAAGAAAAGGTCGGAGAAAATCGAAGCAAAGATAAGACGAAAGTGATACCTGGGCGAGCCATCGGGCAAGTTTATCACCAACCTCTGGGAGCGTGGCACATCTCTTTTTGCGGTCGTCCTCGAGGAGAGCACCTTCGAGGCGGTCGACCACTTCATTCGTAGAGGTCGACAATAGAGAAGTAGACCGTGGGGCTAAAGGATTTGGCGGAAGATGGTTGTCGCGCGCTCGCTTCCAAACCACTTCGCCTTGGTCGGTACGAGAGTGCTTCCCCAGGGTAACTTCCCGTCCCCCATCATCTTGATTGCGGGACTCGACCAGAGCCTTGGTCGATCCCTCAGGGGGGGAGGGGGGTAGAAGACTGTTGGTTGGAGGGAGGTCTTTCTTGAGTCCTGGTTTTGGACGAGGTAGCAGGTTCAGAGGATTTATCCGTAGCCTTGGCGGAAGTGGCATCTTTGGAATGGGAAGCTCGATGGTCGACTTTTTGGCGGTCGTCGGTTTTCTGGCAGTCGTCGGTTTTCTGGTGGCGACTGCCAGTTTTTTGTTGGCGGTCGGTGGTTTTGGTTTGACGATCGTCAGCTTTGGAGGTTCTCGAGGACTTGGTGGCAGCGACCGAAGTAGAAAACTGTTGAAGGGTTTTACCAGGAGGAGGTGAAGGAGTTTGGCGCGTTTGTTGCTGCTGTTGCTGTTGTTGCCGTTGTTGAGGTTGTTGCTGTTGTTGTTGTTGTTGTGGTTGTTGTGTTTGTTGTGGTCCTGGTGGCGGCGGCGGTGGCAAGGGAGTCTCGCGCGCAGGCGACCCTGGCTGTGGCTCCGGTCGAGTCCCGGAGGAAGTAGTCGACCCCTCAGCCTGACCCATGGTCGAGCCAGAAGTAGCCACTGTCTTCTTTTTTAGAGGAGTTTTCCTCGGGGGAATATTAAAACTGGGCACCTCTGCAAAGAAACAACGAGAAGATTACATTTGATATTATCGAAAATTATTCAACACGAGAAGCAAAGGAACACATAGCTATTCAAGTAATCTGGTCGAGGATTACCTGGATCATTTCAATCCGAACGAGATCAAGGATCTCATTGGTTGGAGGAGGACAAGTTTTGCGGGTGAGCAGACCACATTGATGGAGCAGGCTCTCGTCCTTGAGAAGTTCTTCCGACGCAACAGACTTGGCATTCCAAGTTGCGACCCGTTGCTCAAAAATGGGGTTTGAAAGAGGAGCAGAAACTTCTTGAGGAACCTCCTTGACCAGGGGATGGAAGGCCAAGGGAAAGGCTCAGCAGGTCGGACAAAAATAAATCGATCAATCCACTTGGGAAGATTGAAGGGAACGTCGTTGATAAAATGAGCACCATTACGGCTTTTTAAGTAAAGGCCTCGACCTTGCTTGGAAGGGGCGTAGCAGTAGTGGAAGAAGGCAAGATCGAATCGACCAAGGCGGATGTGGCAAAGAATGATGAAGGTGGTCATGAAACGGATGGCGTTGGGAGGAAGTTTATGTAGGGGAAGCCCAAACCACTCGCAGATCTGAAGTAGCTCAGGACTTAGAGGAAAACGAAGACCAAGTTTGAATTGGATTTTGAAGAAGGTGTAGCAGCCTTCAGGAGGATGGTCGAAGGTATGAGAAGAGGAAGGGCTATAGAACGCCCAACCGGTAGGATGACCGATCTTTTCGGGCCTATACCAAGGGTTAGAAAGAAGGGTGGAAAAAGAGCGCTTTGTGGAAGCCCGTGAAGGGTTTTTGGTTGAGGATTTTTTCAGAGGAGAATTAGAAGGTCCAGGTGGGGAGGAAGAAGGCAGAATGGTCGAAGATGCAGGAGTAGTGGGTTGAGCAGAAAGGACCTCATCCTCCTCTGGCTCGTCTAACACGCTGAGAGCAGGTCGACAGCGGTGGAGAGGGATATTATCCATAGTATCCCCGGAGTTGGAAGAAGCAACACGGGCTGTGAAAATGCGTGTAGGAACAGTATCGCCGGGGCGGAGGATAGAGAGAGGAACAACTTCAAGGGCAGAAGGCAATATCTCAACTGAATCAGAGGAGGTGGTCGAGATAGCATGATCTGAAAACAAAAAAAAAAATGAACAATATCAAAAAGAGGAATTTTGGCAAAAAAAGGAAAGAGAAAGGAGGAGAAGGCTTTCAAAATTAGGGTTCCACGAAAAGGGCGATTTTGAAGAAGGGGAACAGGGATTCCGAGAGAATTTCAAAGGGAGAGGACGAAATCTACAACGATTAACAAGCGAGCACAAAAATTCAACACACACATTCAAAACACTCAATCAGCAAACTTCAGACACCCAATTCGAAAAAAAAAAAGAAAAAAAATTTCAAAACGCAAAATCTCAAGTATAGGAAACGTAAAATCAGGCGAAGAACAACTTACTCATAACCGCAGAGGGGAGAATCGGGAAGACTCAAAGATTGCAGGGAAATCGCCGAGGAAGATAGGGTTTTTTGCAGAAAGAATTTTAGGCGCAGGAGGGTTCAAAATTGCAAGGGTGGAAAAAGTCTGAAAATTCGTTAAGTGTGGGATTTATACCTTGGATTGTCCAAGGGTTGAAAAGATGGGGACCATTGGATTAAAGTTAGATCGTATGGTGGACAACATCAATTAGCACGACACTCAAAGTGGGCGCGTTATGCGAGGAGGCGTTATCATTAAAACACCAGACAAGTACCTGACAAGCGGGACATGTGGCGAAAAAGCAGATACGACAGAAAGGGCGTGTGGCAGAAGACTTTATTTCTGGCAATTAATGAGGCATTATTCAAAAATTAAGCGGGAAACCCATTAGAGGGTCGATGTCTGACACCACGCCACCCAGGAGGTCGATGAAGTACAAATTCACTCTTAGATTGAGTCATTTAGACTCGACCAGAGTGGGTGGGACTAAATGATATAGGATATTATACCCACCAGGCTAAACCGGTCTGGTGGACTAGACGAGGAGGTCATATCACGAGGGAACCGAACCCAGTGGTGGGAAGATCGAGCAGCTTACCTGTCGACCAGTCAAGTAGTCGACCAACCCGTCACTCGACCAGATGAGTGATCGAGCAATTCAGTCGACCTCAACAGGTCGATCATCTTGTAGATCTAACACTCTAACGAATCGGCCTAGTCACAGGCGCGTGGGAGAGCCTCTAACGGAATTCCAGGAGTATTCACCCCATGTGCAGGAGTACACGTATCGAGAATACAGTGGTTGGTAGCAATAACCACCTCTGACAGCCTACCCCATGTGCAGGAGGACACGCGTCCAAAGAGTATTGGTGCAGGCGATAGTGGCGACGGCTACCTCTGACACACGCGTATTGTGTGTACGGACGGGCAGTTAGGGCAGACAGCTCACCAAATCCGGGCAGCCCTAGGTCAGGTATCTCACCCCTATATAAAGGGGGTGAGCCTTTCTTCTCCAACATGATTTTCTATTATTCACTTCAATATACTCATACACATACTGACTTAAGCATTGGAGGCTCTTCACCGGACACAACCCCCAGTGTGAGAGTTATTTGCAGGTTTCTGGCATTCCACCGGTGAGGACAAGAATCGATCTACCCCTAACCGGACCAGGACGTGCACACTTGCATTATTGGCGCCGTCTGTGGGAATTTTGTTCGAAAGGTTGTGTTTGAAGCTCCCCCACCGACGACATGGATTTAAGTTAATACAGATGGGGCTCTATGCAATTCGACCGACAAAGGTAGTGCTGGAGGCTTAGCACGGGATTCGAATGGGTGTTGGCTCGGTGGTTTCCTTATGAATGTCGGTTTTTGTACCATCACTGGAGCGAAATTATGGAGTCTTTACCACGGCCTTCGATTGGCTTGGGACTTGGGTGCGCGACAAGTGCTAGTGGAAGTTGATAATAGTAGTGTCGTGGCCATGGCGACGGGGAATGAGGTCAATTTTGGCCCCCATGAGTCTATTATTCAGGCGATTCGAGAGCTTCTCAATAGGGGGTGGTGTGTTCGAATTTCCCATATATATCGGGAAGGAAATTTTGCGGCCGATAAGCTAGCGGCGGTAGCTAGTGGTGTTCCTCTTGGCTTTCATCATCTTAGTTCCCCGCCATATGAGCTCGGTCATTGGCTGAATCATGATACCTTAGGCGTGGCTCATCCACGTCGGGTGTCGGTCTAATTATTATCAGGCTCCGGCCTCCTCTTTTGTACCCAAAAAAAAAAAGGAAAAAGTCTATAGAATAGTATGTTATGACTATTATGCATTTTTTTTCCCCTTAAAAAGATGTTAAATATAAAGATGAGTTAGTTAATGGGACTAAAAGTAAAATAATAGGAGTTTCGAGGGGGGAAATGCAAAAGTTTTTACTGGTTTCTCTCTCTATCCAGCTCCTCCATTGAAGCTGCTTCATTCAGCGCGCAGTTGATATTTGAGGAGATGATCGTGTAAGTGCAGAATTACACTCGTTACCATTGGTAATCCAATAATAGGATTTGGCCCGAAATTTGTTGCATCGATCCCCGTTAGAGGCGACGTGAATTGATATTGAGAAATGTGGTTAGCTGTTCATTGAGATCCAACAGCAGAACAGAAATCCGAAAAGGTAATAACAACAAACCAGTGGACAAGGCAGGTTCGGAGAAGAAGCAAGTGAGGAGAGAGAAAGAGATAGATGAAGGGTGGGAGTGGGGGTGGGGGTGTTTCATCGTCATACTCCCTTCCGGCCAAGAGAAGATGGAAGAGTCTGGTGATGGCGGTGCTTGGCCTGGTATTTCTTTCCATGCTAGTCCCGCTTGTCTTCTTGCTCGGCCTCCACAGCGGTTTCCACTCTACCATCGGTAACCCTCTTTTTTCTTTACCTTCTTCGTACCTCTTTCGATTAGATCTGGCTCACTCACTGTAACTTAAAATTCTTCTGCTTTCTAGTCAGCTTCCAACCTTTCTTTGTCTTTGTAATCAAGATCAAGATCCTTGCTTTTTACCTTTTACCTTTCTTTTTTGTTTTCATTTTGCTCCCGTGACGTTAAGGAGGTCAAGTTGAGCCCGTATCATTTCTGCATAATCAAATCTTAATGGAAACACATGGGTGTCTTTATGTGTGTTTTTCTGGGTGAACCCTGACCTGCAGAAACATTTTTATGATTTTTTTTTTTGGAACAATTTTAGCTATGTGAATGTGGAGCTGGTTATTCTAATTTCTGGAAATCATTTCAGGATATGGTACTGAACAACGGAATTCAGGCTCGGTAAGTATTTCTCGACATACTACAAGATTGAGAACTTTTTGATCCCTCTCTTTCCTCTCCCATCCTCTCTATTCAGAAAAATGACTAACAATTTATTTTTGGTGTTCTATGGTTTTTGATGTGGCCAGAACGATTTAAGAGTTTTTGATCAACACAATCCTGCTGATATTAGTAATCAATCTAAGGTATAAAATATCATTGCCCATCGGGTTGCTGATGCATACCTAGCTATTGCTTGTTTTGACCTCTTACAACGTGTGGCACTTATATTAAGTCATTATGTTTTCAGTCCAATGAAAGATTGCATGTGCATGTAGATTTTGGTCATAGATGATGGTGGAATAATTTTGACGTGCAGCTATAGTTCTTTTTAGATGCTTCTTCTCCAGCAGTCTTATCCTTTTGGGGTTCTTTTTGTAGGTTCACCAATCAACTCATACGGATGATCTTATAAGGAGATTGGTTCCAACTCTTCCACAGGTTCATCGTCTATATATTTATGATTAAGAGTACTTTCGATTGATTAGATTCTTCATAACGGAAATAACCTTTGGTACCTGATGGCAGCTACAATTAAATGACAATATCTTTGTAGAGTTGATATAGATTGGAATTCTCTTATTCCAAATGTGATATAGATTGGAATTTTTTACACATTAAAGAAGAAAAACCGTTCAAACTGACTGGATGAACTTAAACATCAAATAAAAATTTACATGCAAAGTTTCTTGGGAACAATGGGGAATTGTTTTTTGGCCAAGGTGGTGAGCTGTGAACTAGAGTTCCATTTGTTTCTTAATTGCTGCACATTACTTGATGGACACATGATATATGTGTTAAGTGGAATTGTGTTAAGATTACCCTGCAGACCAGATGCTTATAACATATGCATCTTCTGTCAAGTAGAATCCTTCTTTCCTGGTATGGGACCTATTATGATTATCCCCAAATCAATTCTCAAAAACCTGGTCCTTCTATTGCACTATTCTGTTTTTGGTGTAAGTTGACCTCCTTATCCAGGTTTACAGTTTAAACTTGTCAAATCCCTTCTCTTAATATCAATTGGTAATTGTATTGCTTAGCAAATGTCCATGTCATCTATATTTTCCTTGAAGATCATTGCCTACTGTTTTGCTTCTAATTATGTAGTAGAACATTGCTGGAGTTGATTGTGGTTCATCTAAAATAACCAGCCCTATGATTGGCTTTGCTATCAGTATGTGCAAGTTTGCAGGTTAACAATCCATGAAATCACTGCATGAAAGTAGGAATATCTTTGAAATCTATAGCACTGTGAGTGCTAGGCCTGTGAAACTTATGTAAGTAGTTTTTAGATTACCATGAACTCTTTCAATATTTGTCATTCAGATCTTTGATCTGGATGGTTGTAAAGAGTTGTGTATTCTCTCCTCCATGTTTACCTTCAACCAGATGTTGCTTGTGTGTTGTGGCCTATTTCAAGGAATATGGAATGACATCACATCAAAGGGCTCTTTACATCTTATTATATTTTTTTCTTTCAGTATATAATCCTATTTTAGGATTATATACTGAAAGAATAAAAATAAAATAAAATAAAGTGCTAATAATGGACTAGATCAAAATGGCTAAATTAAATTCTAGTGCTTCTTCTATTAGTGAAGTTTCTAGAAAAAAAAAATATATCAAACGACGCAATGCACCTTGAGTCGCTACGGAAACAACCTCCTTGTATAATTACAAGGGTAAGGTCTGCGTACAACTGACCCCCCATAAAAAAACCAGTTGGGAATATACTGGGTATGTTGTTGTTGTTGTTGTATATAATCCTATTTTACATACATGGATTACTGTTTACATATTTTTGAAACTTGTGTAAATGAATATTTTTAATTAAATTGGTTTGACTAGTATCTATGCATTCTATTTAGCTAATGAGAATTTTTGCACTAGTTACATGGGCTTGAACATATTGCTGGTGAAATGATCTCTGTGAAAGTGCAATATTGTCAATTTTTAAGCTTATTTTTTTGGCAGGCTGTTGCTGATAACTTTGTTAAGGAAGCTGAGAACATTACCAGGGGTAGGTAATTTCCTTATTTTAATTCAGCATTAGTGCCTTAAAGTGTTGGGTCTTCTTTTTTTTTGGTTCATTAATTTCTTTTCTGTAAAATGTACCACAGGTTTTTCTGTGCCAGCGGCTGTGCCAAAAGAAGTTCAAATGGTAAATTTATCGTTTTCAAATTTAAAAACTTGCTTTCTGCATTGTTGTTGTTTATGATTTCTTGTACGTTCTGTTGCAGGATAGCAAGCCTCCTATTGTCAAAGGCAGCACTAGTAACAATATGATAGTGGTTGACGAGAGTGAAATGATGTGTCAATTAAAGTTTGGGAGTTACTGCTTATGGCGCCGAGAACAAAAGTCAAAGATGGATGACTCTATGGTTAAGAGGATGAAGGACTTATTATTTGTTGCTCGTGCTTATTATCCAAGTATTGCAAAACTTACTTCACAGGAGAATTTGTCTCATGAAATGAAACAAAATATTCAGGAATTTGAACGTGTTCTTAGTGAAACCACAACAGATAAAGACCTTCCTAGTCGGTATGTTCAAATACCCTTTCATTCAGTGCATTGTCTTTTATAGTTTTAAATTTATCTATTGATTCTTCTCCAGCATGAGTTGATTGCATGAGTTGATTACTGCTTATTATGAGGAAGGCTGCGCATAATTTATCTATTTATTGGTTAGCATCTGAGTTGGTGTGAACTTTAGTTTTTTTCTGTTTTTCTGAATCACGATTTCCATAATTGGTGTCGAGGTTCTTTTAGAAAAACTGATGAGCACCTTATAATGTAGCATTAAGCAGCTTCATCATAAATATTCGGTTTTGTAATATGAATCTGGAAGGTTAATGAATGACTTCTCCCATTTTATCAGCTATGAGCACCAGATGACTATGATGGAGGCTTCTATTGCTAAAGCGAAATCATGCCATGTGGACTGTAATAATGTTGATAAAAAGTTTCGACAACTGGTCGACCTGACTGAGGACGAAGCAAATTTTCACATGAAGCAAAGTGCCTTCCTCTACAAACTGGCTGTTCAAACCATGCCTAAGAGTCTACATTGCCTATCAATGAGATTGACTGTAGAATATTTTAGATCTTCCGCGGACATTGAGGAGACACTGGTTAAGAAGTTTGTTAACCCAGACTTGTTCCACTATATCATCTTCTCCAGGAATATACTATCATCATCTGTAGTAATAAATTCGACTGTTCTACATGCAAAAGTATGATCTTTTTGTTGGTCTTGTTCTTTTTATCTATTTGTTCTATCTTATTATATATATATACTGCAATTAGCATGGCTGTGCCATTGATGAGGCTTTATTCTACCTGTAGGAAAATGATAAACAGGTTTTCCATCTGCTGACAGACACGGAAAATTACTTTGCTATGAAATTATGGTTTTCCAGGAACAAGTATGGGAATGCTGCGGTTCAGGTTCTGAACATCGAGGACCTTGAGTTGCATAGTCATCTTAAGGCAGCACCATTACGTCTGTCATTGCCTGAAGAATTCCGTGTTTCCTTCCGTAGGTTTGATGATAAACTGTCTTCTACCCAATTTAGAACGCAATACCTATCCATGTTTTCTGATTCCTTCTATCTCCTTCCTGAGATTTTTCCATCTCTAGAGAAAGTTGTTGTTTTGGATGATGATATCGTCGTTCAGCGAGACTTGTCATCCCTTAGGAACCTTGACATGGGAGGAAAAGTGAACGGTGTAGTGCAGTCATGTGCAGTGAAGTTGTTTCACCTGAAAAAATACTTGCCTAGTAGTAGCAGTTTTGATGAAAATTCTTGTTCCTGGACGTCTGGGATATCTGTCATTGATATATCTAAGTGGAGAATTCACAATCTTACCAAAACATATCAGCAGTTGGTGCATGAGGTGAGTGAAGGTTTTAAACAAATTGATATTTGCAATTTGTTCTTTTGTTGCTCAAGTCTTGGAATTTCTTGTTTATTTAAACTAAATGTTAGGTACGTTGTAGACATAATTATAAAGCTGATAAGAGGATGATTGCTTACTCGTTTTCTTATTTTGGAGCAGATGAGCAGAGAAGATGGGTTATCTGAAACTAGCACGTTAAGTGCCGGCTTGCTCACATTCCAAGATCTAGTATATGGTCTTGAGGATAGTTGGATGTTATCTGGTCTGGGTTACAATTACGAACATAAGTTGCAAAAAGTGGGTTCGGCTGGAGTATTGCATTTCGATGGGAGCATGAAACCGTGGCTTGAGCTTGGCATACCCAAGTACAAAAGGTTTTGGAGGAAATATCTCAACACACAGAATCACTTCTTGAGCGAGTGTAATGTAAATCCGTAGAAGTCACTATAACTGCTCTTTTCTTACTGAAAATTTGAGGTGATGACTGTACACTACTGGACATATGGAGTCCAAGGGCAAAGCTTCAGCCAATGGGCCAAATTTGATGCAGGTAATCCATGTGTTCGGGTTTGAATTTGAAAGGGAATCTCTTATTTGTGTCGGTTGCTGTGGTTGAAGTAAACATCGAGTTCATTTCTGGCGATAA
>CACSLK010027829.1:3746815-3772044 GCA_902706635.1 Striga hermonthica | reverse complement strand
TTTTTTTTAACTAGCTGATAAGCTAGTTGATACTTGATAGCTGATAAGTTTGCTTATAGTTTATCGTAATTTTTGAGCTTATAGCTTATACTTATGACTTATAGCTGAAAAGCTAACTTATATGATAAAGATGTTTGTAAAATAAGCTGATAAGGTATGTTGACATCATTTTTCATAAACTGAATTAGCGTGCGATTACGACCACAATCATCTGAAGCTAATAGACTCAATGCCTCGGTAATGGCTATCCTGGACAAAGTATGCCCACGTCGGATGCGCATGGGTGAAAACCGATGTCATCCCAAAGCAATTACTCGGGACGACTTTAACTATCATCAGCTCAACCGATGTTCCCCTGACCTAAGGCTTTGACAACCGATGTCATCCGAGAAAAAATACCGATATCTTAAGGCGGTGCCATGTCAGCTCGTAATCATGACTGCCAGCCAAATAACAAACAATCGCCTTTGACTGTTGACCCTGCATTAAATGAACTCACATCTACCTCGTACACGGGGCCACCGCTCTATAAATAGCGGACCTCACTCCCAACAAAGAGAGGACTTTCCTTTGACTAAAAAAATGTACTCTGTACTCAATCCAAAAAATTATCAATAAAACCGACGACGTCCGAGTACAAAACCGACCTCATTTTCCTTCAGTTCACTTCGAGTTATTAATTCATAATCGTTGTTAAAGATCGTTTGACAACAGTTTGGCGCTAGAGGAAGGGCCTCATATTGTTTTTGAGGTTAATCTCCACCTTAACAGCTGCCAAGAGCTTCAGATCGTTGCATACAACATCTCACCCTATTCGTCTCACTCTGGGCGAGATCACGCGTCCCAAGCCGGAATCAATCAAAACGCTAATCATTCTCGTGAACATACGATACGACCCCCTACTGCACCGGATTTCACTTCCTTTTTTCAGAATCCAGACTTCATACAAGGTCTCTCGTCTTTAATGGCACGAGCGTTGCCAGGCCCAACGATAACAACTCATCCTACGACTGCGGTGCCATGTCCGAATCTCCTGACACAAAATCAGATAGCTCATGTTGCAACGTCACATGCGAAATCATTACCGCATCACGAATCTCGGCGTCAGGAGGAACAAAATCGACCAACAGTTAATCATATGCCTAATAATCAGGACGTTGATGTTATTCAAAATCAGGAAATGACTGCGGAGAGTCACTCTACTCATCGTCACCGAACTGTCGTACCTCCTAGACCCCCGTCTCCTCCACAAGTTGATCGTGAAGATTTGCGTCAACAAATTGAGCGAAATCGCATGTCGCGACAGAATTCTGAAGAAATAGAAGCTTTGCGAAAAATATTGACCGAACTGGAAACTAGGCATAGATCACAAGATGAATCATTGCGACATGCTCCCACTTCGGGAAACGTACTTATTGAAGCCGACTCACCTCTGGCACCTGAATTAACTGTAGAGGTTCTGCCTGCCAAGGTAAAAATCCCCCAGATTGGTATGTACGACGGCACGTCGGATCCAGACATGCATTTAGGTCATTATACCTCTTGGATGGACCTCCATGGTGCGTCTGATGCACTTCGTTGTCGTATGTTTTCTCTCACTCTGGGGCCACGTGCTCAGAAGTGGTACTATACTTTGCCACCTCATTCCATTTGGAAATGGCAGCAGCTGAGAACAGCCTTTCGCTCACATTTTATTGGTGCACAAATTTGTCTTATTCCTAAAGAGTCTATCACTAACATAGTTCAAAAGGATGATGAGTGTCAAGGACTATGTTTCTCAGTTCAATGAATGAATTCAGAATATAGAGCATTGTCACTCTAAAACCTTGCTCGTGACAGCAATAGCTGGGCTTAAACTGAATTCTGTGTTTCAGTGGACCCTTTGTCAGAATAAGCCTAGCACTTTTCAGGAGTTTCTCATGCGAGCCCAACAATTTATCATAGCTGAAGAATCCATGTCAGTCCCTAACTTTACTTTTCTGCCAAGGGCGATAAAGCGAAGTCAGATAGCAAGGAAAAGAGTAAAAAGAATTTTAGCAAAGCCCAATCTCGAGGTTATATGAAGAGCAATTTCAACACCCCAGAATCACGAGCAGAACGAGACCGATATGCCGAGAATGTAAGGACCGAATATCAAGCTGTGTATTCTGCAGGAGCAACGGCAATATTTGAAGAATTAAAAGGAAAAGGAATAATTCTTGATCCTAAACCTGTTCGGACTCCCGAAGAAAAACTCAACAAAACCCGATATTGCGCCTATCGCAAGTCTCCGGGACACAACCCCGACGAGTGTCTCAGTCTGTTATCAACTCTTCTTCGCTTAATTGGGAAGCCTCAACTTCAAAAGTTTAGAAATCCAGACACCCGACGAAAGGGTAAGACCTGCGGACATATCGAATGATGAAGACGAGGAAGAACGAGGGCTCGCGAAGCGGGCGAGGATAAATGGAAAAAAAATATTCACGTTTTCCTCTAGAACTATTGGAACCGAGGACAAGAGAACTAGAATCAACACGCCGTCGAAGCCTTCCCATCACGATTATGTACCTCGGGTAAATACCAACACAAAACAGCTTGACACTTCCTGTCGGCAAGCTAAAGCTTACGCCCGAGAAGCTCAGAATACCAGAAAGCACGTGTTGAACGTTAATCTTAGAGATACTATTAACGCTCGAAGCTGCCCCATCACCTTTAATATTAAGGTCGCCAATTTCGTTGCACACCCCCATTCAGATGCTCTCATCATCACCGCTCAAATAGGGGGATCCCAGTTCACCGGATCATGATCGATACCAGAGCTTACTCAAGCATCCTCATGCTGCGGACATTAAAGAAGCTCGGCCTAGACCCTGCAGATATTCGACCCTGCAATGATCAAATCCACGCCTTCAACGGGAGCATCTCTTGTCCTATTGGTGAGATACAACTCCCAATCCGATTTGGAGGTTATGGACCGAAATCGAAAATTATCATGGAAACGTTCAAAGTTATGGATATCCACAACGAGTATAAGGCTATAGTGGGTCGTACTGCACTTTATAAACTTCGGGCTGCAGTTTCTATTTTTCATTATGCCTTGAAGTTTCCTACAGCGGAAGGAGAGGGAACCCATTATGGGGATCAAAGAGAAGCGTGCAATCTGGCTTTCATTCTAGCTCCCCCAGAAATTTTCATGATTGAGCCCGGAAAACACCTTCAAATTGATCGGGCAGATGATCAGAATTCCCCCTCATCGCTCACCGACGTGATGCACCACTCTCCATCAAATACCGACGTACTCATGACGTCGGAACAACTAGAAGAAGGACTTACAAGCGACCGAGGGCAACGTCCCGGCAAAGAGATAGTTCAAGACCATGATGACCTGGATCCAAGATCGCAATTTAAAGAAAAAAGTCAATACGATCGAGCAGAACCTGTCGCAGACATTGAAGTCGTCTTTGTCGACGAGCTAGCGTACGAGAAACCTCTGCGGATTGGCGCTAATCTTCAAGAGCCAACGCGTTCTCAGTTGATTCAATTCCTTCGATTAAATTCCGACATGTTTGCCTGGAATCATGAAGATATGAAGGGAATCGACCCACAGAAAGCCTGCCATCATCTTAATCTTGACAAGACTGTTAAACCCGTCATTCAGAAGCATCAGAAATTTGGGCCTAATCGCCAGAGGGCCCTTGAAAAAGAAGTAAACAAACTCATCGATAACAAATTTATCAAAGAAGCCAAATATCCGACGTGGATATCGAATCCGATTTTGGTGAAGAAAAGCAATGGCCTTTGGCGCCTGTGCATTGATTTTTCGGACCTCAATAAAGCTTGCCCAAAAGATAGTTATCCTGTTCCCCATATTGATTACATGGTTGACGCCACTTCGGGTCATCAGCTAATGAGCTTTCTAAATGCATATTCTGGATATAACCAGATTCCTATGCACCTAGACGACGCCGAACATACCTATTTTTACTCAGCTCGTGGCCTCTACTGCTATGTGATGATGACTTTCGGATTGAAAAATGCTGGGGCCACGTACCAAAGGTTAGTTAACAAAATGTTTGCCAATCTTATCAGACATACCATTGAAGTTTACATTGAGGACATGTTGGTAAAGTCGGAGCAAGCAACCGATCATGTTGCTCACCTCACCGACGTCTTCAACATTCTTCGCGATTATTCTATGGTTCTTAATCCGAAAAAATGCACCTTTGGAGTCGGATCAGGAAAATTTCTCAGATATATGGTGAGTCAAAGAGGAATCGAAGCTAACCCCGCTAAGATCAAAGCCATCCTTGAGTTGACTCCGCCTACTTCGGTTAAAGGTGTTCAAGCCTTGACAGGATGACTGGCTGCTTTAAACCGATTCATTTCAAAATCCACTGATCACTGCAAGCCTTTCTTTGATGCAATCAAGAAACAAAAACCGTTTGAATGGACTGAAGCGTGCCAGAATGCGTTCAACAATATCAAAGAAGTATTGTCTCGATCTCCGACGTTGCAGAAACTTGTTCCTGATGAACTCCTATACCTATATCTCGAAGTTAGTGATGCGGCTGTTAGTGCCGTCCTAATACGACAGAATGGACTTCAGCAATTTCCTATATATTACATAAGCAAGGCCTTGCACGATGCCGAGCTCCTGTACCCACACATGGAGAAGTTAGCCTTTGCTTTGATCACAACAGCTCGCAAACTCCGACCTTATTTTTTGGAACATTCTATCACTATTTTAACATCTTACCCCTTGCGGAAAATTTTACACCGACCAGACACTTCAGGGCGGATGATCAAGTGGGCTATCTAACTAGGACAATTCGATATCCAATATAAGCCGAGGACCGCGATCAAGGCCCAAGTACTTTCTGATTTCGTAGCCAAATTCACCCCTACAATTGAACCTGTGGAAGACCCAACATGGACTCTATACGTTAATGGGTCGTCGACCGCTCCCAGGGCTGGAGGAGGAATTGTCTTAGTTAGTCCCAACAAACAGTTATTCTGCTATTCGGTTGCATTCACCTTCCCAATCACTAACAATGAGGCTGAATATGAAGCCTTGATATCTGGATTATGATGCAGAAACTATGAATGTTTCCTCTCTCCATATCTTTTCAGACTCTCAACTGTTAGTCAATCAAGTTAATGGAAATTTCAAAGTCAAGGAACCTCGGTTGGTCCCTTATCTGGACATGGTTAAAAAGAAGTTGTCGAAGCTCAAAGCATCATTGGAGCACATCCCTCGAACGTCAAACATTCAAGCAGATGCTTTATCTCGCTTAGCATCCTCTACCGACTTGAACAACATTGAGTTCGTCTAGATTGCTCAACAAATGGCGTCGTCAACAGCCACCACTGATGTTTCAATGGCTGATGCTGACACATCTCAAACATGGATGAAGCCAATAATCGACTATCTGCAGACAGGAGCTTTACCCAAAGACCCAATAAAAGCTCGAGCACTTCGCATTCGTGCAGCTCGATTTACCATCGACAATGGAACTTTATACAAGCGAGGATATTAGATGCCTCTGCTCAAATGCCTATCCGAAAAGGAAGCTCGCCGTATCTTGGAAGAAGTCCACGAAAAGATATGCGGCTCGCATCATGGCGCACAAGCATTGTCTTACAAAATACTCCGTCAAGGGTACTATTGGCCGACTTTACGATCAGATGCTGCCGAATGGGTACGCCGCTGCCATAAATGTCAGATATTTGCCCTCAATATTAACCAACGCCCAGAATTCCTTAAGTCGGTCTATAGCCCATGGCCATTTACAAAATAGGGAATCGACCTTATCGACCCACTTCTGACCGCAAAGGGAGGAGTCAAGTTCGCAATATTGGCCGTGGATTATTTTACGAAATGGGTAGAAGAAGAACCCCTGGTAACCATTACTGAACAGAAAATGGTCGAGTTTCTGTGGAAATCTATTGTCTGTCGTTTTGGGATACCGAATTCCATTATAACCGACAATGGCCGACAATTCGAAGGCAAGCGATTTGAAGCTTTTTGTGACGAATACAATATTAAACACTTCTTTTCGTCACCATATCACCCTCAAGCCAATGGACAAATTGAAGCTGGGAATAAAATCATCAAAAATGGGCTTAAAACCCGACCTGAGTCAGCAAAGGGGTCATGGCTGGAGGAACTGCCTCATGTCATATGGGCGTATCGTACCACACCTCGAAATTCAACTAGAGAAACTCCCTTTTCAATGACTTATGGTACCGAAGCAGTAGTCTCAGTTGAACTTAAATCTCCGACTTACCGAATCATGCACTTCTCTGAGGAGACTAACTCAGAAAATCTGAAAACCGACCTCGACTTAGCTGAAGAGCTGCGCACAAGAGCCGAAATCAAGAATGCCGCCTACAAGAGACGAAGCGAGAGATATGTTAATGCAAAGCTCAGACCCCGACCTTTTGTCGTAGGAGAACTTGTGCTCAAAAGAATCACCGGGGCCAACGTCGGTCCGTTGCAACCAAAATGGGAAGGGCCGTTCAGGATAACTCGCGTAATCTCCAACGGCGCGTACCGACTTGAAGATTCGAATGGCGTCCCCCTTCAATATCCCTGGAATGCCATTTTCTTGAAGAAGTATTTCCAGTAAAAAAGTCGTATCTGACCCGACGAGTCGTTTTGAAAAAAAAAAACTTACGTAGATATCCCCCTTCGTGGAAGCTCGTGAAAGCTCTTGTACAAAGTTGCTTTTGCTGTCAATAAAAATGTGTCGAATCTCAAAAAATTGTTCGACCCTCGGACTCTCGAAAAATAAGTCCTGTTGCCGAAGCTAACCATTTTAAACCCTGAAGTTGGTTTAATCTAGCTGACGCAACTCGGCCAAACATTTCCAAACCCTGAAGATGGTTTGGACAGGCTGAAACCCGACACGCCTAAATCCTAAAGATGATTTAGCGGGAATACCATAAGTGACTGACGTCAATAATATAGTCGGACCATAATCACTTTCTCTCCAAGTTATGAAGTTTAGCTTAGAAAAATTCAATGCGATACCAAATCCACCAAAAAAAAAGGGATCTGGTTTTCAATTAACGTACTGACCTCCTGAAACTTGTCAGGTTTCGCGATAAAAAGGAATGGGTAAGTTATTTAAAGGGTTGAGTTTAATCTTTGCTCCTCCTTATCTTGGATATTTAGCATAAAATCGTGTTGTTTTTAATAACAGAAAAGATTGATCATTTATCCAAAATCCTTTACACGATTTATCCCATATTTGAAACGTGACAGCACATTAAATTAAACTTGACAATGAAAAGCAAAACAAAAATAAAAAAATACCATTCATTACAAAAGGAAGAAAGCATACATTTATGGAGACCCTACCGACATTCTCATGTTCAAAAAAAAAAGAGCAACATTAAACTAAGAAGATTTCCCGGTGTCTCCCACATCAGCTTGATCTTTGTCGACTCCTGATGTTGAAGCCTCATTACTTCCTGCCACTTTATCCCCCTTTTTGAGTTCCTCCAGCAAGACCTCACTCATGCCTCTGAAGACTTCTTCTTCTTTATGTTCAATAGCCGAGAAGACGCCTTCCTTAGTGATCAAGACCACGTCGTTGGCATCGGTGATGACCTTGTTGTCTTCAGGGGCCAAAAGGTTCAACAATCCAACCCTTGGCCTTAGCATCTTACTCGGCCACTTTTCTGTAGGGCGAAAGTAGTGACGACCTCGATCAACTCTCCCAGCGGCATATCCTCAACCCCTTGCGTGACAAACGCTTCTGCTAGCACATTTACGCACACGTCGGCCAACTGGATTTTCTTCACTTTCTCAATCTCCAGTACCATGTTGACGAAGGCACGTCGGATCGCAGCTTTTCGCTCCTCAGAAAGAGGAGGGATTCTCGCGTCAGCTGCCCGAGCCTCATCCCATTTCAAAATCCTCTCGGCGAATTCCCGCTCATCTTCATCAGCCGGAATGTGAGCGCTTTTAATCTGGGAATCTAGGCCATATTTTTCCAGCTTCTCCACCAAAAAGATTCGCAGTTCATCTAGGGTATAAATACCCCCACTAACCCGATCTATGACCCATCTGATAAGCGGCATTAAGCTCTAGGTCCTTGTCAGTAATCTCGCCTTCCTCGGCCGACTCATCCTCCGGCTCTTTCTCAACACTTTTGTCGGCATTAAGACCTTCTTGAAATTTGGCCTCGGCAATAGTAGCCATCTCTTCCTGCAGCCTGACCAATTCAGCCTGATGAGTCTCACGAAGTCAGATCAGCTCTGCGTCTTTGTCCGATCGGTCCTTTCGGACTACTTGAAGCTCTCCTCTCAATTTCTGAAGTCGCTCCTCTTGCTCCTTAGCCTTTTCCTCTACTTTAGACAACTGGGCTGACAATAAGTCATGGGCCAGCAGCAAGTTCTCCCTCTCGGTCTTCATCATTTCAACCTCAGCCCGAGCTGTCTTCAACTGGCCATCCTTCTCCGTCACTGAAGCTGCTAGACGAGATTTTTCCTCCTCTAATGATACTACAGTCCCGTCCTTCAGTTGCAGCTCATGCTCTTTTTCTTCAAGACCCGACGTGCTCGATTGATAGCTTTCCTCGACCACCATCAGACTTACGAGTGCGCGGCCCAAGCAAGCTTTGGCAAATCTGAATTTCTGACTACCGCGCAAAGATGCGACTCCTGCATGAGTTCTTGGATCCCAAGACATTAATGGAACCTTTGCAGCCGCCATCATTTCTCCAGGGAACCGGTGTTGATTAGGCAACTTTGGCTCGTTCGCTGTCAGGAACGTTGCGAACCAAGGCTCGAAAACATCTTTCGACAATTTTAGCTCGTCAGCTTTCTTTTCGTCCACTTTCAGGAACGAATCCCTCAGCACAACCTCCGGTTCCTCTTCCCTATCTTTGCCCGGACCGACGTCTAATTTTTTCTTACTCGGCCTTCATCCCGAGAATTTCTTCATTTGCTATGGTGGCCCACCAACCTCACGGGGATCTCCTCGGGTACATCTCATTGGACCTCGGTCTCGACGATCAGTTCGTTGACCGGCGTTATGCCCAACCCTTCTTGCCCTGTGGGTTCGCCGACGACCTCCATCGTGGTCGATGGAGGAGCTTCCGATATTGGAGTTGCTTCAGTAATTGCGACCGGCTCCTCTCTAGCTATTGAAGGCTCGCTAGTAGCCCGACGAGAACTTGCCGGATTTTTCTTCCATGCCTTCAATAAGTTTCTGCGGCCCTCCATCTCGGTTGATCTCAGATTTTTGCCCTTGCCGACCTTGTTCTTCAAGTCAACGTTTGGGTTCCGATTCCTGAACTCTTCAGCCTCAACCGGATCTCGGAAACCGAAATACCCGAGCAAAGGATAATACACTACAAAAACAAGAAAACTTGTCCATTAAGTCAACTAAGTCATCAATCAGTATACCATGATCCTCACATGCGGTCAAAATATGTAAGATTATTTTTACCCGGCTGAAATGAAGAATCAAGAATTCCAGGTGACAGACCAGCAAACTCTAACCGAGGATCTTTCACTAACCGCTGATATCTTCGCTTCTTCGGTGAAAGCTCAAATAGCAGATCAACTCGATCATACACTTCTCCTTCAAACCGAGGCTCTTTAGTCTCTTGCGGTTTGGCTACAAAGTTCACAGAAGCCCTCCTGTTAGTACAGAAGAAAAACAGGGATTAATAATTTTAGACAAGAAAAGAAAGAAAAGTTTTAACTTACGATAAGCAGATTTTATTTCAGTCGGAATAGTCATCTCGTTCGATAACAGATCGGACGCGAAATCGGCACACTGCCAATCTCCTCCAACCCATACCCACTCTTCCTGAAAACCAAGAAGAGTGTCCAGCACTTCCGTTATTAACTCTCCGACCTTGACCCTCGGTTGTGGTTTCCCAGCAATAGAAAAAGTAATGAGCGGGTCTGATACTTGTTTATCTAGGCTTTTCCGAAAAGTAAACATGCTTCTCATGTCCCTCGCCGACGGCAAATCCCATTTCTTTCCAGCGAAAAGGACCAGCAACCCTATGACTCGCTTTCAGCTGTTTGGAGCGATTTGGCATAAACTCAATTCTCAACTTCGTAAATACTCTGTGATCAACCGAGAAAGCAGGAATCGCAAGCCCGACCTTAGACTTTCTGCAAATACTCCCACACAACCCGGGGGAGGACATGTAATCCTTTCCCCAGGATATGGAGCGAACAACCTAACCGACGGTGGAACCCTAACATCCTTCCTCAACATCACCACATCGGCGTCTGTCAGTATGTTGGGCTCCCCGTGAAAATCCACTACTGGATCCGGCCATCTCCGAATAGGTCGTTTCCAAAAATCTGTTTGCTCGACAGCATTTGCCTCAACCTTCCCATCGCCCTCTGTATCATTAATCTTAATATCTAGGTGTTCAACTAAAGCCGGATCCCACCAATAGTATTCCGCAAGCAACTCCATCTCACCGGACTGAATCAGATTTATCATCATAACATCATCCTCGACATCGCTCGGAGGCACCCACGACAAACTCATATTCGATAAAGTAAACAGAACTTAAGATAAATTACAGGTGAAGGTGAGAAAAAAGATAAAAATCCTTACCCAACAACAAAGAAGAATAAATTCAAAAGATTCGATGAAGATAACTGCGAAACAGTTGACAAAGAATTGTAAAGATTAGAGGGAGGTTCAATAGATGAAATTGTGACGAGAATTCAAGGTACTGTTATCTCCAAGCGGCGCGAAATTATTTATAGTCAGTCCTAAAATGTGACATGTTGTTATATGTGAATGAACAACGATTATTCAAAGAGCTGTATCGATTATTAAGATAAATTAAAGTGGCGAAAAGATGATCAAAACATAGTCTATTGAATGTGATAGTTCATCTCTCTCTTCTTTCTTCTTTGGAAGCTTCTTCTATTTTTATAGTACAATACAAAATTATCGAGACTACAATGATTCACCAGGAAAAGTCAATGGCGGCTGATTGCCATTCATTCTTGTAATACGCCACTTGGCAAAGCATAATGATGAGTTTGCTGAGTTGGCACCACCTTATGATGTCGGTTCGTTGTGTCATAGATATCGGTTTATTAAGCTTTAACTGATATGGGATGTCGGTTACCTGATGAGGATGTCGGTTCTTGTCCCATCTTTATCTGATGTGTGATTACTTGAATTTTGCGAGTATGTCAACCTCTGAGATAACATAATCTTCTAATTGTCGAGCTCTAAGCGCTAATGATTATTAGTAATTTTGGTTTACCGATAACCATATCAACAAGGTGGCCCCCAGCATTAATGGGTGTCTTGAAAAAAGACGGGCATTGATGCTGAAAAATATCATGAAATCTCTGATCTGAGCAGACATGTCGGTTTTTAGTGCTGTTCTCCGGTGTCTTAACACTTGGTGTAGGAATGGAACTGAAAGCTGAAACGATACAATTTTATTAGAATTAATTGCAACGTTCGCTGACGGGGCAACGGTTACTTTTTATAGGCCACGTAGCTGCTGTTAATAGGCGCAGTCCTCAAGGGTCGCGTTCACTCGTGAGATCAGAAAGTACAATTCACGCGCCCCTATTTCTTTTCTTCTGAACGGTCACTATTGAATTTTAGGGTTAAGTATAAATAGCAAACCGTCTCTTGAGGTTTACTCTATCTTCAATTTCCCTCTGCAATCGAAATCTCTGTTTTCTTGTAATTTTGTTGCTTCCTTTGAACTTATTGACTCATAACTGTATCCGCCAGAGCACTTCCCTCAGATCTGTGAATTTTTTCTTGCGGTAAGAGTTATTTCTTTATTTCATTCATCTGTTTCGGTATATTTTTTCTTCGAATCATGAGTGTGTCATGGGCATCTTCTGGCGACGATGAACTGGACGCCATGATGATCAATATGGTTCATTCTGGGGGGATGGAATTGCTTTCCGAGTATAATCGATGGGACCCAGTTTTTATCGAGCGTCTGGATATTCGACTAAATGACACCGAAAGAGACAAAAAAGTAGAAAAAAACGCTCTTGACGACCCGAGGTATTAGAGACGACCTATTAAAAGGTGGCCGGATCCTAAAGTAAGTTTTCACGGTAAGTCAAGCATACTGACAGATGCTGATGTCATCATGTTGCGAGGTGAAATCTGAGTACCCACGTCGGTGCATTTGTTTGCGTCGTATCCTGGGGAAAGGATTCCATATCCGCCCTCGGGGTGTGTCGGCGTATTTTCAGAGAGTTTAAGATCAGGGTTACGATTTCCTCTACCACGCATAATCACCGAATATTTGAGGAATTGAGAATTGACTCTATGTCAAATTGCTCTGAATTCATGGAAGTGGATTATCGGTTTGCTCATACTCTTCGCGGAGAAGAAATGGGATTTGCCGTCGGCGAGCGACATGAGGAGTATATTTACTTTCCGGAAAAGTCCAGATAGATAAGTAACAGACCCACTGCTTACCTTTTCAATTGTCGGTAAATCTCAGTCAAGGGTCAAGGTTGGTGAACTGATAACGGAAATTCCTGACACGCTCCATGGGTTTCAAGAAGAGTGTTTGTGGGTTGGTGGAGGCTGGTAGTGTGCCGACTTTGCTAATGACCTTCTTACCAATGGGACAAGTATCTCAATGGTTGTTAAATCAGGTTATTGTAAGTTAATTTTCCTTTTTGTTTCATTTCGAGTATTAATTTCTTGTTTTTTGTCTTCGCTAACAGGTGGACTTTTGTGACATTGTAGCCAAACCACAAGGAAAGAAAGAGCCCCGATTTGAAGGAGTGATGTACGATCGGGTTGACAGATTATTCGAACTTTCTCCAAACAAGCAAAGATATCAACGGTTGGTGAAATATCCTAGATTAGAGCTTGCCGGTTTATCTCCTGGAATCCTAGATTCTTCGTTTCAACTGGGTGAGTACCTTATCTGTTCTTTTTTGCGTTTCATATCGGTAACTTCAATTTTGACTTGACATCATTTATCTGGCAGTATATTATCCATTGTTGGGATACTTCAGTTTTGGAGATCCCACAGAAGCAGAAGAACATCGGAGACGCAATCCGAACTTGGATTTGAAGAATAAAGTTGGAAAAAGTAAAAGCTTTCGATCAACCGAGATGGCAGGACGCATGAACCTTCTCAAGGCGTGGAAGAAGAATCCCAACCGATCTCAAAGTGTTATCGGCGAACCGTCGTCGACAAGAACGGAGCCGAGCCCGGCCATTGTGAGTGAACCAGTCATTGTGGATTATCAGCCACCACTCACTGTCGAGCCGATACAACAAGTGATAATGCCGGTGAATGAGCCCGTTACTGAAACCGAAGTCTCACAAGAGGTGCCTGAGGAGTCTTGTTTAGGCCTGGTCCACCGTCGTAAGAGACCAAGTGTGTCACATGTGGCCGAGAGGATGAAGAAAAGGCAAGACACCGGCATGGGCAAAGACAAAGAGGAGGAAGAGCCTGAGATCGTCTTGAGAGAGTCGTTCCTTAGAGTGAACGAGAAAAAGGCTGCCGACTTAAAGTTGCCAGAAGATGTGTTTGATCCTTGATTCACGATGTATCAGACTGTCATCGAGCCGAAAGTTCAAAACAATCACCGATTCCCCGACGAGGCAGTGAAAGCGGCGAAGGTCCCCTTGATGTCGTGGGATCTGAAAACTCACGCCGGGATTGTGTCTTTACCCGACGACCAAAAATTTAGTTACGCCAAAGGTTGTTTGGGGCGAGCACTTGTCAGTTTTATTGCGGCCGAGGAGAGTTATCGGGGTAAGGTCTCTGAGCTTGAGGAGACGCAGCACGAGCTAAGCTTGAAGGAGGGAGCAATGGCTTCCTTGGAGGAAGAAAAGTCTCAATTCGCGGCGTCGATGTCGGAAAAGGACGCACAATTAAAGGCAGGGCAAATCGAAGTGGGGGCACTTAAAACCGAAAAGGAAAATTTGTTGTTGGCCCACGATCTGATGTCGGTTCAATTGTCCAAGGTAGAGGATAAAGTGAAGGAACAAGAGGAGCAACTCACGAAGCTGAGAGTTGAGCTACAGGCAGTTCGGAGAGATCGTTCCGAGAAGGACGCTGAGTTGATCTGGAGCCGAGAGGCTCACTTGAATGAATTGACTAAACTTCGTGCGGAGTTGACAGTCACAGCCGAAAACAAATTTCAAGAAGGTATAGAAGTCGGCAAGAAAGCTACAACGGAGCCTGGCAAGATGTCGAGCGATGATATTGTGACCGAGTGGGATTTGGAGTTAAATGCCGCTTTGACGTTGCGTTGGGTCATCGATCGTGTTGAAAACGGTATTTACAGTATCGATGAGCTGCGAATTTTCCTTCTGGAAAAACTGGAGAAACATGATCTTAATCCTGAGATAAAAAATGCCCATATTCCGGTCGATCAGGATGAGCGCGACTTTGCTGATAAACTCCTGAAACAAAAAGAAAGTCGGATGCTTGAATTGGACATGGCTCCTTTGTCGGAGGAACGCAAAGCTCAGATTCGTCGGGCTTTTGTTGACATGGTCCTTGAAGTTGAGAAGGCCAAAAAACCCGAGATGGCGAACATATGTGTTGAGACGATTGCGGAAGCTTTCGTCGTAGAAACGCTTGAAGGCCTCTCTGGTGAAGACTTATTGGATGCCATCACCGGTTTCGCCTTGAGAAAGGTGGCGGAGGATGATGCTCAAGCCAAAGGTTGGTTGACAGAGATGGTTCCTCCTGACGAAGATAGAGTTGTTCACGAGGACGATGATGTGGTCATCATAAAAGAGAGTGATGTCCTTCAGGCTATGGAAAGAAAAGAAGAGGAAGCATTCCAGCGCTTGGGGCAAAGGTTGATAGACCATCTGGACGAGGTCAACAAAAACAAGGCCGACGCTAGAAATCTTTCATCTTCAATGGCCGATGGGGCGTCAACATCGGGGACAAATAAAGAAAGTCAAGATCAAACTCTCTAGATAGCATTATGACTGTTGTCGTTTTTCTTCTTTTTTCGATTTCGTAATAAATGAAATTTTGAATGTAATGACATTATGCAAGTTATGAATGAAATTTTAATGTTTAGTTTTATTTCGATTATTTTGAAGTATCTTATTATTTCTGTGAGTGTTTTGTCATAATAAGATAAAGAGAATTTTTGAAGTCAAGATATGTCGGAATAATTATAAATAAGTGTTCATCAGATTATTTGTTTGATTATACTGACATGATACTTGACATTCGTAGTTTACTTCTTCGTGAATCTGTTCAAATCAGAATAAGCCATAATAGACTCGATTTTATCGTAAGAATTTTCTGAATCATTTAGGGGACTCAGAAACATTTATTGTCAGCTCATCAAATCAACGTCGGGATTTGAAATTGTAGAGCACAAGCCTCCCCAAACCATCTTTAGGACTTGGAAGTATCCGGCTTTGTCGCGTTTGGCCAGGCCATACCAACTTCAGGGTACAGACACGTTTAGCCTTAGCAACGGGGACCAATTTATTGGGGTCCTGGTAATCGAACAAATTATAGAGGTTCGTCACACAATCTTTATTGACAGCAAAAGATGATTTTGTACATGAGACAGCAAAAGTCTTTATACATCAGATGTAAAGGATCAATCCTTGGTTTATCGGAAATATTTCTTCAGGAACGTGGCATGCCAAGGATAATGAAGGTGAACTCCATCCAAAGTTTCGAGTCGGTAAGTGCCATTAGAGACTAGACGATTTATCTTGAAGGGTCCTTCCCATTTCGGCTGCAGCGGACCGATGTTGGCCCCAGTGATTCTTTTTAAAACGAGATCGCCGACGGAAAAAGAGCGCGGTTTGAGTTTAGAATTAATGTACCTCTCACTACATCGCTTATAGGCAGCATTTCGGATCTCAGCCTTTATTCGTAACTCATCGATTAAGTCGAGATTAGTTCTTAAGAATCTGAGTTTGTCTCCTCCGAGAAGTGAGTAATCCGATATGTCGGGAGATTGAGTTCAACAGGTATTACGGCTTCTACCCCATAGGTCAACGAGAATGGGGTTTCCCTAGTTGAATTCCGAGAGGTTGTCCGATAAGCCCAAAGAACATGGGGCAGCTCGTCAGGACAAGATCCTTTCGCAGACTCAAGTCGGGTTTTTAAGCCATTCTTGATAATCTTGTTGACAGCCTCTACTTTTCCATTGGCTTGTGGGTGATATGGTGATGAGAAAAAGTGCTTAATGCCGTAGTCTTCACAAAAGGTTTCAAGTCTCTTTCCTTCAAACTAACGACCGTTGTCGGTTATGATGGAGTTCGGTATTCCAAACCGACAGAGGATGAACTTCCAAACAAAATCAATCATCTTCTGTTCAGTAATAATGGCAAGAGGTTCGACTTCTATCCATTTGGTGAAATAATCAACGGCTAGTACGGCGAAGCGGACACCTCCTTTTGCTGTTGGAAGAGGGCCGATAAGATCAATTCCCCACTTCGCCAACGGCCATGGACTATAAATTGACTTGAGGAGTTCAGGATGTTGGTTCACGTTGGGAGCAAATATCTGACATTTATGGCATTTTCGTACCCAATCGGCTGCGTCTTTTCTAATGGTCGGCCAATAGTAACCTTGTCGGAGAATTTTATGAGATAAAGTTTGTGCTCCTTGATGGGTACCACAAATACCTTCATGGACTTCTTCGAGAACACGTCGGGCATCAGTTTCCAACAAGCATTTAAGTAAAGGAGTGGAATACCCACGTTTATACAAAGTTCCATGATCGATAGTAAAATGAGCAGCACGAACACGGAGGGCACGAGCTTCCTTTGGATCGTCAGGTTGGCCCAGTTTGAAGATATTTGATGATATGATCCATCCATGTTGGATTTTCAGTAGTTTGAGCAAGGTCGGTCATAGAGACGTCGGTAGCGATTGTTGAAGACGTCGTCTGTTGAGTAATCTGCACAAATTTGATGTTATTCAGGTCGGTAGAAGAGGCTAAGCGTGATAATGCATCCGCTTGAATATTAGATGCCCGGGGTATATGTTCCAACGTCATCTTGAACTTTGACAGCTTTTTCTTGGCAAGGTCAAAATAAGGGAGCAGTCGAGGTTATTTGACTTCATAAGCACCATTGATGTGACCAACGAGCAGTTGAGAATCGGAAAGTATTCGGAGTGAAAAAAACATCCATGGATTCAGCAAATTGTAAACCTGATAAGAGAGCTTCATATTCAGCTTCATTGTTTGTGGCCGGGAAAGTGAATGCTACTGAGTAACAAAAAACTTCTCGATCAGGGCTAACTAAGACAATCCCTCCCCCGACACGCATGGTGGTAGAGGATCCGTCGATGTAGAGGGTCCATGTTGGGTCTTCAACCGACGTGTTTGTCGGTGGGGTGAATTCGGCTATGAAATCGGACAGCACCTGAGCTTTGACGACAGTCCTTGGTCGATATTGAATGTCAAACTATCCGAGCTCTATGGCCCATTTTATCATTCTTCCCGACGTATCAGGTCGGTGAAGGACTTGCCGGAGAGGATGTGAAGTAAACACAATAATAGAGTGCTCCAAGAAGTACGGTCGAAGCTTGCGAGCAGCAGCGATCAAGGCAAAAGCCAGTTTCTCCATATGTGGATATCGCAATTCAGCATCATGTAGAGACTTACTAACATAATATATCGGGAATTGCTGGAGTCCGTCTTGTCGTATGAGGGCAGCACTGACGGCAACATCACTAACTCCCAGATACAAATACAAGGGTTCATCAGGAAGAGGTTTTTGCAGCATCGGAAGTTGTGAAAGGACTTCTTTAATATTGTCGAAAGCAGTCTGGCACTCAGCAGTCCATTCAAATGGCCTTTTCTTTTTGACAGCATCAAAGAAGGGTTTACAATGGTCTGTTGATTTTGAGATGAATCGATTCAAAGCGGCTAACCGGCCAGTTAATGCTTGGACACCTTTAACGGACGTCGGAGGAGCCAAATCGAGTATGGCTTGAATCTTCACGGGGTTGGCTTCGGTCCCTCTCTGGCTCACCATATACCCTAAGAATTTTCCTGAGCCGACCCCAAAGGTGCACTTTTTAGGATTAAGTACCATTGAATATTCTCTAAGGATGTTAAAGACGTCGGATAGATGAGTGATATGATCGCTTGCTTGTTCCGACTTCACTAACATGTCATCTATATATACTTCCATCGTGTGACCGATCAGTTGGGCAAACATCTTATTGACGAGCCTCTGATATGTGGCTCCAGCGTTCTTCAATCCAAAAGTCATCATGACATAGCAATAAAGACCTCGGGCCGAATAAAATGAATTATGTTCAGCATCATCGGGGTGCATGGGAATTTGATTATAACCGGAATAAGCGTCCAAAAAACTCATGAGCTGATGTCCCGATGTGGCGTCTACCATATAATCGATATGTGGGACTGGATAGCTATCTTTCGGACATGCTTGGTTCAGATCCGAGAAGTCAATGCATATGCGCCAAAGGCCATTGCTTTTCTTAACCAAAACCGGGTTTGATATCCACGTTGGATACTTGGCCTCTTTGACGAACTTATTGTCTACGAGTTTGTTCACTTCCTTTTCCAGCGCTTTCTGACGAGGAGGTCCGAATTTTCGGCATTTCTGTATAACGGGCTTAACAGTCTTATCCAAATTCAGCCGATGACACGCTTTTTGAGGATCTATTCCCTTCATGTCTTCATGCTTCCACGCAAATACGTCAGAGTTTGACCGAAGGAATTAAATCAATTGAGAACGTATCGGTTCTTGAAGGTTAGATCCGACACGCAGCGGCTTTTCTTGAGTTAGCTCATCTATGTAAATAATATCAACATCTTCATCAGGTTCCGACCGAGCGTGGTGACTCTTATCTTTGAATTGCATCCTTGGGTCTATATCTTCATGCACCTTAATATCCTCCTTATGAAGTTGTTGTTTTTGGTTGTGAATTCCATCTGAAGTGTTAGGCAATTCCGACATCATGGGAACGTCGGTATCAATCATAGAGGGGATGTCGGTGTCCGAAGTGGATTGATCCGTCATTTTGACATCGGAGAGATTTGGGTCTATAAAATCAAGTTTAACAGACTCATCAATTTCCTGTGCTTCATATGCGTGAATATTGCGTGAAGTTGGAGTCAATGTCAAGTTTCGCGCCTCTTGCTGATCTCCGTAGTGAGTGCTTTCTCCTTCGATGGTAAGAAATTTTAATGCATAGTGGAAAATCGACACAACAGCGCGAAGTTTATAAAGAGCAGTACGTCCCACGACAGCATTGTACTCGTTTTGAATATCCATGACTTTGAAGGTTTCCATAATGATTTTGGATTTTGGTCCGAAGCCACCAAACTGAATGGGGAAGATTTCACCAAGAGGGCAAGAAATGCTTCCATTGAAGCCTTGAATCTGATCGTTGCAGGGCCTAATATCAGCAGGATCTAAACCCATTTTCTTGAAGGTACGGAACATCAAAATGCTTGAATAAGCTCCGGTGTCAACCATAATTCGATGAACAGGAATCCCTCCGATTGGAGCAGTAATAATAAAAGCATCAGAATGTGGATGAGCGAACATATTGACATCTTCAATGTTAAAAGTGATGGGACAATTCCGTTTGTTGATGGTATCTCGAAGATCTACGTTCATGATTTGTTTCCCGGCATTTTGTGCTTCTCGAGCGTAGGCTTTAGCTTTTCGTCGAGAGGTATCCAACTGTTTAGTGTTAGAATTTATTCGAGGTATATAATGAGAAAAATTCAAGTCATCATGGGTTCTGGGTTTCTTGTATTCATCGGTCGAAGTGCCGACAAGATTAGACAACGTAAAAACCTCCTTGTCGGTTGCGCAGATTCTTTTCGGATTGACGCCTCGTTCATCATCATCTTCTTCATCCGAGACGTCTGTAGGCCTTCCTTTGCGGTGATTATCAAAATTCCTGAATTTTTGAAGTTGAGGTTGCCCAATTAAACGCAAAAGAGCCGATAAGAGGCCGAGACATTCGTCGGTATTATGTCCCGGGGACTTATGGTACGCACAATATCGAGTTTTGTCCAGCTTGTCTTCAGGAGTTCTCACAGGTTTCGGATCAGGAATGATTCCTTTTTCCTTTCAGTTCTTCGAAAATTGTGGCTGCTCTGGCTGAATAAACAGTTTGATAGCTCGTCCTCACATTGTCGGCATATTGGTCTCGGGCGGCTTTGGATTCCAGAGTATCTTCATAACCTTTCGAATAATTTCGATATTGCGTCTTTCCGAAATTCTTCTTATTCTTTTTCTTCGCATCTGGCTCAGTCTTATCTTCTTTAACCGAGAAGTCAAAACTGGGTACCGACATCGACTCTTCGACAATAATGAATTGTTGGGCTCGCACGAGAAATTCTTGAAAGGTAGTTGGTTTGTTTTGACACGGAGTCCAACGAAACATAGAATTAGGCTTTAATCAAGCGATCGCGGTTACCAATAAAGTTTCAGGATGACAAGGTTCCATATTTTGAATTCGGTCATTGAACCGAGATATATAGTCTTTAACTGTTTCATTATCCTTCTGTACGATGTTAGTGATTGATTCTTTCGGGATAAGACAGACTTGGGCTCCAATAAAGTGTGATCGGAAAGCTGCACGTAGCTGTTGCCACTTCCATATTGAATAAGGTGGGAGAGTGTAGTACCATTTCTGTGCGCGCGGCCCCAGCGTGAGAGAAAACATCCGACATCTCAAAGCATCTGAGGTGCCATGCAAATCCATTCAAGACGTATAATGACCCAAATGTGCGTCGGGATCCGAAGTTCCATCGTACATGCCAATTTGTGGAATTTTTATTTTAGCGGGGAACGCCTCTGCAGTGAGTTCGGGAGCTAAGGGAGAATCAGCTTCGATGATAACATTACCCGATGTCGAGACATGTTGGGGGGACTCTTCTTGTGATTTCTGTCGAGTTTCTATTTCGGCCAGCCTCTTACGGAGAGCCTCTAATTCCTCCAAACTATGTCTCGACACACGATTTCGTTCAATCTGATGACGTAAATCTTCGCGATCTCGAGGCAATGGCGAGGGGGGTCTAGGGCGTGAAGGGGCTCTGTGATGACGGGCAGAATGGCTTTCAGCGGTCATTTCTTGAACAAGAGGCCCCTGTGTAGCCAAGTTATTTGGTATTGGATTTACAGCTACACGAGTCGTTTCATCTCGGTGTTGAGAAGTATGACGTGGTTGTGAGGTGGCATGTGACGCTGCTAAGTGTGTTTCTTGATTATGATGAGTTGGATTTTGTTGTTCTGGTGGATTCGTGGGGAAATGAGTAGGTAATGGTATGGTACTTGAAGTTCTGGGCATGGCTCTAGCTATAAGAGATGTTAGCCCTTGAATGAACTCTGGGTTCTGAAGAAACTCCGTGATATTAGTAGACGGAGGTGGTGGCGTCGAACGCCTAGGGGAACGATTCATAGCATGGCTCTGTCCAGCATGGGAGGTATGATCTCGACCAGATTGTGACATGGAGATTTGAGCGAGAGATGGCTATAATAGTGAAGGTTAACCTCAAACACTTATGAGGCCCTTCCTCTAGCGCCAAACTGTTGTTATATGTGAATGAACAACGATTATTCAAAGAGTTGTATCGATTATTAAGATAAATTAAAGTGGCGAAAAGATGATCAAAACATAGTCTATTGAATGTGATAGTTCCTCTCTCTCTTCTTTCTTCTTTGGAAGCTTCTTCTATTTTTATAGTACAATACAAAATTATCGAGACTACAATGATTCACCAGGAAAAGTCAATGGCGGCTGATTGCCATTCATTCTTGTAATACGCCACTTGGCAAAGCATAATGATGAGTTTACTGAGTTGGCACCGCCTTATGATGTCGGTTCGTTGTGTCATAGATATCGGTTTATTAAGCTTTAACCGATATGGGATGTCGGTTACCTGATGAGGATGTTGGTTCTTGGCCCATCTTTATCCGATGTGTGATTACTTGAATTTTGCGAGTATGTCAACCTCTGAGATAACATAATCTTCTAATTGTCGAGCTCTAAGCGCCAATGATTATTAGTATTTTGGTTTACCGATAACCATATCAACAAGGTGGCCCCCAGCATTAATGGGTGTCTTGAAAAAAGACGGGCATTGATGCTGAAAAATATCATGAAATCTCTTATCTGAGCAGACATGTCGGTTTTTAGTGATGTTCTCCGATGTCTTAACACTTGGTGTAGGAATGGAACTGGAAGCTGAAACGATACAATTTTATTAGAATTAATTGTGATTAGTTATTGTGATTAATAAGTCACATTTATTTAGCTAGTCATGTAGAATATTTAATATAAGACGAAGAGTATATATAATTAATGTATCAAGTTAGTAACTACCTGCTCAAGTTTGCCAACGAAACTGAATATATACATCACTTACCAAACTGGTCTTCTACCATCTTTCTAATATCTATCTATCTATCAGGGTTCAGGTGTAGCTTTTAATTAATCTAATTCAAACTTATCTCAATTCAAATTCCAATTGATCTAAATTAACCAGTTAATTAATTACCCCGATTTTTGTCGTCTACTATGAATGGCAATGGATCACATCCGCACAGCTTGGATGTTGAAGCTGGGTCACCGTCGTCGTTGCGACCAACCAAGCCGGAGGATACACTTATGACGCCGCCGATGGCCAGAAAATCGAAATCGGGCAAATACAAATGCATCTGCCTGTGTGTGACCGCCGCAATATTAGGACTGGGCTTGCTGTTCCTAATCCTAGGGCTTACTGTCTTCAAGGTCAAGCGGCCCCTCACCTCCGTCGATTCCGTCTCCCTCGACGATCTCGACTTCTCTGTCGATTTCTCCAGTCTCCGCCTCCGCCTCAACCTCACCCTCGACCTCCGCATCTCTGTCACCAACCCCAACCGCGTCGGCTTCAGGTACGCCAACAGCACCGCCCTCCTCCGCTACAGGGGCGACGAGGTCGGCCAGGTCCCCGTCCCCGCCGGCCGGATTGGCGCCCGCGACACACGCTCCCTCAACCTAACCCTCACGCTCATGGCCGATCGACTCCTCGCCAACTCCGCTATCTTCTCCGACGCCGTCTCCGGTAGGTTGCCCTTTCAAACTTATGTCAGGCTTGCCGGAAAAGTGCAGATCCTGTTCAATTTTCACGTCGTCACCTACAGCACTTGCGACCTCGAAGTTGCTGTTTCCAGTCGCACGCTTTCCAACCAGAGATGCCACTACAGGACCGAATTATAGTAAGGTTCATGATGGTTGATTTTTGTGGTTAAAGTTTTTATTTTTATTTTTGTGTTTTGTTTTGAAAAAGGGAACGACTTTGATGCAATAATGTTTTTATGTTCATAATGACCATTGCAGATGTATTCTGCCCTCTGTAATTATTTTGTTGTGAATATCCCAGTTCTGTATTAAAATTGTTCTATCTTTTTTCTACATGTGCATCTCTTAATTCTGTCTGTTAAACTTTTGTGGAGAAGTTCTACAGTTGCACAGTAAATTAATTTGATGATCCTGGCTGATTCCTGAGTAAAATTTGACTGTGAACTTTCCACCATCTGTTAATTAAGTTATTCAGCGATAGTTGTGATTCATTCATATTGCTAGAAATTTACCACCACATGTGTACATGTGTTTGTGTACTGTGATCCAATGGTAAAAAACTCAATTTGCTAGAAATTGATTGAATCTACTGTTTTGAGTGAAGATTAAATGGGATCTAAGACATGTTGAGAAATTGGTCTCAAAGCTGGCAATAATAAAATCTGAAGTGGTGGAGTTTGGGGGCCATTCTGAGGTCTGAACATATTTATGATTTCTTGTTCCCATGTGCAACCAATTCTTTAGACAAATGTTGGCTGTGAGCCTTGGGATTATTGGGCTTCTCAATTTGCCATCTTTGGATATAGCTGCATTTAGTTTTCTATTCGTTCATTTTGCATAGATAGTATACACTGAAATCACGAGCAACACTGATTTTCTCTCGCCATCTCTGTGTCTTCAATATCTGTAAGGATGTATTTTGTTCACAAGAGGGAAAGGAAGGGAAGGACAGGAACACTATGAATGGAATGGAAATGTTTATCTTAGTTTGGTTTGGTTTTGAAACGTAGGTACTACCCGTAGAGTGCTCTCAACTGTGTTATAACACAGATTATTTGTAAATTTAAAGTTATGTTGCAAGTTGCAACACGTTGAAATAGCAGAAGCACAAAAGAAGAGATATACTCTTCGGAGAGCGTATCTTTCATTAATACATCGATTGTGTACTCGTGTATAGTTTGGACATACAAAAACTAGAACTCTCTTCTAGCTTAGCCACAACTACACTCGAAACTACCAACTACTTCTCTGGCCACGTCCCGTAGACTTAACACACTCGAATCCCTCGAGCAAAAAAATTCAATACTTAATCCCTAAGTACTAGAAACAAAGTGTTTGAATAAAATATGGAAAACTAAAACAAAACGGGTTCAGTTCTTCGACACTAAAAGAACATTGAATCTCTAAATGTGAACTAAAATAAAGTACAAAACTCGAACTCTTAATTGAATGTTGGGAATAGGTCGTGAATAATATTATTCTCAGCAGCCTTCAATTAATCTTCAAGTAGGGTATATAAAGACTCCTTACGCGTGAAGTCTTTTCCAAGCAAGATGCTTCATTTATCTGATTTCTTTCCAAGAATATAGGTTGAAACATGGTAAGTATATACTTTTTTTTCTCTTTCTCAATGATCTTTAATTTATGGATGCTTCTATCCATGTCCATGCATATCCGATATTCTACAATGAATATCATGATAAGATCATCCAAATCTTTTTTCAATATACATATATAATTGAAATATACATATATCCGAATAAAATATAAGTATAAATACAAGAACTTCCCCATATGCTTGCAAAACACATTTTCATATATTATTTTTGAACTTGTTGCCAAAAATAAATTTTTCAATGTTATGTATCATTATTAATTTGAAAAGGGTCTGAAATTCTCTCGTAGCAGAGGTCACAATTCCATCGCAGGAGTGTTAAATTCAAGTTTCGTACTGAAGATTTGAGATTGTCTCCATCCTTTTTAGTCATCAATTTGTCATCCCAAAGCTCCGCAAGACATAAAGTTTCACATTTTATATTTGGATGATGCACATTTATTGTTGCCATAGTTTGGACACAAAATAAAAATTAGATGATTTTGTATACGAACGTAACATTGAAACTTAGTTTCATTTTATGGGTAAGCAATGTACTAATATTGTAAAATGATATTGTGAAACGAAAAAAAAAAAAA
>CACSLK010027829.1:3726184-3740682 GCA_902706635.1 Striga hermonthica | reverse complement strand
ATTAAACAGTTTGAGTCGAAAATATATAATTTGTGTAATTTATTTTATTTTTAGTTGGTATCATTTATTTTATTTAGGTCGAATTTGAGGTCATCTACAAGTTTGTGACTAAAGTTGTCCTCATTTTGACTTCTTTATCGATTGAAACTTATGCAACTATAATTTCTACAAATAAAATTACCATAATATGTTACTTATTGTCAAATATTTCTTTTTATATAAAACATGTTATTTTCTTAATATAATGACGAGAATATATTATCGCTACTGAATCGTAGGAATAAATAAAGTTCAACACGACCTACTATAATGTACCAACTATTTTTTTCCCTATAATGTACATAATATTAGTGTTATCAAAATAACTTTTATTTTTCAAAATTTATAGAATATAATTTAAATGTTTTTTTCTTAAATTATAATATACATTTCTAAAATCTTATTGGGCATATTTGAAACTTCACAAATAGTCTTGCACGCCATTCTCCAATTCCTACTCACTTATTTTAAAAAGAAATGAAATATTGTGATTTGTCAGTTCAATAAAAAACTGAAAATATGTGAACCTAATTTAAAACCAAATGCATTTAAATTAAGCAAAACAAGGCTGTGTCATTTTATATATGTTTTTTAAATATTTAAGTTTTATTTCTTACTTTTATTATCTCATACATGTTAACTTCTATTATCCGTATATCAATTTATTTATATAGTAGTAATACTAACTTTATTTTTTTTTTTTTGAAATTGATGTTATTAATTTGACATTTTTAAGAAAAAAAATTCAAAGAGAAGTGCCATTAATGTGATAAATACCTATTCTTTTTAATACCATTTTTTTTTATTTAAAAACATTAATAAAAAAACTTATGATATGTTTTAATCACACAACAAATCTATACTGTTTCTATTTCTAGAGTTGTGAATCCCTGTTATGTGTTATTATTTGTGATGGTGACAAACACAATTCATATAATGTTGAAAAATGCTACATACATAATAAATATACATAAAGATGTACATAACACTCACATGGAGCGGGGTTCACTTGATTTTTAAATTTTAGTGGGTCCCACTCAATGTGAGTGTTATGTACACCTCTATGTACAACATTATGTACCTATAGCATTACTCTATAATGTTTATATTTCTACATTCATGAATTTTTGTTGTATGATTATCATTTCTGATGGTGATCGTGATATTTAAACGCACTTCATCTATTGCTAATGTTATATTTAAGAAAATATTTTAAAATATAAACAAAAAACTTATTCTACCTTTATTATCTATATACATTTTTTATATATATTTTAATATTTATTAAATTATAACTCATGTGAGAAATTGGAAAAATATGATATATATTATTCACAAGACATGTACACATATATATAGATACATAGAGGCCTTAGCCGCCTAAACCTAACTTATTGTACAAGAAAACATTTAACATAACTAACACCCCCCCTCAAACTCAAGGTGTTATAGTGGAGATCAACTTGAGTTTGCTAAGAAGTAAACAAAAGCGACCGGGAAGGAGAGACTTCGTGAAGACATCCGCTGGTTGATCTATAGAGGAGACGGAAACAAGCTTCACAGTCTCATGTGCAACATGCTGTCGAATGAAGTGACAGTCAATCTCAATATGCTTGGTACGCTCATGAAATGTATCATTATGAGACATCTTTATAGCACTCTGACTATCACAATGTAAAGCAGTAGACGCCGACTGAGGTGCACCAAGATCAGCAATTAGTCGACGCAGCCATAATAACTCTGAGGTGGAATCAGCAAGAGCACGATACTCAGACTCAGCACTCGATCTGGAAATCAATGTTTGCTTCTTACTGCGCCAAGAGACAAGTGAATCACCCAAAAAGAAGCAGTACCCAGTAATAGAACGACGATCAGTAGGATCTCCAGCCCAATCGGCATCAGAATAACCGCTAAGCGTCAAAGAAGAATGTGCCGAGAAGTGTAAACCATGCAATAGAGTGCCCTTCACATAGCGAAGGATGTGCAACACAGCAGAATGATGCGTGGTTCTCGGAGTAGCCATAAACTGACTCACAATATGAACAGCATGAGCTATATCAGGCCGAGTGACAGTCAAGTATATCAAACTCCCAACAAGCTAACGATATAATGTAGGATCCTCAAGAAGAGAGTCATCAAGTAGAGTAAGACGAACATCATAATCAAGAGGAGTGGAAGCTGTCTGACAATCAGTGAGACCGGCCCGAGCAAAAAGATCAGAGTCATACTTGGCTTGAGACAAATAGAATCCATCAGACGAATCAGAGATCTCAAGACCCAAAAAATAGAGAATCTGGCCCAAACTCTTCATCTCAAAATGCTGACAAAGATAATCCTGCAAATCGGAAATACCAGTAATATCATCCCCCGTGATGACCATATCGTCAACATAGAGTAGCAAAATAATAATCCCGGAGGAGGAGCGCCGAAGAAATAAAGCAGAATCGTGATCACTCGCAGTGAAACCAAACTGAAACAATGCAGAACTGAACGTGGCATACCAAGCACGAGGTGCTTGTTTCAAGCCATACAAAGCTCGACGTAGACGACAAACTTTCCCAGATGACAATGATCCAGGAGGAGGAGTCATGTAAACCTCCTCAGACAAGGCACCGTGTAAGAAGGCATTCTTGACATCTAACTGTAGAAGAGACCATCGACGAACAACAGCAACTGCAAGTAAACACCGGACAGAAGTAAGACGAGCAACTGGTGCAAAAGTCTCTTCATAATCTATGCCATACTCCTGGGAGTAACCCTTAGCAACCAAACGAGCTTTATAGCGCTCAATAGATCCATCTGAATTTGTCTTGATCTTATACACCCACTTGCATCCGATGGGAGTCTTACCAACAGGTAAATCCACCAAATCCCAAGTATGAGTCTTTTCTAAGGCCTGTAATTCACAGTCGTAGCTTTTTGCCACAATGGATCAGCATTCGCCTCACGAAAAGACCTAGGCTCATGATGAGATAGAATGGACGAATAACAATGATAGTCAAGTAAGTGAGAAGGGGGACGACTTACACGAGTCGACCGTCGTTGATCAATAGCTGGCAAAGGTACAGAATCAGAAGAGGGCTCAGTACGAACTGTCGGTTCAAGATGCACAGGTGGAGCCACTTCAGAAGACGGAGGCATGACAGGTGTGTCAATGAGCTATGAGTCAGAACTTGTATCTGTATCTGGAAAAAGATCTGAAGTAATAGACATGAATAAAGGAGACGTCGAATCAAACGGAATGTAAAACTTAGACAAGGAGGAAAAGGTAGTATGCTCCCAAAAGGTAACATGACGCGAAATACGCAACCGATTAGAAATCGGATCCCAACACCTAAATCCTTTGTGTTCTACCCCATAACCCAAAAAACAACACAGACGAGCTCGGGGTTCTAATTTATTCCGCTCATGGGACGGAAGAAGTACAAAGCAAACACAACCAAAAGCACGTAACTGAGTATAATCAGGAGACTGACCGTACAACCTCTCAAAAGGACTGACATCACTAATGACTGATGAGGGTAACCGATTGATAGCATAAACAGCAGTCAAGGCTGCCTCACCCCAAAAACGATCAGGACACTGAGCACAAAGAAGAGCCCGGACAGTATCAAGAATGTGACGGTGTTTACGTTCAGCTCGTCCATTTTGTTGGAAAGTATATGGACACGAACGCTGAACTAAGGTGCCCTGATCAGAAAGAAATTTTAAAAAAGTAGAATCTTTGTACTCAAGAGCATTATCAGTACGCAAGACCTTTATAGGACAAGAAAATTGTGTAAGAATCATGTTAGCAAATTGAACATATATGCTAGACAACTCAGAACGATTCTTGAGAAAATAGATCCTGGTAAAACGAGAAAAATCATCAACAAAAATAACAAAATACCGAAAACCACTCAGAGAAGCAACAGGAGAAGGACCCCAAATATCAGAATGTACGAAACCAAAAGGTTTATCAACAGTTGACAAACTATCAGAAAAAGAAAGAGCCGGTTGTTTTTCCAAGTTTGCAATGAAGACAACTAAAAGACTCAAAATGACTTGAACCCAAAAGACCCTTATTATATAAAGAACGAACTTTACTTGAAGACGCATGCCCAAGACGAAGATGCCACTGGAAACTAGACTTACTTTCGGTGGCAGAAGCAGAAAAAGAGTAAGAACGAGGGACATGAAGTGACTCAAGCTCAAATAACCGGCCCGTCTTGCGACCTTTGCCGAGAAGTTGTCCCGTCTGTGAATCCTGAACCTGAACACCAGAAGAAGAAAATATAACATTAAGACCTTGGTCAACCAATTGACCAACAGAAATAAGATTCAAGGTCAAGTCAAGAATGCAGTATGTGTCGGGAAGATGCAAGGAAGGGGAAGAAATCAAACCAGTGTGAGTAACATTCATAAGAGTACCATTAGCAGTATGTATAGGAGGTAAAGAGGTTACGGAAGACGAAGAAGACAAAAGTTGTGGGCTAGAGGTCATGTGATTGCAACAGCTAGAATCAAAATACCAATGTGATTTACCTCCGGTAGCAGACATAGAAGAATTGGATAGAATAACTTGTTTGAGAATAGCTTTTATGTCTTGAAGAGTGTAAGACGGATGATGAGGCTCAGTAGTGACAGCCGCTGTAACAGAAGAAGCGGCGGTGGAGGAAGACCCACAATGTCGAGAGAATGAACCTCTCGAACGGTGTGATCTGGCTGGATAATATGTAGCAATATGACCCCGAACATGGCAAATGTGACCGTAGGACAAAATGGAGCAATATGACCCTGAACATGGCAAATGTGGCATACCACTATAGAAGAATCCATGTCCAAAAAATAAAGAAGCACTAGCAACCAGCAACAGTACGAAGACAAAAGAAAATCACGAACTGGATCACAAACTGGATAAAATAGCGGTAAAAGGCCGAAATTAAAAATGGCACGAAAAGCAAAACCGACCACACCAGGACGTAGCCGCCGATGAGATGAATCGACGGCTAAAAAATCACGGCGATCGGAGCTGGGGGTGAATCTCACGCTCCGGCTGAAGCTGCTAGCACTGTCGCAATGTTCCGGCGAGTGTGGGTCCCACGCGCCTCCGAACGGGCCCAAATTTTGATCGACGGCTCGCCGGAAGATGCCGGAGAGGATGGTCTGGGAGGTGAGAATAGAAGACGGCCGGAGACGAGCGAAAAATACTAACCCTATATTGGACTATAAACCTAGTCTGATACCATGTGAGAAATTGAGAAAAATATGATATATATTATTAAGACATGTACACATATATATAGATACATAGAGGTCTTAGCCGCCTAAACCTAACTTATTGTACAAAAAAATATTTAACATAACTAACAACTCACATATATTATCTTTAATATCAGGCCGCGCGTTGCGCGGTGGCTTACCAGTTCTAAAATAAAACTGGCGAATGTTAGCGTTGTGTGGGAATAGAGGCGAATTCCGCATTCAAATTGTGTCCCTTGATAACTGTTCAAACTTTGATGGCAATTAATAGCTCATGGTATTAGGCATCTGTACACAGTATATTATGAATTTGTGTATATTATCGAAAAGGCATATGTAATATTTTATTTTATATTTCTGATTTATGGAATTGACTCAAAATAATGTATGTTTGGTAAAGTTCTTATACAAAATAAGACACTCTTGAGTTCAACTCGTAAAAAGTTCGATTCAAACTCGTATTGTTAAAGCTTGAAAAGAAAAAAATATATGGATAATTTCTTATAGCCTAAGTTACGATTTGACCTCAACTCATTAATATTGATAAATGAAAAATGTAATGAGCTCAAACTCGACTTGAATAAAGAGCTGAGATGAGCTCGACTCTTTAAAAAGTCTAACTCAAGCTTAGCTCGACATGATTCGACTTATTTGATGGATTTGACTCGACTTATTTCCACCTAAATAAAATGTGCAAAATAAATAAATAACTAAATAAAAATAGTCATAACGTAAAGAGCTAATAAGCATCTCTAATGGCTCAATGCGTATTTTAAAATGTATGGTGTGGAGAAAGGAAGTAAAAATATTTTGTCTCCAATGGTTAACTTGTACAACACCCGTTTATTACACGGGTGTTTGCTAATTTTTTTTCTTAAAATCTAAAATTAACGAGCAAAAGTAGTTTGAAAATTTAAATACCTTTTATAAGTATATATATTATTATATATTTATTATGACACCTTTTATTTGTGCAACTTACTTGTGTTATATTATACTAATTTTTTTTAACTTACAATAGGGATGTAAATGGGTCGGGTAGGGTACGGGTTTTGACAAACCCGAACCCGACCCGCATGTAATTTACCATACCCAAACCCGACCCGTTACCCTGTTGGTGATCTTTGGGTTCGGGTTGGGTTTTACCCGGCGGGTTAGTGGGTTTTCTTCGGGTAAATGGGTAACCCGAGTTTTTAAATTTAGGCTTTACTAGATCCATCTCGTTTCATATTAAAAATAAAATAAAATAATTTCACAATTAATTATAATGTAACAAACAATTTATTAACTAAGTTCGACAATAAAAAACTACAAAAAACTATTATATTGTTTTTGGAATAAATAATGAGATATAATTATTATCTTGTATAGTCAATTTAATAATATTATATTTAAAAATTAAGTATTTAAATTTTTTATCATACAATTAACAAAAATTGATTATAAAATCATAAAAAAAATTAACCATTAATCAAACTTATAATAAATAATTTAATTTTTATACTAATAACACATGACTACTTTTATATTTATAATAATTTATGAATACATATATATGTGTATATATAATATTCAATGGTGGCGGGTAAACGGGTAGGGTAATCGGGTCAGGTAGCGGGTTTTTCTACTATACCCGTACCCGACCCGACCCAGGGTTCGGGTAGAATAACTATACCCGAACCCGACCCAAAACCCGATCGTCTCAGGTTTACCCGACCCGAAAATGCGGGTAACCCGTGGGTAACCCGACCTTACGGGTTTTATTGACATCCCTAACTTACAATATATAACTACATTACATATAAATATATCAATTGAGAAATAATTTTATTTTTCTAATGAATTTTAATAAATATTATTATTTATTATTATTATAAAGATAAATATAATTTATTTATTTCATATATACAATATGGATGTCAAATCGAAGATCATCAAAAGATGATTAAATTTGATATATTATATATGTAAAACCGATAAGAAATACAAAAGTTATCAACTTTTAAAATACATTTATAATTCAATAGCTTATTGAAGAAAACAAATCAAAATTCAAGTATATATTAGTCACTTATTGCCCCACTATGTAAAATTACAAAGAATTAAAGGGTTATATTAGTAAAAGTGATATTAAAATATCTAAGTTAGCTGAATAATATTTATGGAATACCCGAACTAGATTATTTTAATTATTAATATATCAATATTATTTATCCAAACCTAATTACGAAGCATGATTCTTCGCCAAATAAGATTCCGAAGCACCAGAAGCAGCTATGTAGGCTCAGCGCATTCGAGAATTATATATAGGGAGGATCTCAATTGTGGAATAATTTGACAAATGTAATATAATAATTGATTGGTATAAACATAAGTATCATATCCTCCCTATATATAATTCCAGAATGCGCTGAGCCTACGTGGCTGCTTCTGGTGCTTCGGAATCCTATTTGGCGAAGAATCATGCTTCGTAATTAGATTTGGATAAATAATATTGATATATTAATAATTAATAATCTAGGTTCGGGTATTCCATAAATATTATTTAGCTAATTTAGGTATCTTAATATTACTTTTACTAATATAACCCTTTAATTATTTGTAATTTTACATAGTGAGACACTAAGTGACTAATATATCTCTGAATTTTGATTTGTTTCCTTCAATAAGCTATTGAATTATAAATGTATTTTAAAAGTTGATAACTTTTGTATTTCTTATCGGTTTTACATATATAATATATCAAATTAATCATATTTTGATGATCTTCGATTTGACACCCATATTGTATATATATGAAATAAATAAATTATATTTATCTTTATATAAAAATAATAATATTTATTGAAATTCATTAGAAAAATAAAATTATTTTTCAATTGATATTTATATGTAATGTAGTTATATATTGTAAGTTAAAAAAAATAGTATAATATAACACAAATAAGTTGCACAAATAAAAAGTGTCATAATAAATATATAATAATATATATATTCTTATAAAAGGTATTTAAATTTTCAAACTACTTTTTCTCATTAATTTTAGATTTTAATAAAAAATTAGCAAGCACCCGTGTAATACACGGGGTTGTACTAGTAAATAATATAATATAAAATGAAAGATATCTAAAAGATTTTTTACATCTAGAAAGACTTTTAAAATTGTTGAAAGCCACATTGGATTTTAGAGGCTAGGTGGGAGCAATCCATATAGCTCTAATATATCACTTTTCCCGTCCTCTCTGAGAACAATAAACCGTGGAGAGAGGCGGAGAAACGCGTATTCAACGCCTAGCTCCGCCCGCAAGTCCCCGTCGCCCGCTTACTTTTCTCCGCCGCGGAGCCAACAACAATCAACACCACCGCTGATTTTACTTGGACTATTCTTAATATGCTTTCTTCCATACGTCGCATTTAGGATTTTCTTTCTCAAAACGAATTCTCCGCCCTCCGCCTGAATCGAACACGATCGTCCACGGAGTTCCGATCTCCAAGGTGCCTGACTATATTTTCATCCTTTTTTAGGCAATTATTTTGATATTTTTCTTAGATATGCAGATTTGGTACTCCGATGTTCATGACCATGTATGTTTCAATTCGTGATTAGGGCTAGGTTTAGGTTGAGGTTTTCTTCACAAATGGAAGCGTCCGGTGGAAATTCGGACGCCAACAGGAGTTCTTTATCGTCTTCTTCTTCTTCTTCTTCTTCTTCTTCTTCAAGTGTCACCGCTCATTCTAGAAGAAACGGGATGAATATCTCTACTTCTAACATTCTACGATCACCCTTGTCCACCTTATTGGAGTACACTGGGATTCTCAGAACAAGGTTGGGTCATTCAGAATCGGAAGGTTTACTCAATGGTGGAGCCCTCACCGGCTATGGAGATCGCCACCTCCAGACGCATCTAAATGACACTATACCCTCTCCGACTGCAATCCGTGGTGACGAGACAGCTGAAGTTTCCATTAGAATCATTGGTCCCAACGAACACGAGCATGACAGGGTTGCAACCATGGTACACCCGGCATCTACTGTTGGGCAGCTTGGTATACAGACGGAGTCCTTTTCAAGGCCAATTTCAAGGTCGGGGTCTGGGGTTTCAGAGTTGTCCTCATTGGAAAGCCAAGTTGATTCGAGAAGTGATAGAGAGGCAGGAGATGGAGTTACGCGGGTGGCGACTGCTGATGGTTCTGAGGGAGCTGGCAATAACAGGGATGCACAGTCTTCATACCAGAGATATGATATTCAGCAGGCTGCTAGGTGGATCGAGCAGGTCCTTCCTTTCATATTGCTTCTGTTGATTGTGTTCATACGTCAGCACGTGGAAGGTAATTTTCCTTGATGCTTCTTACTTTCAGTTGTTTCACAGAATACATGTCTGTTTTGTTGATATATTAAGATGTTATTTTCTCTTTTTACCTCATATTGTGTATGATATTAACTACCATCATGCTGTAGATACTTTGATTTTGTCTTGTATCATCCAACGCAAAGATTATCAAGGCATCATTAATTCTTTACCGCAATTTGTCACTTTCATCAAGTGTTCGGCCAGAATTTTAATTTTTTAGTTTTTACAGGTGTATTCATAAGAAAAAGTAGTTCTTGGAGAACATTTCTTTTTTTTTTTTTTTTTTAAGTTTGTTTGTTATGAATCCATAGGAAAAGCTTTTCTTATCTTTGTATTTACTTCGTAATGGAAGAGGATTTTATCATATCCATATATAATTTTTACCCCTAGATTTACACGATTCTTGTTTATGTTTTTTTCTTTTCTTTTTTATGTTCTCATTTTTTGTTTCTTTTGTTTTGTTTTTACTCTTTCTATCAGTATCCGTAAATTAAATAGGTTCTTAACCTAAGTAGCGTTCACTTATATATATATATAAAGCTGCAATAGCAACTAAAATCCCGCCTAAAAATTTTAAATTTACTAAACTTGATATTTTTTTTTGAATTTTTTTTTTTAAATTTTGTCTCTTGAAATTAATTAATCAATTTATGCTATAAAGTTGACAAAATTGATTAATCCGGTTTTGATATAAAGTGGGCGATTTTATTTTATGTATCCGATGGTCATTTTTTTAGGAAATGTGTTGTTATTAATAAATGTGCGATTTTATGGAATAAAGTGAACAATTTTATTTTGGTTTCAAAATTAAACGTTATGAGTTTTATTTAGTATGGACAGAAGTTTATATTGTGATTTTGAAAACAAAATAAGTAGTTAATTTATTTGGCATAAGTATGGAATTCAAATTTTAGGTTGATTTGTTATGAATTCAAAATGATATTATTCTCAAATTTTAACACATTCTCGTAATAACTTGCCATAAGCTATTAATGATAATTCGACAAATTGGTATGTATTCCACTTGATAATCAGAAAAACCTATGAACAAATATTGCTTAATAAAATTCAAAATTTGTAATTTAATTCTAGAGAATTAGTTGATACATTTGAACAATAAGGTAACAACAAATCTAGAAAATTGCGAAATCTAGAAAATTGCGATATATATACATATATATATATATATATAAGGGAATTTATTGTGTAGTTTAAATTTGGATACCAAATTTAAATGTCAAATAAGTAAATATTCATAACTCAAGGGTCTATATTACTTGGACACAAGTGGAATAGTCGATTATTTATAAATTAATAAATTACTCAACTACTTAAATTTTTTGATCTGAATAGTTTATACAAAAATAAATTCATTTTATAATGAAACAATATAAGTTTTATAATTATACTTATTATTCACATATATTTTTAACTATATTACAAAATTTTACCAAAATTTTTATTTTATGGAACCACATTGTAGTCAAATCGAATTTCAAAATAAAATTTTTAAAGTGACACTTGTTTTGTAATGAATATAATGTAATTTATTATCAGTTACTTGTACGTGTTGTGTACTAATTTTAAATAGACATGTTTTATGTAATTTAAACAATTTAAATTTTATATAATATTTTCAATAAATTAATATAGGTAAATTGTATTACATATTGATTCTATATTTTTAATGTATAAATATTATTTAATGAAAAATTTTAATTTATAATTTTAATGAATATCTCTTACCCGTGCATCGCACGGGATTCATACTAGTTTATTAGAAAAAAGTTTGCTGACTGCTGCTAGATTTGCAGGATTCATCGTTACCATTTGGATTGCTGCCTTTATGTTTAAGTCAAATGATATTGTACGGAAGCAGACGGCACTCAAAGTACTTTATATCCCTTTTTCGTTGATTGAGATATTTTGAATAAAGATAAAGTTATGGTTGGCATGGAGCTGATTTTTCTTTCTTTTTAGGGTGAGAGGAGAGTATTCGTTCTCATAGGTGTGGTTGTTGTTTCCGCCCTTCATATTGTTGGGATTTACTGGTGGTATTGGAATAATGATGTGCTATACCCTTTGTTGATGCTGCCACCGAGAACCATACCGCTTTTCTGGAATGCAATATTCATCATCGTGGTCAATGGTGAGTGATATTACTTCAATTATTGAATTCCTGGCATAGTTATTTAGCAGTGTATTAATATAATTTTTTGAAATATATTATTTAGCAGTGTATTAATATAATTTTCTTTTGTCAGATACACTGGCCCGTCAGGCAGCAATGGTCTTCAAGTGTGTCCTATTGATATATTACCGAAACAGCAGAGGGAGAAACTATCGCAGGCAAGGTCAAATGCTCACATTAGTCGAGTACCTATTTTTGCTTTACCGTGCACTGCTACCTGCTCCAGTTTGGTATCGTTTCTTTTTGAACAAAGAATATGGGAGCCTTTTCTCGTCACTAATGACTGGACTTTACCTGACTTTCAAACTTACATCTGTTGTTGAGAAGGTAGCCCTTATGTTTCCTACTAAATTATGTTCTCTTGATGGTTTCGCAGTCTAATTTTTCAGTGAAGTGTTTCAGTGTTTTATTTTATTTAATAAAATAATTTGAAAGATACTTTTAATTTCTAATATGGTTGGCTTTTAAAGGTCCAATCGTTTATCACTGCTTTGAAAGCACTTTCAAGGAAAGACATCCATTATGGAACCTATGCAACAACTGAACAGGTATCCGTCTTTTTTTTCTGTTCCAATTTTTTTTATGGGTCTTCTCCTTGATGTTGAATTGTGCTAAATTTTTTTGAGCTACTGCTGCCTACATTTCATGTGGTGAACATGCTGAAAATACCGATGTAGGTGTGTTTGAGATCATTATGGTTGCCTATTTTACAGTAATACAATAATACCTATTCTCCATTTCGGTTGTCACGCGTAACATGATGATTGTGTGCTTGGAGACAAGAATGTACACTGAAAAGAAGTTGTCAACTATAAACTCTGATTGTCGATTGAATGACAAAAACCATACCCAACCCCAAATGTTCTTTCCGTGAAAAAAAAAAAAAATCGTATTTCTTTGTTTCTTTTACCATATATATTATTCCTCTGCATTTGTTTACCTATTGATCGCATATTTCGTTATAGTTCTATGATTCAGAGTATCCTTTCCTATTTGATTGAATTCCATATTCGAAGTTGCAATCGGATCTATTCATTAAAAAGAATCGATTCAATATGTTTCTTATATATCCTGGTTTTCCAAAATCCAACTTTGTTGTTCAGCAGCTTTGAAATTCTTATAATTCAAAATTAAATTTGATTTTTAAGTTCACCCATTGGCTAAATAAGAAGTCCAAAAGAAAAAAATATAATGAAGAAGAACGGAAAAAACTTCAGAAAATTTTGTTCAGAAGAGTTAATTTTCATTGCAGGTGACTGCGGCAGGAGATTTGTGTGCCATTTGCCAGGAAAAAATGCATGCTCCAGTTCTTCTACGCTGCAAGCACATATTTTGTGAGGACTGTGTGTCTGAATGGTTGGTTTTGTCCTGTTACTTGTTTTGAAACTACCGCTTTTAACAACTCATGTTAAAATAGATGAATGTAGTTTTCTTTCCTGCGTTTTTGCTGATATTCCAAGAAACTAGTAAAATATTCATCCCATTCTGAAAATATTTTAAATTAAGGTGGGTAGTGATTAGATGTTGGCTATGTTTGGAAAACTAGATAATAGCTTATCAGTAATTTTTTAGCTTATAGCTGAAAAAGTAGCTTATAGCTTATCAGTAATTCCATGAAACTTATGACTTATAGTTGAAAAACTAGCTTATATGATAAAAGTGTTTGGTAAAATTAGCTGATAACCTAGCTGAAATTAAAATTTCAACGAGCTTATTTGAAAAGCTACCTAAATAAACAAGCTTATGAGACAAGCTCGAGCTTTTTGAAAAAGCTCGAAGCTTATTTAAATACAAGAAGCTTATAAGCTAACCAAATAAGCTATAAGCTAGCTTATTTGTCTACCAAACATAGCATTTATAGAAAAAACATGATACAGGAATTTTCAATATTCCTAGTGTCCCATACTTAAAATTAATATGTTATCAAGTCCTGCCACCATGCCTTTTGATGTCATTTTCTCATTCATTCTAGTCCTACGATTAATTTTCTTTGTCTAGATTCATTGACTTTCAGCTGGTATTGCCTCTTGAAAGCAATAACTAAGAGAACAGTGAAGCATTATATTTAAAAGCTTAGGAGCACTATAGGTAAATATTTGCCTTGGAATCACATGCCTTGCGTGGAGCTGGCATTTTCATCATTTCTAACTTTAATTGTATAATATAATTGCAGCACGTAAAAAAGGTTAAAAAAACATCCTGTATTTGGTGTTGAGTAGGCCCTACCTGTTCTACTTAGAATTTACTCGGTTGAATTTGTTGGCTACTTTTTTTTTTGGTTTTTGTTTTCAGGTTTGAGAGAGAACGGACATGCCCTTTATGTCGGGCTTTGGTGAGACCTGCTGACCTCAAGTCTTTTACTGATGGATCAACAAGTCTATTCTTTCAGTTATTCTAAGTCGAGGAAGTTTTCTGCTCTGAGACAGTAACAGTCGACTTGTCAACTCACAAATCACAACTGCTTTGTTTTGTTCATCTCGTCTGTGCAGAACCGTGACTGCTTTTTTGTGTATTGTTATCAGTAGTGACTGATAGAAATGTACCATCTGTTCATACCTCATAATGAGATAATGTAGCTAAGGCTCCGGTTGCTGGAGGTACGCTTGTTGAATGGTTGCAACATCTTGTGCCGTATGTAAAAGTTCCTGAATTGAGAATTATTCTCCTATTTCCTC
>CACSLK010027829.1:3678083-3700354 GCA_902706635.1 Striga hermonthica | reverse complement strand
CGATTAGAAATAAATCCGGCCAAGAGTGTGTTCATAATCGCTCCCATTTCAAGGGCTTGATTCAGTCAAACTAACAAGACTTGAAGGTTGTTTCAAGCACGCACTCCATCGTTCTTACTACCCTTGTTCAGCCCGCAGTCCTGTGGCCGATTTGGGTGCTAGGTTTGTGGAAATTCTTCATACTCTCTTGCTCTCTTTCACCACACACATGCAACCGTTCAATGTAGCTTTACTCTGTCTCAATTCATTGATTCGAAACTGAAATTTGTGAAAGATGTCTACTTGTTTTGTTTTTTGTGAGAATTTAAAGCATGAGCGTTGGCGATGATTCTTTCATGGTGTTAAACATTGAGGTGGAATTGGAACTACTTTAGCTTAGAGTTCGTTTTTTGAGGGTCTGAGTATCTCATTCTCGTCCAGTTCATCCCAATTTTTATTATCATGGTTCAGAGTGTGCATGTTGCTTGTGTGTGTTTTATTCATCTGCTCCTTCCAGTTTTCAATTGCATCCTCTAGTATTTACTTGGGTTTGGTACCCTAATTTGGTGGTTAGTTAAGTGACTAGCATCCCTATTGAGATTCCCCCTTGACTAAAAATCTTTTCTTTCGATAGACCAGTGATGTGCATAATTTCTTTAGACGCATGACCATGTGGATCTTGTAGACAGTGTCTTATTATTCACTCAGAGACATGCAGTTGTTTGGGGAATTATTGATATGTTTGAGGCGCATGGTAAGTTAGGATGTCTGTTGCACATTATTGTAGGGTAGATATCAATATGATTCCCCTGTTTATCACATTTTAAGGGATTGATTGTCTCTAATCGCAGCTTCGTTCAGCATTTGGATACCCTTCTAATTTGGTGAGCCTGCATAGTAATCGTCCTTTCGTCTCAATGGCTTCTCTGGATCCTATAGATATCAGTTCATCAGATAGTGATTCAGATTTACGTGAGATAGACAACTATAGGGACGAGTCTCCAATTAGGGATACCTCCTCATCAGTTCCTCCCAGGATACTTCCAGCATGGATGTCTCAAAATAATTCTAATTTGGCAGGTGAAATATTTCAATTGCTAGATACAAATAGACTTATTGTGATGCATCCAATGTTATAGATTTAATTCCTGTGATGCAATCTGCAGTTCGTCAAGACCCTTCTTCTTCTTCTTCTTCCAAGAGGCAGAATTTTGCTCATAATAATAATTTGTCAAGACCGCGCAAGCATTTACACATCACAGAGTCTTATGGACCTTCAAGCTTGATGATTGATGGTAATAATCACCAGAAGAACAGCTCAAATAGTTCTGGTAGATTGGTTACAAGCCCCAACATTCACATTTCTCATCAACCTTTGAAGAGGTCCCTTCCTGCATCTCTTCATGCCTCTACATCTAATGTGCGATCCAGCAGCCCAGTAGAAAATGTTGTTGCAAGCGAACTTCGCGGCATGTATGCAAATTCTTCTAATGGGAATAACTTGATCAAAGAAAATTCAATCTGGGGCAGTGGGAGCAGTTCCTCATTGTATGAGAAAAAAGGAAATAGATTATTGCCTCCATCTTTGGTTCCTGGCAAGCATACGTCGCCCTCAACATTTGTTAGTTCTAATGACCCTTTCCATCATACTGGAATAGTTGAAGAAGGGCCTGCTGGAGCTGATGAGAGTTTAGTTTTTCGAGCCGCCGTGCAGGTACTTATTGTTTATTAGTCTACTTCTTGGTTTGTTTTCATTTGTTTTTCTTTGATTATTAAGCCAGTCATATATGAAGGCTCTTCTTATATTTTGATTGATGGTGGTCTGAGTTTCTAGTTATGTTTGCTTTTCTCTTACATTGTTTTTATACTTGAATAACTATATTGGATGTGGTTTTTGTTCTACCTGCAGGACCTTCGTCAACCGACACTCGAAGCTAATTTACCTGAAGGCCTCTTGTCGGTGCCTCTTCTTAGGCATCAGGTTCTTGTCTGCTTATGTTAGCCATCCATTTAATTGAATGTAATATTTGTGATTTTAAGCATAGACCTTATCACATTTCAGAAAATTGCTTTAGCATGGATGCTTAGTAAGGAATCATCTGGTTTATGTTTGGGAGGGATTTTGGCTGATGACCAGGTGAGCAATCTGTTGTTTCATTTAATCGGATGACAGGTGAACAATCTGTTGTTTTATTTAATCTTAATATCTAGACCACATTCCTTTGGTCGGAGACGATGTCACCAAATAATATTCCATTCTGCAGGGCCTTGGTAAGACTGTGTCGACAATTGCGCTGATACAGATGCAGAGACACCTTGAAAAAAAGGCCAAAAACAAAGTTTCTTGTAATAGCAGGACAGAAGCGTTGAACTTGGATGATGATGGTGGAATTAGTGGTTTGATTGCACTTGATGATGCAAACCAGATTAAAGAATCTGATGATTTTGCGATATTACCACGGGAAAGTAAAGGGTTCCGTAGCAGGAGGCCAACAGCAGGAACATTGATTGTTTGCCCAGCTAGTGTTCTTCGACAGTGGGCCCGGGAGCTGGATGAGAAAGTTACAAGTGAGGCGAAACTTTCTGTTCTAGTTTATCATGGAGGCCAGAGGACTAAGGATCCTGCTGCATTGGCGAAGTATGATGCAGTCTTAACTACATATGCTATTGTGACGAATGAAGTTCCAAAACAACCGTTGGTTGAAGAGGATGATGATGAACAGAAAGATGGAGAGCTATATGGGCTGTCATCTGCATTCTCCATGGAGAAGAAACGGAAGAAGCCCTCAGCTAATAAGAAGTCCAAGAAGGGGAAAAAGGATAATGATGTGTCTGCATTTGATAGTAATAGTGGCACACTGGACAGGGTGAAGTGGTCTAGGGTTGTTCTGGATGAATCTCAAACAATAAAAAATCACAGAACTCAAGTGGCTAGAGCCTGCTGTAGCCTTAGAGCGAAAAGGAGATGGTGCTTGTCTGGAACCCCAATACAGAATTCAGTGGATGAATTATATAGCTACTTCAGATTTTTGCGATATGATCCATATGATAAGTTCAAAAAATTTTCATCCTCTATCAAGTCCTTTATTTTGAGGGACTCAGTTAAAGGTTACAAAAAGCTTCAGGTTGTCTTAATGAATATCATGTTGCGAAGAACAAAAGGTGATTCCCTTTAGTATTTTGTTGAAGATAGCATGGTTAAATGTTCAGTTAAAAAAAATTATTAGTGCCTTGTGGGTAATATTCTATGAAACTTATGATGTGTTGTTCACAGCTAGTTGGAAACATACTTCTGTTTTTGTTGTCTATGGTTAGGATAACATTTGGAATATTAGTTAAAAAAAAAATAAAAATAAAAATAAAAAAATAAAATAAAAAATTCCGACCATACTTCTTGCAATTTATCTGTTCTCTTTTTCTCTTCTGTGCTCCCGTTTGAGCAAACGGCTCCACCTTATGTCATAAGATTTATTTTTTTTTAAAATGTAGATTATAAGGGCTAGTATGATTCAAGTATTGTCATCATTTTCAGAAAATTGAACAATGTTAAGCTCAATGAATTGGTGCTTAATATTATGTTCGTTGTAGCACTGACCACCTCAAATACTTTGACATTGACTTCTCTATGGATTCATGAAAAAACTTCAGACTAATATTTATTTTTGGCTGTGCACTGCTGTCGGTTGCTGAATTTGTCTGGGTTGAATTGTTCATTGCTACCGTGATGTTTTTGTTCTGCAATCTTTCTCATCCTGGTTATGGTTGTTTGCACGAAGCACTTGACATGTATTGTTTTGTCTTTTCGTTTGCTAATTGTATTGCTGCTGAGATAATAACAGTTGATTTGGGTTTGTTTCATTACCTAATCATTGTATTCACATTAATGATGTTTTTCCAATGTCTCGCATAGGTACATTGATTGATGGTCAGCCTATAATCACATTACCTCCCAAAAAAGTACATCTGATGAGGGTGGATTTCTCTATAGAAGAGCGAACTTTCTATGATAGGCTTGAATCAGATTCACGCAGACAATTCAAGGTCCTTCTGACTCTGCATTTGTGTATATCTCTATTTTATGTAATGATTTAGACATGTGCAATGTACATACAACCACTGTAATTTTGATCTGTGTCATTCCAGAAGAAGAGCCACATGAGCTTTGAGATGTTCTGCTATTGTGCTTTTCGTGTCTTAATTCTACTGTGAACTTTGGTCCTCTCACTGTCTATTTCTGTAACAGTTTGTTGTCCTCTATCATAGTCTCCATATGGTGATTCCTTTTTCATGTGAAATAGCTGCACAGATACCTTGTACAGTACACCAAGGTCACTATTCCTAATTTCCTATTGGCTTCAATTTTCTAATCTAATAAGTAACTATATTTCCTCACATAAAGGGAAATTACTGCTACACAATAATAAGTGAACAAAATCACTCTTATTGCTAAATGCTAATAAAAAACATGTGTCTGAGCATTACTTTTGGATCCTCATCATGTTTTCCATAAGAAGACTCATTGAGGTGGTAGTAGGAATATTGATGTGCCTGTAATTTTTCCATGATTCATTTATATTTTTGCTACGTTTTTGTCATAATTCTCATCTGAATTCTGATAGTAGGTGTGACTAATGGTTGAAGAACAACATATAATTTAAAAGTTTGTTTTCAGGCCTATGCTGCTGCTGGCACCGTTAGTCAAAACTATGCAAACATTTTGTTAATGCTTCTGAGACTTCGCCAAGCTTGTGACCACCCGTTACTTGTCAAAGGGGTGAGCTCTGACCCTGTTGGAAAGGTTTCATCTCAGATGGCCCAGATGCTCCCCAAAGATCTTCTAGTTAACCTGTTGAAACAATTGGAAACTTCACAAGCAATATGTCTCGTATGCAAAGTACGTTCTTCATTGACGTAGGACTTTGTATCGCTTTATACCCATTTTCAGTACCTTCAGTCATAAATTTGAATTTGTTTGCAGTCTGTCTTTTGAGCTCAAGTGCCCCTTTTACTGGTCTATTACTGTTATCGTCCACTGGTCTGCACGGAATCTTTTAGTTTGTTCATTTCTGTTCAAAAATGCATATTGACCAGTAACCCTCAAAACAATCTTCTCAACGTAATGCTGTGTGATTATGAAAACCGTTTGTCAAAGTTTGTTCCTGTTTAATTGGATAGAATATGATATTGGATAATTATATGAAACTATAATAATTATAAATACATAGTATATTTGAAAATCTTTGTATTTTACCTTACTAATTAGTATATTTTTAAAAAATATAGTTTGTAAGTTATGCTCGAAACATTAATCAATTTATTAGTACTTTTACGACCCTGCCGTGGCCCCAGCCCGCGAGTGCCCTTTTGAATCTTGCTTTCTTACCATAGTGAAGCCAGCTGTTGTGTACGAGAAACTGATGCAGTTTTTGAACTGATTTTTATTTCAATAGGATCCTCCTGAAAATGCAGTTGTCACAATGTGTGGGCACGTTTTCTGCTATCAGTGTGTCTCGGATTATTTAACCGGGGAAGATAATACATGCCCCGCCTCTGCCTGCAAAGAACAACTCGGTGCTGATGTTGTATTTTCCAAATCTACCCTTACGAAATGCATATATGATGGGGTTGATGGTGATAACCCTGCTTCCAAAGAACACGGGGAGAATTCTGTAGTTGTACAGAGTAACTATGTATCTTCAAAAATCAAATCTGCTCTCGAAATTCTCAAGTCACATTGCGTATCAAAGAGAAGGCAGAGTTCCGAGTTATATCATTTGGCCAGCACATCATCATCATCAGCTGATTGTTCAGAGAGTATAGAACGTGAAAAAGCAATAGTTTTTTCTCAGTGGACCAGCATGCTCGACTTGGTGGAAATGTCCCTCAAGAATTCATGTATCAGTTACCGGAGGCTTGATGGTACTATGTCAATACCTGCTCGAGATAAGGCTGTGAAAGATTTTAACACTGATCCTGAGGTTGGAAAAAATTCTTCTGTTTGTACTTAGTACCTTCATACTTGTGCTAACAATGTAGTATAACATTAGATAATCAACATTTTGGTGGTCTGTTAACTTTTGTAGGTTGACGTGATGTTGATGTCACTAAAAGCTGGAAACCTGGGCCTGAATATGGTTGCTGCTTGCCGCGTAATCCTTTTGGATCTATGGTGGAATCCCACAACAGAAGATCAAGCGATTGATAGGGCTCACAGAATAGGACAAACCCGGCCCGTGACTGTATCGAGGCTGACCATCAAGGACACAGTTGAAGACCGAATTCTTGCTCTTCAGGTTTGTTGATGCTTGTTATTGTTAATTTTTATCAGTAATTATCGCTCTACTGCATAGTTTTGTGTCTGAGTGACATTTTGTTATGTCTTTTAGGAAGATAAGAGAAAAATGGTTGCATCGGCTTTTGGTGAAGACCAAAGTGGGGGCCAACGCAGTCGCCTGACGGTGGAAGATCTCAGGTTTTTGTTTGAAGGTCGTTGAAGACTTCCGGGCATTTGTGGCACCAGTAATGAAATTTTTTGGGTGGTGCTACTTGTAAAAAAAACCGCTAGACTTTAGTTAGTTTTGCCTCTACTTTTGTGACTAGAAACTGGCAACTCGTAATGCCAAAAAAAAGGAAAAAATGTGGATCCAAAGGCTCGTACATATTTGTCTTTATGTAAAATGAATTTGGTGCATGCAATGCAACTTTGGTCCCCAGAGTATGGTAGTGTAGCGTGCGTTTTAAGCCAGGAGGCTTAGAGTTGGTAATTTTGAACAAGTAGCTTGGACTTTTACTATTAGGTACTGACTGAATGAATGACAATCTTTTGGCCAATCTTGTGTTCCAATTTTATCAAAGTTGGAAGCTTTATTTTGTTGTTATCTAACAGACGACGACTGAGATTGATGCTAACTTGATCAAAATGTAAATGAAGCCTATATACAGTGGCCAAAAGGCCTAATAGCATGTCCATAAAGATAAAATTCTCATGAAATCCAATAAATGCATATCAATTGATCACATTTTGGAAACACTAAATGTATTATTAGAAATGTTCCCCTACCCACGGTGGGCACATGTTAGTATGCCCACCGCAGAGGTGGCATGCACTCATTGGTGATGGTAGCAAGCTATTCTGATGGGGAATTATGTATTTCATTTAGTATTCAAAAAGTTCAATCATCTGGAAACTGGTACTGTATACACACAAAGCTACACAATCAGGATCATCTTCACAAGCAAAACGGAGCCAGCACATGGTAATACATATGCTTTTGAGAAAGAATTTATCTGATCCTCTCATCCAAACTTTCAGCGCACAACTCTCAAATTGAGCCTTGCTTGCTCAAAGTGGATTCAGTTAATACTTTGGGTACCAAAACATGCCTTTAATGCCATCAGGGTCGGGCTCGAAACCCAGATTCCGATAGAACTCAACCACTGCAACCCAAATGGAAAACAAAAAAAAAACAAAAAAAAGATTCAACTCAAAAACACGTATATCCTGCAACTGTGGGAAAGGCTTATTGAGGATAAATACCTTGACTATCAGCAAAAAGTGAAATATTTCCAATGTCCCTCTGCAGTAAAGTTCTTATAAGCTTCTCAATAAGGGCCTTGCCTAGACCTAGGCCCTAAATCACCATCACATTCACCAACATCACAAATGCAATTGGTTCAAGTCAGAATCACAATCAACATTCGCACAAAAACTTTTGTAGGCATGGCCGAGCAGAAGTACAGATATTCACAAAGGACCATGGCTGCGCAACACTAGAAGGTCGACATCCAAAAAGTTCTACTCGGTGTAGTTTGTCCAAATATCATACTGTAACAAATACCTGATAAGAAGGATCAACGAGAACATCCCATATCGTTGCATTGAAAACATGGTCAGACGTAGCTCGCGCCATCCCTATCAACTTCTTTTGGCCATACTCCACTGCCAAGTAACTTGCCAAAGTACACTAAGATGTATGTTACTTGAGATTTATTTAATAACCATACTACTTTTGTTACGTTGCAAATACCGTTGTCAATTGGAAAACAAACATTAGTGTTTGTTTAAGGTAGAAGTTAATTATCTAACCAGGAAAGTTCAGTTACTAATACCTTCTCCATCTGATTTCTCTATGGAATGCAAAGTAGCAACTATGTAGCTATTTCTTAGAGCTTCTGCTAGCTTTGACAGTGGCCTCCGAGGCCAACCAACCTATCAAGAAGAAAAACACACAACTTACGAAAGACATTACTTAACCACATAAAACTCTTTCTCAAGTCCACCAAAACAAAATAATAGTATAATCACCTTATCACATAAAGCTTGGAGATCATATACGTCAATATTCCCACCGGAAGAGAATATGATTTGTTCAACCATTCCATCATCTCTCGTCCTCTCAACGAGGACAAATTCCTCGGGCAAGGGCTCTCCCTCTTCTTCAGCACTCGGAGGTGCCTCTATAACCTGTGCTGTGTCGTTCTTCAAAATACTGCAACACGAAGCTACTAATGTTGATACGGTGATACCTCACTCACTTCTCTTCAATAATTTGTGATGGTTCACATGTTCTCTATTAAGATACCGAATTCAAGTACAATTAAGAGAAAACTGCAGTTACCCTGATCTAATGGACTCCCAGAAGTTTGCTTTTAGTCTCGAAGCCTTTTGGTTTCTGCTGCCTGCAAAGGAAAGTGAAAATAACAGCTGATGCCCATCTAAAATCATGAAACGCAATACAAAAGAATAAAGTCCAGATTTTTCTTCTTTTTTTTTTTTGTTGTTGTTGGAAAAATTACCAATACATTGGCAATGGTTTATCACACGCCCGATATCTTTGAGTGCTATGAAACGGACCACTAGTTAAACATTATGCCAGCTAAACTTTCATGTTACAGAAAGAAAGAAGCAGCAGAACAAAGCAACCAAGAGAAAGAAAGAACTCCAAAATGATTTCCATTCATGAGACAAAATGGAAAAAAGCACCAAGGACCTAACTCGACGGGCAAATACTACAAGCAGTTATGGACCAGAGAGAGATAAAAGGGCAGCTAAACTTCCAAAAGAACTCCTGAATGACGCTTCAAACAAACTACTGAGTAGAGGATATTTCAATATACCTCTCCAAAAACCGAAATTGAGGGAAGGAGACGACGGGCACAGCTCTGGAGCCCGGAAATACGGAGAAGCCATTGGAGGGTAACTGCAGAGACGGAAGCAAATCATTATCACAAATTATGCGCAATCCTAAGGCAAAAATTACTCACTGCTTGATAACTGAGTAGATTGGAGGTGGTTGGATAAAGATTACTCACTGCTTGACGGCGGTGGGCGACAAAGCGACGTCGTAGGCTGGCATTTTTGTGGGCCGGAAAGTATCAGTGTGCGGTGGTGGACTGGTGGTGGTCGTCCGTCCAGATATGGCAAAGCCAATCCAAATTCCACCAGAAAACTTGAAAATATTATCGACTCTTGGTGGGGGTAATTCGGTCAATCCATCTTAACCTTCCAACCATGCCAGTTTGCATTACGCTTTTTTTTTTTTCTTGACAATTTGCATCTAATAGTAATCGAAACTAACAATTTGCATTATAAATTAAAAAGTCAAATATAACACAATTTTTTTTTTAACTCAATTAACGATAAACTTAAAATTAATTTTTAAAATAATTTAGAGCTTTTAAAGCCCATGAGACAAACAAAATGAGTATGCTTTGTGGATTTCTGAAATCGATATCTCTGCAATTGATCAACGAAGATAGTAGGAGCATGTTATAGCATGTTATATAGAAAAAAATTTTAATTCAAGTTTTTTGATAATCAGAAGTATCCGATTTTCGATTAAAATATATCTTTTGAAAGCTTGGAAGACGAGTTTTCTAACGAAGTAAATTTTATGAAAATCCAATCGTCAGATCTTGGTTAGTAGCCTAAAAAAGCTAACAATTGATCAATAGTTTTCTAACTACTTATCAAAATCCGACAGTTGGGTTTTCATAAGATTTATACATTAGAAAACTGGTCCTGCAAGATTTCAAATGACACATCTCGATCGAAAATAGAATATTTTAATTATCTAAAAACTTAAATTGAAATATTCTTTTTTTATACACGTGCTCCTACTATATTCGTCGATCGATTACAGAGGTATCGATTTTCAGAAATCGACAAACTATACCTCATTTTGTTCGTCTCGTCATTGGCTATAGAAGCCCTAAATAAATTTTAAAGATCAATTTATAACTTATCGTTAATTGAGTTAAAATGCCATATTAGGGTTTTCAATCGAGGAGGCAAATTGTTAGTTTCGATTACTATGTGAGGCAAATTGTCAAGAAAAAAAAGTTCCTAAGGCAAACTCTAAATTTCGGCATAGTTTGGGAGGTTAAAAAAATTTCCCTATATAGAGAAAATTTTAGCAACTCCGTATATATATAGATTCATCATTTAGGAAAAACTTTGGACGGGGACAGATAGGAGACAACTGGGGAGTTTTGATTGGACCGTTGGTGATGTGGGACATATTGATGTGGTGGATGGTTGGTGTAGAAATGTCCATATTACCTTTAGTGAAGATATAATAATAGCTTTTTATCCGCCGTTAGATTGTCTGATTGAGATTTATTCTCATTTCTTTGGTTAAGCAACATTCTCACGTGAACTCAACTCTATAGATATATATAGATATAAAATAAAATTGAATTGTAACGATATTTGGAGAGAAAACTATGGAGGTTTTATTAAATGATATGTTAGCGGAAATTGATAAAACTCCCTATGCGGAGATGCTTTTGATTGATTACATAAAACTTACAATAATATTACTGTTATTTAAACATACACATTCGAAATTTGAAAAAGGAATAGTTTCAAAGTTTAAGTCATGGTGATGATTATAGTATTAGGCTCTTCACATTAATTTAATATATAGCCCTTCTGAAAATGGCAAAGGTATGTAATATATAATTCTGTTGTAAGTAAAAAAATCTCACTCACAAGTCACACCTTTGCATGCCTCTTTATTCTCTCTTATTTATTTAGTTATTATAACTTTAATCTATGGATGCAGCATATAAATGTAAGTTTGTGAGTGAGATGATATTAAATTGAATTGCCTTTTTTTTTTTTTATTTGTTCTTCCTCTCAATGAATGACCATTTTATTGCATAATGTATCCTCTTTTTTTATGGCATTGTGGGCTCCTTACTTTGTGTGTCTTTTTTTGCTTGGACTCTGGCTAGCTAGCTACCTACCTTTTTCTTTCTTGAATGAATCAATCAATGATTGGTTCCTCATTGCATTTAACTGTTTGTTTATTTTGGTTTAAAAAGACAAAGTGAAGATCAACATTACATTAGTGGAATAAATTACTTATATATATATATTTATATAGTTGATGATGGTGTAGTAGTAGTATATTTGATTCAAAGGGCAAAAGTAGCAAGAGTAGAGCAGAGCAGCTGCTTGGAATGATGGTGTGTGAACAATCTTCTCCCAAATTTGACAGGTACTCACTCACTCACTCACTCCTACACAGACAGACAGACTCATGCACTACTTTTTCTCACACTATTGCTTTGCTTCTTCCTAGTTTTTTGTTTTGCCGAGTTTTTAGTGTTTGGGATCTGAGCTTCAACTGATTTGTCCCAAACATTTTATGCATTTCTCTGTTCCTTTTGAAGGTCTGATGTTTAATCATTTTTATCTACACGATACAACAGTTCGATACAACATTTCTCTGCTCTCTTTCATGTCCATATTGATATTTATTCCCTTTCTAACATGAATTTGAAACGGGCTCAGTAATAGTTGCATATGTAGCGTGGAAATTATAACTCGTGCTAATGATTAATAATTCCGTATGCAGTACTTTCTCCGACGTTGATGGGCGCATCACAATCATTGTCAATGGAGAATCGTTTCTACTGCACAAGGTACAACAACGTTTTGCTTCTTTCCTTGTGATAGATTAGATGCGCGTGCATTAATCGAAATGTCTACTGATGATCATCTGTTGTTTTAACTCCCAATCTGCTCAAAAACTAATGGAAAAATCAAAAAACTGATGCACGTACGATTAAAGTCCCCCCTTGTAGCCCAAAGTGGAAAGATCCGTAAGCTGTTAAACGATGCAACGACAAAAACAGTTCCACCAAAGCTGGAGCTCCAGGATTTTCCAGGCGGGCCCAAAACATTCGAGCTTGCAGCGAAATTCTGTTACGGCTTCAACTTGGAGATCACAAAATCAAACGTGGGCCCTCTGCATTGCGCCGCGCACTACTTGGAGATGACAGCTGGTGATTACAACCTTCTCGACCCAACAGAAGCCTACCTAACCAAAAACGTTTTCCAAAGTCTCGGAAAGTCGGTGGAGGTGCTGTTGGCCTGCGAGGACTTGCTTCCCTTTGCTGATGAAATAGAAATCCCGAGCAGATGCATTTCTGCTATTTCTCGGTTCGCTCGCTCGAATAATATGGATCTTGGGTTGTGTGTGGAGAATCTCTCGACTCTGGGTATCGATTTTTATAACCGAGTCATTACAGCCATGGGACAAATCGGAGTTGGGGCAGACAGCATAGCCGAATCTATAATGCATTACGCTCAAACATCACTCAAAGGTATCGGTAAGCCTCAGATATGGAATCCGGCGAGAAAGAATCCTATTCCGGTTGACAAAAGCCAGAGGAGAATTGTGGAGTTGCTCGTGAATCTATTGCCCCACGAGGAAGGCACTAGTAAGTTGTGTATCCCATTGAGTTTCTTGTTTGGGATGACGAGGATGTGTGTCATGGTGGGTGCTGACCTGGCGACACGAGTCGAGCTGGAGAAGAGGATTGCTGACAGATTGGAAATGGCATCGCTAGACGATATGCTTATACCGTCCCTCAGCATGACAGGTGATTCCTTGTTAGAAATCGACACAATCCACCGGATTCTGGTGCATTTCTTGCACAGGGTCGAAGAAGAAAATGGATATGAATCTGAAGGGAACGAGGAGTCGTGCTTGTTCAAAGTCGGGAGGCTAGTCGACTCGTATCTAGCTGAAATTGCACCCGACCCGTATCTTCGAATCGGCAAGTTCGTTGCCATGATTGAGGTACTACCCGATTATGCACGCATCATCGATGATGGACTGTACAGGGCTATCGACATATACTTGAAGGTACGTATAGAATTCTACATTGCATGAAGATTAATTTCGATGACTTATAATAATGATGATAACAATAAACAGGCACATCCGAAAACGAGAGAAAAGGAATGCAAGAAGCTTTGCAGATTGATAGACTGCGAGAAACTTTCGCTAGAAGCGTGCAATCACGCAGCTCGAAACGAGAGACTTCCGGCAGAGGTTTCGGTTCGGGTGGTCTACTTTGAGCAGGTGAGGCTGAGGAATGCCTTGCTGTCGTTTTCCGGTAGTGGTTTGCTGTCTCGGAGTGGGGTCGTGAGTGAAGCTGCTGTGTCCCCACGAGACACATACGCTTGTCTGAGAAGAGAGAATCGGGAGCTGAAGATGGAGATTTCAAGAATGCGAGTGAGGCTAACCGAGCTGGAAAAATTGGTCAAACAGGGGAAGATATCGATGAAGACCAAGAAGAAGAAGAAGAAGAAAGAAGGAGAGGGGTCCAAGGCGAATAATACTATTTTCACCACTATATCTAAAGGTATTGTAGGCAAATTTAGGGGCCAGCAGGCCATACAATAGAATCTTCATTGCTGCTTATATTTGTTACCAAGCTAACACAGACTAGTTGGTTAGCTAGCTTGCTTGTGGTGTACACGACACAACTTTTGGTTCTTTTTCGGTTCAGTCGGGTGATGAAAAGAGGTGAATCGCACCAAGTAAAGCATTTTTTCTTGAGTTTCGACGCCATTAGCTAGATAGATACATCAAAAGGAAAAACATATACGTCGGAGTCATCGTTAGTTATCTCTTTTTAGTCCTTCTCTGCATCTGAACTATGGTTTCTGTATCTTAATTTCCTTCATTTTTATAACGTTGTGATGGTGAATTAATGTGCAACAATATTATTAAACCATAATAAGTCTGTTCATCCATGAACAAGATAGGTATTTGGGGCTACATGAAACCAAGAATCGTTAATGCTGTCAATGTCATGTTCTTGAATTTTTACTGGCCAAGGCAAGGAGGAAGACATGGACATGGACCACAAATCTCAAATCTGAAGAGGCTTTGATTATATATATAAGCTTTAATATTTATAGGAATTTTAATCAACTTTTACATGTAATACATCAAATAATCATCATTTTATATTATGACAAAGAATTATTACATTATTATTAGTTAAGTAATAATTATATTTTTTTAACTATTCTATCCTATTATATAGAATAATTATTACTAAAAGTAACCAATTATAGATATATGAAAGTTTGATAATCATAAAAAAATATATTGGAAAATTATTTCTTCAACTGAATAAACTATTTATTTTTAATGGCATAGTAAAACCCCTTAAAATCTATAAACAGTTGTTATAATAATAAATTAATATTTTTTAGGTAATTAATTGGTTATGATTCCACAATATTATAAGAATTACTTTATATGTTATACTTAATACAATTAATATAATGATTTATATGCAGTTAAATAATTATGTATTATTTATTTTTACTTATGATCAAAACTTTCAAAAGTAATATCATTATATAACTTATAGTTTTAATATTATATACGTGCATATATTTCATAATATTTATACTTATATAAAAAGTTATCCTATTTACTAAAATTAGTAGCAAAAAAATAGGTCAGCATTTAATGCAACCTATAAATAGTAGTTTTATTATTAAATTTGAATAAAATGTGTTACTTAAATATCTAAACAATTTAAAAATTCAAATGTTTAAATTAATTGATAAACAATTTATAAATCTCTATTTTATCTAATTTTATTTAAAATAATTTTAAATATAATAAAATTTATTTAGAAAATCGTATCGATCCTACCAGTTCAACCGACTGGTGTTGACGATTCAATAGCAAATATTTTATTCAGGTGAACTAGACTAATTATAAATTAGTTCTTAGTCCATCTGGTCGGACTGTATCCAACACGGTTTAATTTTAAAACAATGGATAAATTTTGATTAATTTATTTTATTTTTAATTTATAACACAATCGTAATATTATTTTTTCGTGCATCGCCACGCACTAGTTTTATTTATATTTGATGAAATACTAGTTTGTATAAATAGTTTATATTAGTTGACTGTTTGTGATATTTTCATGCATAGAAGATAATTTAATTTATCTAGACATAGAATAATTAAAATGATTTTTATTCATAACAAAAGTTGCAAGGGTAAAAACGAGAAAACACATGAATGGCCGGTCGCCTCTGGATTAGGGATGGCGCAGAAAGAAAATAAATCGATCACTTCCCAAGTGTGAAATTGAGGAGACGAGCGAAAGAGGGGTTTAGGTCTTTTATCTTCTCTTGCTTGGCCGACCCTTTCTTCCCCGTTTACATACCCTTTTTCCGTCTATCTTCGGAGTTCACTGATCGGGTACTTGTCCTTTTTTTTTTATTATTTTTGGGTTTTTTGGGATATTTTTTTACTGTTTAGGTATTGGGATAAGCTTTTCAAGCTATGGCTTCGAAGCGCATACTGAAGGAACTCAAGGATCTGCAGAAGGACCCTCCTACTTCTTGCAGTGCTGGTACTGTAATCTTTTTATGTACCTCCTTTATGGGTTTTTTTTTTTTATCCATGTGGTGTTTTTATTTCATGCTTCATAGAACTGATTGTATTCCGTGCAAGCTCTGGAGGGATTGGGATACTTTATGTTTGACTGTAAATAAATTGCAGGTCGAGTTTTTTTATTAAATTACTATTCTGGTCAGTAAATTTTGATAAGAATGGTCTATGCACCAGTGCTTCTATATGCCCTTTGGTGGATATTTATCATTTTCCTTGGTACCTTCAAGTTTGAAAGTCGTTATATATGGGGTGTTGGTGATGTGATATTTTTCAATTGGAGTTTGTATGCTTTTTTTTTTTTGTGATACAAGAGTAGACTTTACTTCATGCAGGACCTGTGGCTGAAGATATGTTTCACTGGCAAGCAACCATCATGGGGCCGGCAGACAGTCCTTACTCAGGAGGTGTATTCCTCGCTACAATCCACTTCCCTCCTGACTATCCGTTCAAGCCCCCTAAGGTAGTTTTTCTAACCCTTTGTTTATAAGTGTTGAGTTATTGATCTGCAATGAGGCTTGATGGTGGGCATAGGGAGCATTCTTATCAACTTTGCATAATTGGATTTGTAGTTTCTACTAGTACTTATTCATTGGTTGATAACTTGTGGAGATTTTTATGAGTAGTTATGATTCTGGAAGGGAGGTGGGTTTATCATGGATAAATATCATTAACATGGTTTCAACTTTTTGTAGTTGTTGTTTCTGTTACAACAACATACCCTTGTAATTATACAAGGAGGCTGGGGGCCGGTTGTACGCAGACTTTACCCTTGTAATTATACAAGGAGGCTGTTTCCGTAGCGACCCAAGGTGCATTGCGTCGTTTGATATATTTTTTCTAGAAACTTCACTAATAGAAGAAGCACTAGAATTTAATTGAGCCATTTTGATCTTGTCCATTGTTAGCACTATGCCAAGAGAATTATCAACAATGACTCTTCTAGCTCCATTTGCAATGGACAAGCAATTCAGTGTACATGCACATCAATATATTAATAATAGGGTTAATTGCTAAATAAACCTTAATCTTTTTGCGTTTGGCAATTTTATCCCAGTATTTGGGTAATTGCAATATAATCTCGACCTCAATTTACTTATTGCAAATTTGGGTTGACACGGGTTTTTATGCCATCCACATAGCAAATTGACAATTTCCACGTATTTAATGTATATCCACGCACATAGCCGAAAATTCCACGTCAATGTAAGCTACCGGTGATGAGTCTCCTCCTAGATTTGGAGTGAGCCGGTAATGTTCGAACCGCCTTCAAATCGACCAGTTTTTTTTTTTATGGTCCAACCGGTTTTAGGTCCGACTTGCAATAAGTAAATTGAGGTCGAGATTATATTGCAATTACCCAAAGATTTAGATAAAATTGCCAAACGCAAAAAGGTTAAAGTTTATTTAGCAATTAACCCTTAATAATATAACATTAGCGACTGTAGATGCACATGAAAAGTTTTGCCTACTATAGAAGCTTCTTTATGCTTGTTTGTCTAATTTATTTCTATTAATGGATGTTACATTAGGTTCTGTTTCAGCTTGTTTCAACCTCTGTGCAGAATAAGGGTTCTGAAACACATAGCTTATGATACAATCATAATTTGGTGCTTCTTGTTTGTTAACTGACTGGTAAGAACTTACAAAATTCATGGTTGTTATTTCAATTTAGGTTGCTTTCAAGACAAAGGTTTTCCATCCTAATATCAATAGTAATGGAAGCATATGCCTTGATATTCTCAAGGAACAGTGGAGCCCTGCACTTACCATCTCAAAGGTATAAGTTTCATAATTTTATATGTTTTCTTTAATATATTATTTCTTGCTTCCTTTATTTGCGGATATAATAGATAATAATGCAGACATAAAGATTTTGCTGGGATGGTTGCATAACGCCTCATACCGTGGACAAGATGTTGCCTTGAGGAAAATTATTGTAGATACTGCACATACAGTGTGTATTTGCTAATGCTTAAATTATAATATTGTGTAAATTAATGCCTTATATGCTCTTTGTACACTTGTAACTTTTCTGCAGTACAACTCATTTTTTTTTTTTTTTTTCAATTCTGGTTATATGAATGGTGGTGTAACAGTGTCCCTTGGGTTTGAGTGGATTATTATCATCCTCATGACGTATTATATGTAATATTGTTGACCAGGTCTTGCTTTCAATTTGTTCGTTGCTGACTGATCCAAATCCTGATGACCCGCTTGTACCTGAGATAGCCCACATGTACAAGACCGACAAGGCCAAGTATGAGTCCACTGCTCGTAGCTGGACTCAGAAATATGCCATGGGATGATATGATAAAGACATCCTTGATGTCCAATATATGTATTTGTGCTGTTGACTTTCTTGGTCTTGGTAGTTGGTACTGAGAGTGAGATTTTGAAAAGCAAACGGTATTCTCTTGACTTCTTTGGAGCATCTAATTCTACTATTGCAGAATTTGAAGTTTGATTTGACCCTTTTTTTTTTTTTGGTGGTGAAAACCAGTTAATCCAGAGTCTTGTCAATCGTTTATGTATTATTATTTGTTCGCTCTTGGTTTTGGTTTGTTTTGTTTTGGTGTTTGTGTTGATACCATAGCAATTGAGTTGGTTCTGGGAGATTAGTTGTGTTGAAGCAAAATGTGGAGGATAGTGTTAATGCATCAGTTAGGTGGTATGATGAACTTTTAACAACTGATAATGGGTTTACTAATTAATAGTCAGCAGTTAACTTTTGTTGACTTTGGTTTTTTGAAAAAGTGATGACCAAATGAGTTGATTGTAGCGGTAGGTTCCAAATTATGCGGTGGAAAAAAAGGATTTTTATGCCTATAAAATGCTGAGCCTACATATTTCAACTTTTCAAACTCCTTTTAACAAGTCAAATTCTATTTTATCTACAAGTAAACATCGCCAGTCGTTAACTTTTAGCTGTTAAGCACAAATATATTACTACTGTCTTACAGCTCTCCTTTTTACCACATACTTACTATAAGATAATAAGATGATATCTCTTTTTTTACCACAAATACCTGGATTTTTTTCAGCCAGGTATACAAATACTGACTACTACATTTTAATGAGATGCTGTAAGGTGTGTTTGGTGGTCGTCCAAACTACACAAACATAAATTCAGTTGTTTTGATTTCACAATTCTTTACAGTTATTTTTTATTTTTTGGGAATCATACATGTCAAAATTATTCCATCTAAATTGACCATTTTTTCTTTTTTCTGTTTCTTAAAAATTTATTTATTTTTCAAGTCATAATTAAAAATTGTGGTAACAAGACAGGAAATGTGGTGTCTGTGTTCCTTTCGGACAGCCCCAACTCATCTGAAACACCGTCGTGAAGAGGCTTTTACACATAATAATTCATTCTAGAAATCGTGCGCCGGCCATTAATCTTCTTCTGGGCGTTGCCGACGCTCGTTGCCTTTCTTGTCGGTAAAACTTCCCATTTCCCAAACCTAGCTCTCTTCTCTTTCAATTGGGTTGTCATATTATTATTATTATTATGGGTTTGTGATGCTGTATTAATTTTGGTAGGATTTTGGGCATTTAACCGATTCAATTCTCTTTTTCGAGTACAGATTCTACAGATCAAAAGGTTGTGTGGATTGAGTTTCTCTAAGCCATAAATGGGCAATTGCGTAGTTAAGGTATGCAGGTGGCTGTTAAGTATATTATTTTGTTTTTGCCCTTCAATTTGGATCTTCATTATTCAATAAAAATGGAGTCTTGGTTAGGTGCCCACGTTTCATTTTCAACAACAGCCGATAATAAGCTATTCTTTCTTTTTTTGGGGGGTTCTCTGGCACACTATGCAGAAAAAGGATGAGGGGGATGATTCTGATCACAACGTTGAGTTCGCCGGTGGAAAGGTCCACCTCATCACAACAAAAGAAAGTTGGGAACAGAAACTGGCAGAAGCACAAAAAGATGGAAAGATTGTAAGCATTCATCAAGCTAGTGTAGCTTATCGGGTCTAGTGCTGATATTTATAATTTAGTGTCAACGTCCAATGTCATGATGTCATGGCTACACACATTCATGTGTTGGTATTCAACTTGAGATTGTGTTCATCAACACGCATAGTACAGTTGCACACACACACAGAACAGCTTACTGCGAGTTGTCTTATCCACTGATATTAGAATTTTCTGCTGTTATATGTTCTCAAGGTAAATCTGCACTGGGGTTTTAGATATTCAAATAGCAATCATAGTCATGAGATATGATCAAGTACTTGATACTTTTATTAAAGATGTGAAATGTTGCATATTGTATTATGGTAATCAGGAGTTTTTCTTTTCACATCTCCACTCAACTTCCCTTTACCATTGACTTTTGATTCCATTTGAATTTGTACATTTATGTGTATACTTGAAGATATTACTATAACTTATAATTGGAAGTTAAAGGCTTTATCGTTGGACCTTATGGAAAGAATTGATGACTTTAGCTGCTTTGGTTATGGATAAATAGCACACCCTTTACCTATTATACATCATTTGTTATTTTCTCTTGGGATGTAGTAAACTTTACCATTTCTCGAAAAGATTTTTCTGAATTCGATAACTTAGAGTAATCATGCAATGAATCAGTACTTTAAAGTACATAAATGTAAAGAGAGTACAGGTCGAACTATAACCTATAATAATGGGGTGTAAGAAATACGATGCTTAGATTTCCACTGCCTAAGTTTGTTTGATTCTTCTTCTTTAGACACAATGTATACACTTAAAATATGGTTCTTTCTCTCGTGAGACTTAGAAGGAAAACATTCGCATGAAAGATCTGGAGCTAGGCTTGATAGCTGTATTATACAACTTTTCTGTATCATGAGTGGAAAAGAATTGGAGATGGAACACATAACTAAATGTGAATTTAACCTCTGAAAACGACTCTGGTTTACTTGTGCTAATTGGGACCTAATGTGGCATCTTTTACTGTGCTTCCTAACATGTAACCATTACATGACAGGTGGTTGCCAATTTTAGTGCTACATGGTGCGGCCCTTGTCGCATGATTGCGCCTTTCTATGTCGAGCTCTCTGAGAAGCACCCTTCCCTAATGTTTTTGACAGTTGATGTCGATGAACTCACTGTAAGATGACATTATGTGTTGACCCGTCTGTATTTTCACTTTAAGAGTTGGAAAAATTGTTTTTAATCTCGAGCTCCTCTGATAATGTCGGCATATAATGAGTTTATTGTGCTTTACTGCAGGAATTTAGTACGTCGTGGGATATCAAAGCAACCCCAACCTTCTTCTTCCTCAAAAACGGGCAGCAACTTGACAAACTCGTGGGTGCCAACAAGCCAGAACTGCAGAAGAAGATGATTGCCATTCTGGATTCAGCAAACACATGCCCGACTTAGTGTGATTACCAGGCAACATTACAGCGAACCTTCCTTTTTTGTTTGTGTGCAGATGTACAATTGTTGTTGAAAAGGGGAAAAAATGACTGAACATTTTGCGGGTGTTTTGTGTGTGGAAGAAGAAAGTTCTTCCTCAAACTGCCTAGTGCTTTGTTGTTGTCAACCACTCAAATAATCTCTTGTCCACATTTATTACGTATGTAAGTTTTATGTTTCTCCAGGCCAGCTATGGTGGGCCTGATATTGTCACACGTTTTGCCATAACAGAAATTTTTGAGTTGATTGAGGAATATTATAATTCTGAGCTTGCCTTGGACGTTTGGGATGATTGCATATTGTGTATATGAAATGTTGTAACTTATTTCATACTCAAAAATTTTAATTAAATTTTAACTCAACCCCACTAGTTTCAATCAATATAATGAAATAATATCAACTAATCATTCTTAAATATTACATCAATTTTAATTTAATATTCATTCATTCACATAATTTTAACTAACTATACAAGATTTTTGAAAATTATCCGATGATTAACTAAAAAACTCACTTTTGTACACGCACACACGCTATAAGTCTAGAAAATATTGTCAAGATTCTCAGGTAATTGTCCAAAGTGATTGTCAACATTAAGCACCGACCAATTTTACCAGCTTTAACATTTGAAAAAAAATACAAGTTGAAAAACTCTTCTTCCACGAGAGAGTAGAAAAAGACGTGCATATTCATGCCATAATGTGCTGCTGCAGCTATTAATTACAGTGCTGCTGTCCCTGAATTTGTTAGTATCACAAAATTCCTTACAATGCTAACCTTTGGCTTCTTGCATTTGTGGGTATCATAAAATTCCCAACTTTTTTAGCATTTAATTTGGCATATGAGTTTTCTTGTTGCAACAAACAAGAATGTTAACTGCTAATTTGCGTTGTTCACTCCCAGTCTTTTTGCAGTAATAACCTTTCAATCCAATCAAAGCTTTGTAATTATGTTAAAATCTATCCAAGTACACATCCATCAGAACCACATCTGCAGATCCGAATACTACTCGAAAATATATAGCTGCATTGCCATATATAATGCAACCAAAATGGTAAAAAAAAGGAAAATACAAACTGTTTTCACACCTTGGGTATAGACACACTTGCAGGATGTTTAGCCATCACAAATAGAAGAGAAAAAAAAA
>CACSLK010027829.1:3638848-3649482 GCA_902706635.1 Striga hermonthica | reverse complement strand
GTATAATACTTTGCTTACAGATAATAATAAGTGTTGAAGATTAATTAGACTTCATCAACTGGCAAGAAACGTGTCAAAAATGTGTCGCTCTTGGTATACTTTTTGCTGCACAAGTGGCATTGTTTTGAAAGTTCATAGCGTTAATTTAAAACCATCGATACAGTTCCTTTTTTTGGCTTTGTTCTCTTTCATTTGTGTTCATGTTTGGTGTATCATACATACCCTTACAGCTGCTTGTTCACTCATCCTTTTGTTCATTTTTTAACCTTCTTTTTATTTGTTTGTACAATCAGTTCAATGTTTCAGAGTTGCTTCAAGGATAAAAACCTATCTTTTTGCTCGATCGGTGCTGTTGAGGATCTGGGTCTTGATTTACATATGTCTACTGTGTAGCTTTGCTTGAGATTTGTGCTTACTCGGCATAAAGTTTGAGTCTTTACTTTTGATCAAGTTCCTTGATCTGGGCTCAAACTTACCTTTTCATCTTCCTGCCGAAGGAAAGGGAGGCAGAGCGAAGAAAAATGAGAGGAAAATGTAGTATTTTGGCTTGTGTTTGGTTTGCACTCCTTGGATCTTGTTTGGCGAGATTTGTCGTTGAGAAGAACAGTTTGAAGATAACATCACCTGACTCGCTGAAAGGTGTTCATGAATGTGGAATTGGGAATTTTGGGGTGCCCGAGTATGGAGGTACAATGGTGGGAACTGTGTTGTACCCCAAATCCAACCATAAGGCGTGCAAGAGTTTCGACGATGGCGATGTTTCCTTCAAGCACAAGCCCGGTGGCATTCCAATTTTCCTGCTTGCCGACAGGGGAGGTAAAAGTTTGGAGCAGCTTAGAAAATTTCCATCTCCAATTTGTCCGAATTAGATTATCTCCTTGTTTTCCTATCCCTTTTTTTCTGGGTTTTAAGTGAAATTTGGGATCTTTGGTGATTTTTGCATTTGCTTATGTATTATGTTTTTCCTTGTTTCTAGTTGTCTAGTTGTGTTGCTCGCCTGCTCCATGATCTTCAAGTGCCTCTGCAGTGTCTGTTCTTATAAATGAAACAGTTTTTGCTTTCACTAAAAAACCTCAGGATTTGAAAATTTCCATGAAATCTCAAGTTCTGCTCATCACATTCTTATGATAATAATTTCACATGACCAGTGATTTGGTAGTAACTCAGCTACTTTAACCTGCTCGGCAGATTGCTATTTCACGCTGAAAGCGTGGAATGCTCAGAACGGTGGGGCCGCAGCCATTCTAGTAGCAGACGATAGAGTCGAGCCTCTTATCACCATGGACACCCCCGAGGAAGAAGACGCACGTGCAGATTATCTGCAGAACATAACTATTCCATCTGCACTCATTAGCAAGGAGCTCGGTGACAAAATTAAAAACGAACTAGCTAATAGCCGTATGGTCAGCATAAATCTCGACTGGAGAGAAGCTCTCCCACACCCAGACGAGCGAGTTGAGTACGAGCTCTGGACCAACAGCAATGACGAGTGTGGCCCCAAGTGCAATGCCCAGTTGGATTTCGTCAAGGATTTCAAAGGGGCTGCCCAGATACTGGAGCAGAAAGGATACACTCAGTTCACCCCGCATTACATAACTTGGTATTGTCCCGAGGCTTTTATACTGAGCAAGCAGTGCAAGTCTCAGTGTATAAACCACGGGCGGTATTGTGCACCCGATCCCGAGCAGGATTTCAGCAGAGGGTATGACGGGAAGGATGTTGTCGAGCAGAATTTACGCCAGGCGTGCTTTTTTAAGGTAACGAACGAGAGTGGGAAGCCGTGGCTTTGGTGGGACTACGTAACGGATTTTTCAATCCGTTGCCCGATGAAGGATAAGAAGTACACTGAAGAGTGTGCTAATGAAGTCATTCGGTCATTTGGTAGGTCATATATTATTCACGTAACATTATTTTGTAGTAAAATCTGATTTATATTTTCAAGATTTAATCTTTTATTTTAAGATGGCGAGACTTGGTACTTTTCTTTTGAGTCTAGTTCATAGTATCATTATATAGATATGCTACATCCCCATTGATTCATGATTTTGTGCAGGTGTTGATGTAAAGAAAATTGATGAATGTGTTGGAGACACCGAGGCAGATGTCGACAACCCAATTCTAAAAGCCGAACAAGAAGCACAGGTGCCAAAATTGTTTGATTCTTTATGTTTTTCCATGTCAACCTTTAACGGCAGGCTTTCTAAGAGTTATTTAACTGTTCTGATGCAATTTTATTTTCAGATCGGGAAGGGCACACGAGGAGATGTTACTATCTTGCCAACTCTTGTTATGAACAATAGACAATATAGAGGTATTTATAATTTTTTTTTTTTTCTTAACCTATTTGCATCATGCTTTGCAAAACGGAAAATAATGGTGTACGATTTTGATGTATTTTTTTGTTTTCCCTATTCAGGCAAGCTGGACAAGGGAGCAGTTCTCAAGGCAATTTGTTCAGGCTTTGAGGAGACTACAGAACCCGCAATTTGTTTGACTAGAGGTTATATTATTGCATTCTGTTATGTTTGTTCCCTATTGTAAGAAGCAGCATCTTGAAGTGTATGCCTTGTCCTTGCTATTTGCATTTGCAATTTGTTCCTTAGTGTTGATCATTTTTCTCTTAAATATTGGCGGATAGATATAGAAACAAATGAATGTTTGGAGAACAATGGCGGATGCTGGCAGGATGAGGCCACAAACATAACTGCTTGCAGGGTACTCACATCTTTATGAAACTCACTTCATTCTTTTCAGTGTTTTTAACTTCTATCTGATCTGGTTTGGAGTTTGTTACAGGATACTTTCCGAGGAAGGGTTTGCGAGTGCCCCATTGTGCAAGGTGTGAAATACATTGGCGATGGTTATACTCATTGTGAAGGTAATTATTCTACTATCTTTTAGTTTCTAATAAAAAGAAAATTAATTATTATCTGGACTAAGTTTCGTCACATTTTCTGGTTGGACAGCTTCTGGTTCATTGAGATGTGAAATAAATAATGGAGGATGTTGGAAGGGGACAAAAGACGGAAGAACATATTCAGCATGCATTGTGAGATTCACCGTGTCACGGTTTTTTTTTTCTCCTCCTGATTTTTGATATTATTGTTCTCTCGCTGTTCTTTTTTAATTTGGCCAATTTATTTCAGGACGATCACACAAAAGGCTGCAAATGTCCAGCAGGGTTCAGGGGTGATGGAGTTAATAACTGTGAAGGTACACATTATGATTGAGAAGATTTGAGATGAAATTGTTGGGATGCCCATATTGTCGATTGTTTTTAAATTTGGATGCCACCTAGATATTGATGAATGCAAAGAAAAGCTAGCTTGCCAGTGTCCGGAGTGCAAATGCAAGAACACTTGGGGGAGTTTTGAGTGCAGTTGCAGTAACAACTTATTATACATACACGAACACGACACGTGTATAGGTAACCATTTACTTAATTTGATAATTTGCAAAAGTTTGATGTTTTATCTACTGTCATATCTGGGTCATCTTTGTCGACATGTTTCGTTATACATTTTATTTCAAAATTTTACCTTTTTGTTACGGTTTTCAGGTAAAGAATCTACTGCACGATATAGCTGGAGCTTTGTGTGGGTGATTATTCTTGGTTTGGCTTTAGCAGGAGTTTCAGGGTATGCGCTCTACAAGTATAGGATCCGGGTAAGCATCAGATTCTGTTTTAAAACATGGAGATTTTGGGCTTTTACGACTCGTTTTTTCATTTTGACACTAACCTTTTGTACGCAGAGATACATGGATTCTGAGATTCGAGCAATCATGGCGCAGTATATACCGTTGGACAATCCAGGGGAAGTTCATTCTTAAAGATGACGCATAAATACTAATAAGGACGGGCAAAGAAAATGGAAATGAAAAGACGTGCGAATCTGTATCGACATCAGTTTATTCGGTTGCGAGGGGTTTGATGTTTTTGTACCTTGGACTATGTGTTTATAGATCTAAGGTGTGAAATTAGTGTACATGTAGAGTTCTGGTTTGGCTTTGACCACACTTGTGAACTCCCATTGATTTGGGAAATTTTCAGTTTGATGTGGATATTTATGTTCATTCATAAGGGAACTGTATTACAGGCAAAACATATAAACATGCAACAAGTTTTTTCATGATCATGAACTAACTAATGTAAAGAAGAAAAATTTATATTTTTTTTTTTTTCAAACAGTGTAACAGTCGGTTTTTATTGAACTAGTAAAGTGCACGTGCGATGCACGTGATACCTAATTTATATTGTAACGTGATTTAAAAATATTATATTTTATGTCATATGTTTTATGGTCGGTTTAAGTTTTTGCATTATTATTTCAATGAATCAAACAAAAGAGTACGTTACATGATGAATTGTATCAAGTTTACTGAAATTTGAGAAACAAATTTAAAGTTGCATGACAAATTTAGTTGACAAACTTTCATTATCTAAATTAGTCTTGTTTAGAGTTGGTCAGAAGTCAGTCTTGTTTGGTAAGACCGGGCAGAACTGAAACGAATTTCGTCCCCGCAAAGAGAAGAAGTTTCTTCCGAAACTCACTACCCAGTAATAGAAACCCCAGAAAGAGTACCGAGGAATGTCATGTGGTGGGCCTTTCATTATCTAAGTTAGTCTTGCACATGGTCTTTATCGACTTTGAGAAGGCCTATGATAGAGTACCGATGAATGTCATGTGGTGGGCTTTAGAAAGAACAAAGTCCCATCTGAGTACATTACCCTCATCAAGGATATGTACAAGGATGCGATGACGTGTGTCCGAACATGTGGGGTACTTCTCAATTAAAATAGAACTACACCAGGGATCAACATTGAGCCCTTATTTATTTGACTTGGTGATAGATGAGGCCACAAGGGACATACAAGGTGATATCCCTTTGTGTATGCTCTTTGCTGATGATGTGGTGCTAGTTGACGAGAGTATGACAGAGATAAATAGGAAGTTAGAGTTGTGGAAGGACACGTTAGAGTCGATAGACTTCAGACTTTGTAGGACGAAGACCGAGTACATGACGTGCGCTTTCAGCATGGCTACACATGATGATGGTGACGTTAGTCTTGACGGGCAAGTGGTGGCCAAGAAGGAGACTTTTCGGTATTTAGGATCAATGTTATAAAAGGATGGTGGCATTGATGAAGACGTTAGGCATAGAATTGTAGCTGGTTGGTTGAAACGGCGTCAAGCTTCGGGCGTTCTCTGTGATAAGGGGTGCCACAAAGGCTAAAAAGTAAGTTCTATAGGACGACGATTCGCCCGGTGAAGCTATACAGTGCTGAATGTTGGCCTACAAAAAGGCAACATGTCAAACAACTAAGTGTAGCAGAGATGCGTATGTCGTATGTTGCGTTGGTTTTGCGGGCACACAAGAAGGGATAGCACCCGGAATGAGGAGATTCAAGATATGGTCGGGGTGGCTCCAATTGAGGAGAAATTGGTTCAACATCGATTGAGGTCGTTCAGACATGTCCAACGAAGGCCTCCTGATGCACCGGTGCGTAGGGGAATTCTACAGCGGGTTGAATGTAAATAGAGGTAGAGGTCGGCCTAAACTCACTTGGGAAGAGTCGGTTAAGAAAGACCTTAAATATTGGAATATCTCCAAGGATTTCGCGGTGGATAGGAGCGCTTGGAGGCGAGCAATCAACGTGCCAGAACCGTGACTTTTGCTCCTTTCTCTTTTGCTCCAATCTCTTCCTTTTGTTTTGAGTCTTTTTTGTGTTTCTCTTACCATTGGTTCTCTTGGCTTCATCTCTAGCCTACCCCAACTTACTTGGGACTAAAAGACTATGTTGTTGTTGTTTTTTTGTTGTTAGCAAAGTTTTTAAATGTTATTCATATTACCTTCCTTTTTCCAGTGACATAATTTTCATATGCATTTTTTCACTTAATATAATAATTTATAGTCATTTTCATGAGTTATAAATATATTTTAAAATTTAATCTTGGCTAGTATTTTCTTTATGTACAAATATTATATTATAATTCATGAGCCATTACAAACATATGGTGCACAATCTCATTTAGATTCAAATAATCTTAAAACAGTAATTTAAAAAGATTGAAAATATTTTGTTTGGTAAATTATATTTTCATTTTCAATTAAGAAATAAATTGATTAAATTAAAAGTGTCATATCATATACAATGAAGTAATGAACGATAGTTTTGATCTTCAGGTCACATTTAATGCTCATAAAATTGTAATTGAATAAATATCAATCAATTAATATGTGGTGGACCACATAAGATGTATAATCTTAAGTTCATAACTACAAATCTTAATTTCCTCCAATTAGATGGATAATAATATTATATGGTAAAATTATACATATATATATATATATACACACACACACACACACACAAATATAAACTTGAACAAAATTTTAACTATGTCATATAATGTAATGTTATTCTCTATGATTTTATCAAGCCTGTAAAAAAATCCTAATAGTCAATCCAGATCATCGTTCATAATACTTAACTAAAAACTAAAATAGTTGTTACAGTCTCATTCATAAAACAATGTCGTTTTAGGATAAATTTTTAGTTTTAATTACTTTTTTATATTGTTCCAATTCCAAATTATATACATATAAATACTCTTAAAGTATGGCTAGATACTTTTACTTATTTTTAATATATTTTCTTTAAAAATATTTTTATACTCATTATGACCTCTTAATGTTAATTGAAGGTCCATATTTTCAAAAAGAGCAACATATAATTATCTAAATTATTTGGAACTCACATTGTTTAAATCTTGCACAATCGTCAAAAGATGTCAGAAAAAAATACTGAGTGAATCCTTACACTTTCATGTATATTAGTTGCATACACTATCTTTTTTGATAAAAATATTTTTTAAACTCTACTTTAATGAAATGCACCTTTTAACTAAACTATACAGTACATAATTTATAATATAATAAAAATAAAAATTAATGTTAGTTACCATTATTATTTTTTCTAATCAATTTATTATTGTGTTCAAATATTTTCTATAACTTTGTTCAAAGTTGATTTATTTTATAATATATATTTGATTACTACATTCAATTGTTTTTAGTTAACTGAATTTTATTTGTCATTATTCATACTTATAATTTTACTATATCTTATATTTATATCTCTTTTACTAATCGTTGTAATTACAGTTGTATTATTATAAAAATATCAAATGTAAAAGATATTTGAAGCAATCAAATTCATTTATTTGGCAATATGTCTTCGCATTTAATTTTTTTAATGTTCATCATTGTTCTATTATCGAGTAGTTTTTATCATTACATTTCAGTTTATAAGTTTTTTATTCTTGTTAAAAATTGACTTTTTTGATAAAAAATATTTTTTAAACTTTATAGTACATAATTTATAGATTTATAGTATAATAAAAATTAATATTACTTAGAATTATTATTTTTTATAATGAATTTATTATTGTGTTCAAATATTTCTTATAGCTCTATTTAAAGTTGACATATTTTATAATATATTTGATAACTACGTTCAATTAATTTTATAATATATTTGATAATCATTGTAATAATAGTTTTATATTATAAATATATCAAATGTAAAAGATATCTTAAGCAATCAATATTCATGTATTTGGCATTACGTCCTTGCATTTAATTTTTTTAATGTTCTTCATTGTTCTATTGTACAGTAGTTTTTATCACTATATTTCAGTTTATAAGTTTTTTATTCTTTTTTAAAAATTGAATTTTTTGATAATTTTTTTTTTAAACTTTACTTTAATGAAAGACACCTTTTAACTAAACTATGTAGTAAATAATTTATAAATGTATAGTATAATAAAAATAAAAATTGATATTAGTTGGCATTATTATTTTTTTCTAATCAAGTTATTATTGTGCTCAAATATTTCTTATAGCAATTAAATATAAATATTAATAAAAATAATAAAAGTAAAATAATAACATACTTTTTATATTTTAATAATTGCTAATATTTTATAAATTCATGTGCAAAATTTATATTTTGTTTTCTTTCATATTATGTCATGTGTTTTTTTCTTATCTAATTTGCGTTTTTGTTGTACAGATAATACATTTCTTGACTAAATTATAAAAAATTACCATTTGGTAAGCTAATGTCATAGTTTTGGTGTTCTGTACAGTATCAAACAAACACATTTTGATAATTTTAAAAGTTTGTTCAAATTTTAATATTACTGAAAATGTGGAGTGAAAAAAAATTCAAACGGGGATATTGTGATAAATAAAAGGCATTGATAATTAGCTACTCTCCAAAGGTTACGCAAGTGGAGAGTCTAGTCGCTAGAATGTAGTTTCCTCTTTGCTTAGGTATTTAAATCATTATTATATTAATTAATAATTAAAAATATTAGTATAGATGAGTATTAAATTACAAATTTGACATTATAGATATGAAAAAGTAAGGGTATTGTAGGCATATCATATTTTTACAGATTCATTGGCTCTTTTATAATAGTATAGAAGAGTCACTCTGGGATAATGTTCTCCTACCCACTGCTTATGTGACATGCACACATTGGTGATGTTAATATGTTAAAAAAAAATACATCACCAATATGTGCATGCTACATAAACGGCAGACATATTAACATGTGCCCACTAGTCTAATTCATGTTTATATTCTGTTCATGTTTATATAACTACCTAAAATAAATATTTCATCCCAATATATAATTTTTTTTTCTATAGGCAAAAACCAACTTGTTTCAATGCCAAAATAAATTTGATATTCAAATTTAAGCGCGATGTACACATGCAATTAAAAGTTTATTGGTAACGACATGAAAATCATATTATGAGGATCCTCACGCATTCAATTCTTCCATTTCAAACAGTTCCCAATTTTTCTTTTTGTATTCATTCATTTAAAAGAACCAGCCAATGAAGGAAAACAATTTGTGAACTTACCAATGTAATAAGATTTTTGAAAATCAAACAAAAATTTGGACGAAAATATTTAATACCACAACGACCTTTACATAGTATAATTATAAATTGCCACCTACAATAGTTAATATTTGCCATCATTCAAAAACTTATCTCAAAATTTCATTTGTCACCCATTATTACATAGCCAATTTTCTAGCTTCCTTTTGTTCTTTCCCCCTGCCAACTTCACTCCCAAATTCATTCACAAAGCAGCCTTTTTTTCGTTTCCTATTTAACCGTTTTTTTTTCTTTTAATGAAAATGGGCATTCAGAGTTTGCTTTCGGAAATGGAGACGATGGATGACATGGCATCAATCTTCAAAGGGTTCGGAGACGAGCAGAGCACATTGTTCGACAAATACGAGCGGCTCTCATTCGAGGTGCACCTTAACCAGGCCATCCTTGGCCGGAGCTTCTCAGAGCCGGCAGCAATGAGTCTCCGGCCGCCGCCCAAGCAGGGGGCGAGGCCCGGAAAGCGCGGGCTAGGATCGGGCTTTCAGAAGGTGATCAAGAAGCTGCTTAGCCCAATCCTTGGTAGTAGTAAGGGGGCAGTCAAAGATGCGGGTATCAATGCCAAGGACCCAATGTTCTTGAAAACATTTTGCAAGTCTCAAAGGGCTTGAATTTGAATTCATTTGATCTTTTATTATAAATTATAGTTAGGCCTTTGTTCCTAGCATATGGGAGATATTGTAAAATATATATATATATATATATATATATATATATATGAATGTTTTTATGTTGTTTTAGAAAAATATATTCTCCATATACTGATTGCATAGGTGCGAAATCTCATCAATCAACTAAATAAATAGTCATACGGATCAATGCATTTCTTCAACAATAGGGCGGTTCAACATATATACATATTTTTAAACTGAAATGTGCGTATTTTAAAGAAAAGATATATAAACAAAAGTATGACATTTCATAATATAAACATGCAATTTTGTTGCAAAAGTATAATGGCTCGACTCGTCCATTAAGTAGGTTGCTTTAAAGATTTTCATGCTAATTAAATTAATTTTGTGATAATCATGTATGCCCATTCTTATTCTAGGTCCAAAAGCTTAATTATGAGGGGACTCATTAAGTAGTATTAGTAATAAACTATTTTTTATTTTTTGAGGTTTTCCTAACCAAGATTTGGGAAATGAGCCAAATGGCAAATCTAACAATCTATTGCCAACCACACGGGCACTTGACTACTTAATTTTTAGCCTTCGTTTATTGGGATTGAGTTAGTTAAGGTGCATGCTATTATCAACAAGCTTGACGACTTGTCTTCGTAATCATTGTGAAAATAAATCCCTAAATTTTGAATTCAAATGGTTAAGTGCTCTACTAAATATGAGCACGTTAGTTAAGTAACATTGAATAATAAGATCCAAATAGTCGTATTGAAAAAATAAAATTATCAAATTAAATGGTGAATATAGAAATCAATAATAATAAAATTTTTGCTCGCCTAATATATAAAAATCTATTAGCCGTCAGATCTACAAACGAGCTTAACTCATTCTGTTGGGTAACTAACTCGATTGATAGTGATACATCCATAACAGAACAGTTGAACTCTTTCATCACACAAGCATATAAACACTTGCAAGATACTATCATCAGCTGTATATATATATATATATTACATTACACGGCACGAAATATATATA
>CACSLK010027829.1:3566022-3581116 GCA_902706635.1 Striga hermonthica | reverse complement strand
AAAAAAAAAAAAAGCACAACCTCACGATTAACAGCAAAGATCGGACAATGCCTGCCGATAATATCATGCCAAACAGTCCTCGTCTGCAAGTGCCAAAAACAAAAAGGAAATAGATAGCTCGTAATCAACAGAAAAATCGTAAATCGACTCGCATCAGAATCATTTACAAGCGGGAGATGCTTACAGAGTGGTATTGCCCCATGCGGCTCATCGGGACGATGTCTCCGGGTCGATAAGCGAGTGAACTCGGTACGGCTGAGCTGAGTAAGAGCAGAATCAGCACCGCCATTCGAGTGGCTCTGTAATTTCCCTCCATGGTTTTCGTCAAGTAGCCGATTGCAGGTGGTTAGGGCGTACGAACCAGTGAAAGCATTTGGGAATTTGACCACGATTCCAATTTTGACTTTTTTTGGGGGATTTGAAGGTGATGAGCCTGTTGATAATGCCAGAGTTCACATCCCCTGCCACGCCAAATTCTTGGGGAAATTACCAATTAACCCCCATATCATGTAACTTGTAGAGCTGTTACACGAAATGAGTAGTTCGTTAATGATCGCCTCTTTAAAATCGATAGAATCCCATGTCAGCTTGTTACAAGTGAAGTTCGACTGTCAAATATTAATAAATGAGTCGAGCTCTAATTAATATATTGACTTGTTCAGTTAATGATGTGGCGGTTCGATAAAAATTCAATTCAAGCTCAAACTCGTACCCACTCATTTATATACCCTAAAACTAACGTAAAATAATCTTATATGACTCGTGAAATAAATAAGAGCTTTGATCAAATTTATATTACAAAAATATATGATTTTTTTTTATTAAGAAGATGTTTCATTAGCCTACACAAGTTTGTGTGTGTGTTGGTAAATGGCAATGTATATGTGTGTCTTTCTTATCTTCATACACACAAAGGGAGGAGAAAGTCAAATGTTGAATAAATTGCAACATTTTTCATTTTAATGTTAATAGCTATCCAATTGATTTCTGTCCTTCTTTCTTTGTTAAAAAACACATTTTCCCTTTATTAAGTCACATAAAAATACAGACACCTATTGTGTTAAAATTCTATATTTCATTATTTGTCACAATTATAAAGATTATTTTATATTTTTTATTTTTTTACAATGACAATCAAATGTCCAATTTTGCAAACTACAAAGGCATGAACCCTCAAGGCATTTATCATGTATATCATCCTTTTATCCTCAACGAAATTAATCAAATTTTTTCTTAAAAAAAAAAAAGCAAATTCCCCATAATTGATAAAGACTTTTGGAAATATGAAATATAAGGAAGGTGAAATATTTTTAGCCTTTCTTGACTATATGGTCTATAAGAAATTATAAAAATTTGAACTTTAATACGTGCAATTTTTACAAATACGAAAGAGAAGAAAAAAAGTGGTGCATTCGGCGATCAAGAAAATCCAATGCATATTTCACATGATCGAATGCATATTTACGCACAAAATCCAAACTTGAATTTGCAGATTTGTGTGTATTTATGCTGCGTTAGTTTCTGCTCCACCTAACAGTAGTGATGATGGGTTTTCGAACAAGCTCTGTCTCTAATAACTCCATTGATTTCTGTTCGTTTGCTTGTCGGGCCCTTTTCTGTTCGCCATTTCAATACAGTGAGGGAAGAAAGACACTGCCTTTTCTGCTTTTTATTTGTCAGATTCTTTTATATATATATATATTTTTCTGTATAATTTTGTATTCATTTGATCGAATGTGAGTGTTTTGGTTTTGGTATTTTTGAGTGAATAAGATTAAGCTCAGATGTTTCGTTTCTTCTTTTCTTGAATATAAATTAAAACCACTAATGGGTGAGCTTCTGGAAGGCGGTGCAGCGGCAGAGTTGAAGCCCGTTACTTCAAATTCGTCGTCGCCCGCAGAGCTAAACCTTTCTGAGATTGGAACGGGTTACTGGGCTATAGCCGAAAGGGCGGCCCATGAAATTATCCGGAAGGTCCAGCTCAATTCTGTGTCTGAAGAGGGGAGGAAAAGGGTTGTTGATTATGTTCAGAGATTAGTCAGTACTTGCTTGCGCGCTGAGGTGAAACATTGAACCTTTTTTTTTTGTTGTTGTTCTCTCCAGATGATGCAACTTGGTTCGAAACATGAGCTTCTGCATAGAATTCTCAATTTCTTGAGCCTTCAAAACATATATACAAGCTGTGTAGTTTGATCGATAACGGTCAGTTTTGAGCATACCAAATGTAGATGCCAAAAGAGAATGTTTTGGAAAGCAAGTGGTGTTTGAATGTTAGGTATTGTTAGCCATTTGTGATCATTTCTTTAAACAATTGAATGAATATTATGTGCAGAAATATTACTTGTGAAGTATGAATAAAGATGTATGAATATTATTAGCTTCGCCTGATGAATATTATATCGAAGTGAGTTAATTTTAAGGAGGTTGACATTATGTTTTCCATTTCAATTCAATCATCATTTCAAATAATAATGGTTTTTTACTATTATTGTTGTTGTTGTAGCATTTGGTCTATGTCATTAAAAAATTAATGGTTTATTGGCACCTGTGATTGCAATAGTGAGTTTCTTCAATGATAGGGAAGAATCTAAGTTGTACAAAATTAAAATCTACAAACCTTTTAAATTGTTTGGTGTTGTTGGTGCATATTTAACATAAAACAGATCCTATATATTTATTTATCTGCATCAGCTAGCCAAAATTGTGTGATGGAAATAGAATTAACTTCACAACCAATTTTTTAATGCACGCTTATACTAGTTTAAGGTTTAAATAATGCTAATGAATGTTGACTTTGGCTAATTCAATTTTAGGCATGGCTTAGGCTGAAACTTAAGCTTAAAAATATCTAATCACCCTCTAATATACACGCATGATCTTGACTTGAAAGGAAAAGGGCCACAATGAGCCATGGTTCGACACTAGGCTCGGGCGTGGTTCTTGTATTAGAAAAAATCAAGAGAAAATTATCCACCTTACGGCCACACTTTCTTGTATGTACACGTTATTCTAAAATGTTTTCTAAATTTCTCCATGATTTTACATATTCTAAACTGTCTCCTAAATTAGTCGCTCGTGTCATTAGCTTGTTTAGCGAGTCGAGATCGGTTAGACTTGAAAATAGAAATTTCTATGTAATTTTTTATTGCTTCACTCGTTAATATTAATAAACAAATTGAACTCGATCGTATATAGAGACTCGTTTAATTAACAAAGCAAGCTCAACTGCACTCGACTCAATAATAATAATAGCTCGAGCTTAAGAAATAGAGCTCACTTCAATGGAAGTTGTAACCTTTCCATCCAAAATAGAGTTTTTGAAAAGAAAAAAGAAAAAGCAAAAGGCATGCCTAGCTTTTAAAGTCAACAACACTGCATTAATCAATGGAGCATTCAACTTTCTCGTGAAGACTTGTTAAGTCCAACTTTATTTACGCAATTTTCAAATATATTTTAGTATGATTTCGATCCTATTAATGTGAATCAATTCTATTAATGTGAAAACGTGATAATCAGGTTTTAAGAATCAGCTTTTAATAGAATGAACAAACGTTTGAGTTAAATAATAATAATAATAACAACAATGTAACTAGCTAAACAACTACTCATTCAATAACAATTATATAAAACACGCTAAGTTAAATTCGAGGTTTTTTATGCCCATGCTAGAACTCGATTCAAACCGAGCTAAAAAACAAACCAAGCTCAAATCCGAACTCGTTGAGCTCAAATTTTATCAGGTAAAGCTTGACTTTTTAACTAAACGAGTATGTAAATGAATTTGAATTTAGTTTACCATAGTTTCTAGAACCGGTCCAGGCACTAACCCGGTTCGTGGCCAGACATTGCGGTCTGACCTAAAGCCTATAAGGTCAGCTCAATAGCCACATCTTCATTTTTCCCTTCCGCTTGATGTTTCTCTCTTATCACAAATTTTCTTGTCAATTGATTTTCTCTACTAAAATCAACAGATTCTGTCTGGAAATTTCGCCGCCGACCTTTTCCCGATGGCCGGGATATTGGTATGCGTCCAGGTTCATCCTCCATTATAGCTTTCATTTGGTCCTTCATGTTCTGTTAATTGATTTTTTTTATTCGTTTCGTGTCATCAAGGTTTCGGAGCTTGAAAAAAACACGGTTCCGAAACCCTAGTTAATATGTTTGTTCTCTTTAGGAGAATCTGACATTGTTTTCTATTCTAATTTTCTGGTAATTAGGTGGCTCCACTGAAATCGCCTCACTAGGGTTTGGATAAATTGCTAGATTCGGTTTTGCATTAAAGCATTTTGGGAGGATAGAAGCTCTGAGGTTAAGTTATTTTGTCTTGGTGGTTTGGAAAAAGTGGGAAGTCCCTGATTAATTTGACTTGGGGAAGCTGTGATCTGTTGGACTTTCTTTCTTCGGTTGTGTTCGAGACTGGGGAAGAGAGGTATGGGATAAGGAGGATAATGTGTATACTCTGCGTGATTCAGAAGTGGTCGAGGAGGATTGCTACCATGTTGCCATGGCTAGTGATTCCACTTATTGCTCTGTGGGCCCTGTCTCAGCTCCTGCCGCCCGCGTTCCGGTTTGAAATTACGTCTCCGAGGCTTGCCTGTGTATTAGTCTTGTTGGTGACCCTCTTCTGGTATGAGGTTCTAATGCCTCAGCTGTCAGCATGGAGGATCAGGAGGAATGCTAGGCTTAGGGAGAGGAAGAGGTTCGAGGCTATTGAGATGCAGAAACTGAGGAAGACCGCCACTCGGAGGTGTAGGAATTGTCTGACCGCGTATCGGGATCAGAATCCTGGTGGGGGAAAGTTTATGTGCTCCTACTGCGGCCATATTTCAAAAAGGCCGGTCTTGGACTTGCCCGTGCCCGGTGGGACGGGAAATTCGGGGATTCTGAAAGATCTAGTGGGTAAAGGTGGGAAGATATTGAACGGCAAGGCTTGGTCTGACAATGGGTGGATGTGTGGGCAAGACTGGCTGGAGAACGGGAATTTGGGCGGAGGTCCTTTTGCTGTGAAATCGAGTTATTGGAAGAGTGGTGGGGGTTTATTCAGTGGGGACGATGACCATTGTCTGGCGGAGAATTCTTATTCTCGTGTTATTATTTTTGCTTGCAGGGCACTAACAACTGTTTTCTTGAGTGTCGTGTGGGTTTGGAGAAAGATTTTTAGGGTTAGTTCCTCCAGAAATGATGCTTCAGTCGATGCAGATCGTCGAGGAATGTTGGATAATAGAGGCGAGAATGGCGGGAGTGGTCAGGAGAGTAGAGGGGAGAAAGCGCGCAGGAAAGCCGAGGAGAAGAGGCAGGCTAGATTAGAGAAGGAGCTATTAGAGGAGGAGGAGAGAAAGCAAAGAGAGGAGGTTGCTAGGTTAGTTGAAGAAAGGAGGAGGCTACGGGACGAAAAAATGGAGGCTGGAAAAGATCGTGGAAAGGATGGCTCTCCTCGGGCAAAGGCAAGAGATAGCAAAAAGGAAGCTGAAAGGAAGCGTCAAGAAAGGAAGAAGGAGAGAGATAAGGGGTCGAGTAAGAGCAACTCTGATGTTGAGGAGTTGGAAAAGAGAGGAGGCAAACAAAATTATAAGAATGAAAGGGAGCAACACAACAGTACACCTGATAGCTTGAGAACTCATGGCACTGAAGTTGGCCATGTGTTTAAGGGTGCTGGTGCTAGCCGAGGGAATGCTGGGACGAGATACTTTGATAGGATGAGGGGTACTTTTCTATCTTCTTCTAGGGCATTCACTGGAGGTGGGTTCTTTGGAAAGGGTACGAATACTTCTGTTGTTTCTAGAGATCACAAACCCAGCGGATTGGTAGGAAATGGTCAACCTTCGTCATATAGGAAAGAAATACCCGACCGAGTTTCTGGGCGATCAACAGGAAGTGGGGATGATAAGAGTGCTATTCGCCACGTAAGTTGTTTTATTTGAATGTGTTGGAATTCGCCAATCATGAGTTGAGAGCTTTAACAATCTTTCTCTTGTTGAGACAAATTGTAAAAAGATTTTTCCCTTTCTTTTTGTGTACTTTACCTTATTTGTTATTAGGAGTGGTATGGGGGACGGTGAGTGGTTTGGGGGCAATTTATTAGCAACTTATCATTGATTGTGTATGCTGACATTAGTTAGTCCTGTTGATGTTGGTCATTCTATAATATACATATACAGCTCCTGAATCTAATTAATTTGGAGACTACAAGTGCAATTTGATTTATGAGTTTGTCATGTTTGGTCTTATTGAAAGAGTTGTTATACAATCACCATAGGGTTACAGATGTCTTATGTTGTTTGCTCCATGTTCCTGAAATACACATTAATGCCAAGTGTTCTACTGTCTGTAGGTATTCATTGAACCTCAACCAAGTACTGCTCCTAAAAAATCATGGCAGCAATTATTTACTCGATCTTCTGCTGGTTCTCCACCACCCTCGAATCCTAATGTCATAAGCAGACCAACAGGGAACAACAAAGCAGAAGTTCAGGACCAGCCCGTTTCTGGCCATCCCACCTCGACACAATCATCTGAAACCCCTATTAATTTTGGTTTGGCAAACCCATTTAGTTTACCTGCGATTCCTTTTGGATCTAATAGTGGCAGCAGTACTATTCCCCCAGTATCCTCTGGTGCCATGCTTCCTAAAATGTTAGATTCCCCACACCAGCTTTTACCAGAGGAATTGGAGATTTTTGAAGACCCTTGTTATGTTCCAGACCCTATATCCTTGCTTGGGCCTGTTTCTGAATCGCTTGACAACTTTCAGCTGGATCGGGGTTTTGCAACTGATCCTAGATTGGACAAACCAGGTCATGTGAAGACTAAAGCCGCACCTTCTTTGGTTACCAAGCCATCACCGATTGAGTCTCCATTGTCACGATCACGTGTGTCTGAGGAACGGCATGTGAGTTCTCTTTTTTTACCGGGTACTCCGAAGTCTCAGGATAGTAATTCCAACAACACAAATGACAATGGAACATGGCAGATGTGGAATAGCTGTCCCCTTGGTCAGGATGGTCTTGGTATAGTTGGTGGGCCCGTCATCGGCTGGCATTTGTATCCAGAGATGAACTTGCCCAAAAAGGAGGATAATATCCATTCAGTCCCTCGTAAAACGATGGCGTCCCTGTTCAAGAAAGATGAGCAAGCCGTACCTAGCGGTCATCCTTCACAGAATGTTTTGTTTGGGCATGCTCCAAATGGTGGAGCATTGAATACATCTTTACCTTCTAATGTTGATGATCCATGGTTACCGAGAACTTTATTTGGGCCAAGTATGGGTCTGCAAAATCATATTCTGCAGAAACCTAAGGAGGATGCTCTTCAGAATGGCCTTATCTATGGAAATCCCAGAGGTCCTGTAGTTAACCAACAACTTGACCTGTCTGCTGCGGATTGTTGGCCTAAGTAAGTACTTCTTGATGAGTTATATGCTACGTTTCTCCCTATTTGTCTCTGTTGCCAGGTAAAGGTTTAAATGACACTACATCATAACGTATTGAAGTACCCATGTAAAAATAGTTTCAATATGTTATGGTTTGAAGAATTTAAGTTTTATTTTTGTGGCATTGTATTATGTACATAGGTATAATTGCCTCTAACAACACTGCCTTCATGAAAATTGCAAACAGAACATGATATTGATCTATGGTAAACTTGATGGCTCATTGTTAAAATGATGTTTCTTCTGCATAATCGGTACAAACATAGCTTGAAATTCATCTGAGGCCAGGCACAGAGTAACTTCATTTTCAAGGGTGGTGGTGTTGATCCATTTTAAATATTCTGAAGCTCTGAACTTAGTCAGTTCTACAGGAATTTTCTATTGGACATTTACATGTTGGTCTTAGACACTCAAGTGCCGTGCTGTATTACTCTTTTTAGCTTTCTAGTTTTATACTTTCATGTGCTACAATCAAGTGCTTCCTCGTTCGCAACTCGTATTTCATATCTGAGTCATTTTTATTTTTATTTTTTTTGCAGAAAAGACTGGACCGTGCAGGGTTCACGAGATGGTGTTGGGAACTCTCCGGCCATGAGGCCTCACATTGGAGGCTTGTACAACCCTCTAGATGTACAGTCTCTTTGGTGATAAGGTATTATTAGATAGAAGGAAAAAAAAAAAAAAAAAGAAAAAGAAGAAGAAGAAGAAAAGGAAGGAAATGAGTAAGTATGAGAAAATCCGAGTACAACTCCTCTTCTGGTGAGGAAAAAACAAGCCTCTTCTTGAGGGGATTTATAGAACACTTGCATCTTCCTTCTTTTTTTCTGTACAAGGGAGATTTACACTTTAGCATATAGCACCTTTTAATGGAATGCATTTCTCTTTGTCCGGTATATAATTGGGTATTAAGCAGGACTGAATATTCTTTTATTCCGATCTGACTGAGAGAAAGGGAGAGCCACTTTACGGTTATGTGGCAAGTTTTTTTCACGTCGTGGTGTTTTCAGTTTTAACAGATGCGGAAAGGTGCAATTGACGGATGGCCTGTTCGGTAAAATTTGACACATTTATGGTCTTAATTAGTAATGAAATCCCTCTTGGAATTTTGATATATGTTGTTCCTTTTTTATTACAAAAAAGGCTTCAACGGAAGTTTGGTTGATCCAGTCTTCTTTTGCGTCCGGTTTTCTAACACGATACTGATTAGATTCTATGTACTAAACTAGTAAATTCGAATATGTGTAAGTACTAAACTGGATTCGCTATATAGTCGCTTTTTTTCATTTAGAACACTAAATACCTTATATTTTTGGGTTCTCTATGAGATGGAATCATGGAACCATTGGCAGAAAGGAGAAAAACACGTTCAAATAATATAAATCCAGAATAAGCCTCCATGCTAGAAGTAGAATGGCTTGAACTATCCAGAAGAACATCTCCAGTCTCGCACCACTTAATGTTAATTACAATTAAACTAATATAAACTACTATAAAAATAATTTCACATGATCTCACTTAGGCCTCTGTAACTTGGGTTGGTACAGACTCTGGCTCCTCCAGTTGCAGTTGCTGCACTGGCCGAGGATCGTCCCCTTGCCACGCCCACACAATGTCTTTCAGAGCCGGTCTGATTTCCCGATCCATCAGCTTCCGATACTCCAGCGTGTCCCCATTCGACTTTCTCATCTCTACCAAGCGAAAATCCGGGCCCACCTCGAAAATATCTGCATCGATCGACAAAACGCCTTTCCTCCCTTCTTTCGAGCCCTCGATTTTCAAAAACCCTCCGTGCTTCTTTTTCATCACCTTCATCTTCAGACGCTCGGCTAATTCCTCCAATTTGGAGATAACAATCTTGATCGGCTGGTTGGTCGTGAACTTGACCTCTTTCTTTCGACTCCCGTCCTCCTCGAACATGCCCGACAAGTCAAAACCGGCAGATAGCGAAATTATTTCAAAAGCATTTAGATTTACTGGCTTTCCCAATTCAACATTTTCTTCCTCAACTGCTTCTTCTTCCTTCAAATTAATAACACCCCCACGAGTTGCAACAAAATCATTATCGGCATTTTTCCCCACGGACTTCGAATGGTGAAAACCCCTACGAAACCAAGAATTATTCATGATCTTGGACATGCTTATCCTCGTACTCGGATTTGTATCCAACATCTTCGAAATCAGCCTCCGGGCATCCGGCGGGACCCACACCGGGCACTTGAACTCCCCTTTTCCTATTTTCCTGTACATCTCCATTAAATTTGAGTCGTGAAAAGGTAGATAGCCAGCCAACAGAACAAACAGGATAACCCCACACGACCAGATATCGGCTTTTGCACCGTCATATCCTCTCCTGCTGACAACCTCAGGCGCCACATAAGCCGGGGTCCCGCACATAGTGTGCAAAAGCCCGTCTTGCCTTCTCGATTCGGGAAGTGCGCTAAGCCCGAAATCCGAGACTTTCAAATCTCCATTCTCGTCGAGTAGAAGGTTCTCAGGCTTGAGGTCCCTGTGATAAACTCCCCGGCTGTGACAAAAATCGACGGCGCTAATCAGCTGCTGAAAATATTTTCGTGCAGCTTCGGGATTCAGTTTTCCCTTGGCCACCTTGTTGAAGAGCTCCCCGCCTTTCATATATTCCATCACGAAATATATTTTGGTTTTGGTGGCCATGACCTCGTAAAGTTGCACGATATTTGGGTGCCTTACACGGCTCATTATCGAAATTTCCCGTTTGATTTGCTCGACCAGCCCACCTTTCGAAATTTTCTCCTTGTCCATAACCTTGATAGCTACACTATTCCCGTTCTTGATATCCCTGGCGTGGTAAACCTTGGCGAAAGTGCCCTGCCCGAGCAATTTTCCCAGCTCATACTTTTGCATCAAGACACCTCCTTTTTCTTCCATATGCGATTACGAATCTAACTAAATCTTTTAAAAAATAAATATAAAAAAAAAAGCAATACTTTTTTATTGGCTACCTAGAGAAACTGTAACTTTTTTTTTTCCCCCTCTCTTGTCAAGAATGCAGTGGCTCTCAACCGTCCTCGTAGGAGACAATTTGTTCTCTCATATACTTGGCCAAAGCAGGCTTTTGGAAGAGGGTGTATTTAGGGCTGTAATCTACGAGTCCAATCTTGGCAAGGATTAAAGATGGCAGCTCTGATTGAGCTCCTGCCTCGTAAAAGACACAGAATGACTGTCCTCTATCCAGCAAGCACATCTTTCAGCATTCCCTGGTTATTTTTTTTTTTTCGAACTAGAGAAAATCGAGGGAGATTTGGGAATTTCGACCAAACCCTAGGTAACAGATGTTGAAAGTGCCCGATACACTTTCAACTGTAAACGGACGAGATGTGAATCTGAAAATCAAATGAATAATTCACCATCAGGGATTAAGATAAATTGAATGTGTGGGGAATAATTAACAAGAACAATAGTTTAGCGATTCGAATTAACAAATATCACCTTATATAAGAACTGAATAAACAGATCCACAAGCTATCAAATTCCAAGTTTGAAACCCAATTTAAAGGAAAAAAAAATAAAAAAAGAGAGAGAGAGAGAGAGAGAGAGAGAGAGAGAGAGAGAGAGAGAGAGATCTACTGAATCAGCAAATATCACCTGATGCAAATCTTTCCCATGAAGAACAATTCTATACCTCCTCAATATACGAATATTCACAAAAGGGTAAAACATAAGAGGAAAAAAGCATATACAGAAACGAATATTCCCCAGAAATTCCTAACTAGAAAAGAGGAAGAAATAGCTAAATATATATAACAAACAGCCAATGTTTTTTAGTTACCTTTCGAAGAAAAAAAATAAAATCAATCTTGCAACTTGCAAGCAATCCGAATTCAACTTATGCGTGGTGGTGTTTGAGAGAGAGAGAGAGAGAGAGAGAGACTACTACGCCTCTGTACACAGCTAATCATTCATTCACCGGCTTATTAATAATCTGAAGAATATTATTATATTTACTTTTCCAATATAAATTAGGAAAACAAATAAATAATAATAAAAAAGAGCAGTGCAATTGGACTCAAAATAGAAAACTATTGAGGCCGCCTGTCAATTGGGCTCAAAGAGTAGTTGTGTAGTTGTGGATTTCTATCTATTACTATTATTATATATTACGACTTTTAAGTGATCAAAATATTTTGACTAATTTAATTACATATATATTTCATTTTTATATTTGTTATCATTTTCTCATACATACTAATATACTATATCAAATTAGTTATATGACCGAATTTCGATTCAACATCTACATTGCATAAATAAAATAAATAAGTATATTTATTTTTGTATAAAGCTAAGTTATCTATTATTATTGATTGAAAAATACTATAAATTTATCAATAAAGTTATTATATATTATACAAGTTAGAATAAACTATTATAATATAAGACGAGTAAGTCGTACGAATAATCGTTGACGTTTTAAAGTAAACTGATTTTTAAACTAGACTTCTCTTTTTTATTTAATAAATGTAAGTATAATTTTTTAAACTACAACCCATATAATACATGGTGTCTTGCTCTAGTAATAATCATTTGTAGTGCTCTGGTTTTTTAATTATTTAATTGTTCTTTGCGTTGTTGTTAGTTAAATGAAACGAGATGCTCGTAAACTTAGCTCAACCCCTTAAAGTTCGAGTTCCGCTCATCGCATGTTGTTAGTGTTGTTAAACGAAACGCTCGTGAGTTTAGCTCGACTTGTTAAGACTCGAAATCGATGCGACGCATTTGATAAACAAGTCGGGCTTATAATTGCGCTCAAATTGGGCTCATAGACGCTATTAGAAAAAAAAAAAAGTCAATTGTGATATTGGCTTGACTCGACTTGTTTAACAAATAAGTCGAACTCGAGTTTGTTTAGGGTTTCACTACAAATAATTCATTATATTCTAACGGAAAATCTTATGACAATATATTCCTATGGAAATTTCAACAGATATTTCAATAATATATAGCTTCCGTTGAAATTGTTCCAATGAAAATTCCAACAGAAATATTCTGTTGGAATGTATTTTTCATTGGAATTTTAGATGGAATTGATGATTCCAACATCTATATTTCCAACTGCTTTTTGCCGTATGAATTTTCGTTGGAATATGTAATTTCCGTTGAAATTTTTATTTCCACCCCCGTTGGAAAATCCACCGTTGGAATCGTCAAAATCCAACAGAAATTCCAATGGAAAACTCATTACAACAGAATATTTTTGTTGGAATTTCCGTTGAAAGCAATTATAAAATTTCAACGGAAATAATAACATTGAAATATCCATTGGAATTGCCGTTTGAATAATTCTATTGGAATATATTTTTGTTGAAATTTCATCTTTTTTTTTGTAGTGTTTGTTTAATTAACGAATTCATCCCAACTCAGTTCAGCTCGTTAATGCTTGATAAATACGGATTTTACATTAAAATAACTAGACTTCAAATATTGATAGCTAAACTACACCCAATTTTTCTACTAAAATTTTTCAAAATATGTATGCCTTGATATTTTGTCTTCCTTCAAAGAAAGAGCACGAACATGGCGAACAAATTTGGAGGTGACATCATTTGTCACTTACCTTTTCCTTAGTTTTCTTTATGAGAATAATATACATTAAAAATTGTTAATGATCCCACCAAACAATAATAAACCTTGGAAAAGCATTAATAATTAGAATCATGACACGTGACGCATTAATAATTTGAATCATGAGTTTAACTCAACTTGTTAAGACTCGAAATCGATGCGACGCATTTGATAAACGAGTCGGGGTTGTAATTGCGCTCAAATTGGGCTGACACACGCTATTAGAAAAAACAAGTCAATTGTGATATTGGCTTGACTCGACTTGTTTAACAAATAAGCCGAACTCTAGTTTGTTTAGGGTTTCACTACAAAAAGATTGTTATATTCCAACGGTGAGTCCTATAGTAATATATTCCAATGGAAATTTCAACGGATATTCCAATAATATAGCTTCCGTTGGAATTGTTCCAACGAAAATTCCAACGAAAATAATAACATTGAAATATCCATTGGAATTGCCGTTGAAATAATTCTATTGGAATATATTTTTGTTGAAAGTTCATTATTATTATTTTTTTTTTTTTGTAGTGTTTGTTTAATTAACGAATTCATCTCAGCTCAGTTCAGCTCGTTAATGCTTGATAAATACGAATTTTACATTAAATTAACTAGACTTCAAATATTGATAGCTAAACTACACCCAATTTTTCTACTAAAATTTTTCAAAATATGTATGCCTTGATATTTTGTCTTCCTTCAAAGAAAGAGCACGAACATGGCGAACAAATTTGTAGGTGATGATTTGGACGAATTATTACAAGTGGCTATGACATCATTTGTCACTTACCTTTTCCTTAATTGTCTTTATGAGAAAAATATACATTAAAAATTGTTAATGATCGCACCAAACAACAAACCTTGGAAAAGCATTAATAATAAGAATCATGACACGCATATATATATATATATATATATATATATATAGGTCTACCTAATTTTTTTTTATTAATTTGATTCTAATTAAGCATTTTAGGTGCAACTGGGGAAGAAATCATTTAAGTTAATTTTTTTTTTAATTGTGAATTATTGTTTTCATAAGTTTTTCACCAACTTGTAACGTGACGTGAAACATGATTTTAATAGTGAATTATTGTTTTCGTAAGTTTTTAACCAAGAAACTAAATTGTGGTCATAATTAAACATGATTGTTTAATTGTGGTCATAAAATAAAATAAGTATTTAAATATTTGTAGATGTTTTGAGAAAAAATGAAAAGTGAATATGAAAAGATCGTAGTGTATTATCAATTAAATGAGGGTAATAATGGAAAAATATGTACAAAAGATCCAAAATGTCATTTATTTTGTTAATAACTCATAGAGCCAAAATGACATTTTTTTTTAAAAGAAAAAGAGAGGTAGTACAAAGGTATTTATATTAGTATTGGACATATCTTAATATATCTGTTAATTTCGATATGGAAATACCCATCAATTATGAAGAGAGATTTTTGAAGCATATTCACTCATGGGAGAGTGGGTCTTAAATAAATCATGTCCTAAAAAATCTCTTTACTTACAATAACCAAAAAAAAAAAGAAAAAAAAAAGAAAATAAATAATAAAAAATCCTCAACATTTCATTTGCTCCACAAAAATCTCTTTACTTTTTTTTTTCAAAGAAAAAAAGAAAAGAAAGAAATACATATAATATAAAATATCATATTGTTGTCTATGTTATTTTTTAAGTATGATATTCAAGTCTAAAGGTACGTATATCTGTTGAAAAAACGTATAAAAACGAATGGCCATACAGTCGATATATATAATATAACTAACATATCAACAACTGTAAGGTCAGTCGATATATATAATATAACTAACATATCAACAACTGTAAGGTCATTCATATTAACTTGGGACTGAATGTGAAAGATCATATGTTTTCAACTTGTCTTGTGCCAATACTCTGAAATTAATTAAGGTCATCCACACATTTCTTATCAACCTGCAGACACTCATCAATCATCATCTGTTATTGTGTTTAATCTTCACTTCACATTGATATATATCATCATGTTTGGTTTTGGAATGAAACTCTTTGTGTTTTTTTTTTTTTTTTTTTTTTT
>CACSLK010027829.1:3547701-3565971 GCA_902706635.1 Striga hermonthica | reverse complement strand
AAAAAAAAAAAAAAAAAACGATCTACAGCACGAACAGAATCTTGATTTTCTAAATGGAAATTCACATAATGTTTATATTGGTCCCAACATTACATCGATCTTCTGAATAGAAATTCACATAATATTTCAATCATCATATGCACACCATAGAATATAATCAAACCCACATTGTTTAAAGCAACAGCAAAAGTCGAACTACAACTTAAGAGGCAGCATGCATGTATGAGTCTTTTTCGGGTGATATCTGATCACAAGCATGCAGTATGGAGCACACATCGTTTTTCTCCAGGAATTCTTCGGCATTAACGAGTATAATTGGGGCATACTCGAACACTAGTCTCTTGCACTTTAAAACATTTTACCACAGAACAGAACACAAATCAGCAAAAATATGTTCAGTTGAATGGTATGATTTGAACTTCAAACAATTCTATTTCTTTTCGTTCTCTTCAAGTATTTTGAAAGAAGATTAATGGAGTTAAGTTAAATAGGATACTGTTTACGAGTTAGTAAGTGCTGTAGTCCAACAAATGATTTCTATTATTACCATGAAAACAAATAAGGACAATTTAGACGTTTACCTTTTTAATTGATTTTCCGGTCGACTCACACGCCTTCAGAAGCAGCTGAATAATTTCCATCTGAAACAATCAGCAGAAAGTAATGGAATGAAATGATGAACAGCAATGCTATTTCTTTCTACATGAATTCAAGCATCAAATCACAAAATTAAAAAGGCTATTATTTTAATTCATCTGTGAAATTAGCTGTTGATCAAATCGGCCAAAGACTTACCTCAGTATCGGGATCTTTCAACTTCAGTAAAGCCTCTGTAACAACATTATGGCAAACATCACATTTATCCTGAGAAAGGCGAGCTGAGGTGGACACACCGTCTTCACAGAGGTCAACCTTTTGACAAAATGCATCGGGTTGTACCGAGGACACCTCTAAGAAGAACAAAGGGGCATAATAGTCCACCAAAACATTACACTGAAAAGACAAAATGCCCAGAAATTGCAAGAATTAACCCGACATAACAAATAAACAAGCACAATAACTTCAACTTAAATTTAAAAAAAAAAACATAATTAAAAAAAATATATATACTTGCTGCTTGAATGAAAGGACTTTGGAGCAGGATTTGTGAAGGATGTCGAGGATCTCTGTCTGGGTCTTGTTCTGATTAAGGTAATTAAGAGCATCACCGGTAAATTCTTCACACAGCGTACACAATCTCTCGTTTTTGCCAACTTTCTCTACACGTTGAGCTTCTCCCTCTACCAAATGATTATCATGAGACTGCAGAGCTGGTAGCAGAAGACAAGACATTTGTTATCAATGAAGATTGAAGAAGATGAACAAATCGAGAGAAAAATTCACAGAAAAATATCTAAGGCCCCCCAAATTCTGTTATTCACGTTAATCACCTGAACATGCAAATGCGCAGCTTAATAAATGAAGCCCGCGCGAACAAAATTCAATAGTGCAAAGAGAAACGGCGTCGTAACAATTAAACCTCCTAGCACACTAAAGCGACGTCGTTCCTTTTACTAAAATTCAAAGTACATGAGAAAGACGTCAATACGATTTTAATTGAAAATGAAACTGGCTCTTAACATGCATGAGCTTCTTCATCGTGCATGATCATGAATGAGGTGATCGGAGCAGAGAGAGAACTGGGCCTATATATCTTCAATCAATAGAGTTTCTTTTGCTAAAGCTCAACAAAAAAGACATTCTACTTCCAGAAAGAAATCAGCAGAAGACAAACTCTGGATAATTTTCTCTCTGAATTTAACGTGCATTCTAGAAAAAGGGTCGCCACAAGATAAACTACCTGTGACAATTTCACTTTTCTCGACAGGTTTATCTGTCAAGTCTCTAGCTTTACAGCACCAGCAGCTGCTGAGTATGAACAGAAATACAAGAACCCTTGTATCCATGCTGCAAAAATAGTGATTCACATGAGAAAAAACAAAACTAAAAAAATGATCTCCAAACAATTAGAGCTGCTGTTGTTCATAAACTGGGCTTCGCCTCAACAAGATCTAAACCACAAGCCCATACGTAACATCAGCAAACCTATCTTTTTATGCACATAATGATAACAAACAATTTACATCCAAATTAGAGCTCTTCGGAACTTAAAGCTAAGCCCCATCGGAGCTTGAGCAAGGTCTAAAACATTACGAGCCAATCGACTGTCAAATTAAACATTGCCCCCAAAGAAACCAACTTGCTAAGTACCCAGTTGAGCTCACCAACACACCAAATCCTCAGAAAACTGATGACCCTCAATTTCTCTTCTTTAATCACAAGTCCCCGAACAAAAAAAAAAATATTTTTCAGGCATTAATCAACAGAACAAGATCAAAATCGAGGTTCGAACAAAAGAATATATCCCAAAACAGGAAACCCATTTAATCGATGGAATAAGCGCCTCAATTAATTAATCAATTCGAGTATAAAAATCTAATCTTGACTCCAAATTATGCTCAAAAACAGATTTTCCCCCAGTCCGGCACACAGAACAAAAGGTAAAAAAAAGAAGAATTTAGAGATTTCTTTTACCTTACCTAGTGCCGTGACAAGGGCTGTGCTATTTCAGGTGGAAGAGACAGAGAGCGAGACGGAGAGATAAGCACCTTTTTCTTCCGATTTTCCTTCAAGCAAACTCTTTAATGCAGAAAAACCACGCAAACGTGCTTGCTTAATGGGCTAGAGTTTTGTTTTGAAAACGGGCCGATAAATTTTAACTACATGGATAGGTTGGGCCAATCTAATTAATTGGGCCGACATCTTAATCGAACTATACCAGGCTTAGCCCAATCTACTAAATAATGCAATTGAACTGATATTAGAAATGCTGAAATACATCACTTTCAGAATGAAAATTGCCTAGCGCCATTCTTTCTTACACATAAAAAATATACATATAACAAAAAATACTTCTATTTATATTATATTTTAATGTATGATATTTGAATGTGAAAATATGTATATGTATTTCAATCATAACCATAAACTAAAAAAGAACAGCAAAATATCATTGTGCACTTAGCCTGTAAAGAACCAACACACCAACATCAATGTGTGTGTCTGTTTTTCTAAGGAAGGATCCTTCACGGGCCTCAATTCAGCTGGCACTGTGGGCCCTATCCTAGATATTTGTCTGTTGGAAATCCTTCAATTATGCAGCCCATGAGGCCCATTTTGATAACATCAGGTCCTCTCCTAATTTTTTTTTTTTTTTTTTAAAGTATGATGAACAATTTTTTTTATATATATCAAGGGGCCCTTTTCAAGTTCTCTCAAATTTAGGATTTTTCGATTTTACCCATTTATAAATATAAACTTTTATGTATAGGCTATAGATTTATTTGATCAGTACTAAATTATGTATCATTTAGACACTAGGATCAGATTTAGAAAAAGGTGTGTAATGTATATAGCTAGGTGCTTCTTATATTGGTCCTTTGCATCCTATTGTTGTGGCTAGTATCTGAGTTAGAGAATATTATATATGTTTTCTGTTATCACCTCTTTGAAATGTTCAATCCAATTTTTATTTATTTTCATGCCTACTTTGTTGGATGGAGTGAAGTTAGACATGAAACTGTTAGACGAAACAAGCCGATCGTGAGTTCGACTCAATTTATTCAGACTTGTCAGGTTTGATACATGGAGAATTTTACGTATTTTTTGAGTTTTTTTTTAACAAAGTTGGCTCGTTAAAGAGTCGAGTTCGAGCACGCGGTTTACAATTCTAATTAAATAGCACGAATTAACCATCAAATTGTTGCTCGTTTTAATCATCATGTCTTATAGGTGAATGCATGATGAAAAATAAGAAAAAAAAAAAAAAGCAAGTTGGGTATTTTCTTTTGTCTTTATTATAATATATGTACCCATCCCAGGATGTCATATATTTTTTAGACTTACATGATTATTGTACATGAAATTACATACATTGTGTTTGTCTGTGATGAATACTACTATACTAGACCAGCTTGGGAAAGCTACTCATTGTGTATAAACAAGGTGGTTCCAAATATACTCGAGAATAATGTCTTGCATTGATTCTTGCATATGAAGAAAACCAACATTATTAGAAAAAAGTCATAAAAAGAAAATTGGCTTTATAAAATAACTCGTCGAATATGATAAAATAACATTTTATGTACATAAATGTTGTCAATGATGTTTTACATTTTTTAAATGTATATATAGTGCTTACAAATACAGCAGTTTTCCATACAAATACTACATTATATGATTCTATATACTCTATGTATTCATAAATAATTAACATTTTCTAAATCTACAATACACACTTAAATATTTGAAATAATGATATGGTGAATTTTACCTACCGATATGTGCAGCGTTTCAAACCGTCAAATTGACACGCAATGACATGTATGACATCCGACCAAACAGCTGGTACCCGATATTAGACACGTAAAGCATGCAATCAGACAGCTGGTACCCGATAGACAAATTATTAAACGTTACCTTAATTTGGTTGTTCAATTGGTGTTCAATTCTAACATTTATTATGTTTTTACCTATTAAAGAATCCATTCATTCATTCTTTAGTTGGAGCACCAAACATAGTAAAAAACCATTTAATTCATGTCATCAATTTAATAATAATTGATTTTTCATTCTTTTACCTTTTACTTATTTTGCATGTCCACTTTGATAAACTGGGAAGAAATATCACACACAAATGTAATGAAGTTTATATAATTGCTAGCTAGTCACTTGATTTCAGCTAGAGTTATGACCAAGTCAGAGTCGAACTCGTGATACTCAAATTTAGGATCAACCATGCTCGTTAACGAATTGAACTCGAATAGAGTTCAAAGAAGTTGAATTATGCCAGAACTGTAGAAAGTTGCATAAAGATTATATTTTCAAGCTTAACGAGCAATAATTTAATAAGCCTTAAACAAGTTCGAACTTAAGTGAGACATGCCAAACTCGAATCTTAACTAGTCGAGCTGAGCCTTGATCACTGTTAAGTTTAAAAATTAGAAATAACTATATAAGAAAAGATAACCCTATTTTAGACTTAGTTACTAGGTATAACAAATTTTGGATTGCATAATCTATTGACTAACCAATAAATTTTGGATAAAAATCAAATTACTCTTTTAAATTCTTGTAATGCAAATTATATTAATCATAAAATTTAATAAAATGATTTTTTTCTAAATCAAATAATAAAGAGACATAATTGAAAGTGGTGTGTAATAAGAATCCCCAAATTACACTTTACGAGTTTTTTTGAGAGCTCTTTTGATTTTGCTCCAAACAGCCTCACTCTCTTTCTCTCTCCTCTCGCCCTCTCTCCTCGCTGTACATATGTATATCTGCGCCTCCATCGATTCTTCTACCGCCGCCGCCACAACCGCCGCCTGTTGCGCCACCTCCTTATAGGGTTTCCCCGAGCTGGATTCCGCATCCTCTCCTCTGCCAAAATCTCTCCGCCGCTCTTTCACAGGCTTCGTCGATTAATCGCCGGCCACTTTCCAGACCTAAATCCTGCCCGGCCCCAGTTTCATTCTTCTTTCTATAAGCCGGAGCTGAAGAGCGCGTAAAACCCCCCGTTTTTTCGGTGTAATCGTTTGGGATTAGGGTTCGGGTTATGAGTTGCCCTCGGCATTCAGTTCGACTAGGTCAGGGCTGAACAACATTCAAAATCACCGGTAGTTTTATGGCATTGGGGGATTTGATGGCGGCATCGCGGTTTTCACAATCTTCAACGGTGGTCTCGAATCACCTGGATGAATTCTCCGCGAACGGGAATCATGTGGAGGAAGATAGCGAAAGGAGTGTTTACAGTAGCAATAGCATTGCTAATAGTACTAGTGTTCGGGATTTAACCGAGACGGCCAGCAGTAGCTATGCGGCAATGACTACCGCGACGAGCATGGCGTACTTGCCTCAGACTGTTGTGTTGTGTGAGCACCGGCATGAGGCATTCGAGGACTGCACGCCCTCGGGGCCATCGGACAGTGGTTTAGTTTCCAAATGGAGACCTCGGGAGCGCGTGAGCTCTTGAATCCCTTTCCGTTCTCTTTCGAGAATTTATTTGATAAAGTTTTTTTGTTTCGGTTTCCAGTTCTGTTAACAATAGATTCGCTTAATCTTCAGTTCCCGAGTAATTTATTTGCTGTAAAATTGCAAAAATGTGGTTACGATTTAGACCTACCATATAGTGTTATTAACATGCTGCGAAAAACCACATTAGCTGACCAAAGTAACTCGCGGTTGCTGCTGTACTTGGAATCTAAACAAAAAGTTGATAATCATATGTATGTTGTGGTGCAAAAGATGACCGGTAGTAGCAGTTGTGTGGTGCTTGTGCTCCAACATTATTTTGGTGATGATTTGTTATGCACTACTTGTGAATGATGATAAAGAACTAGTACTTTCACATCTAATAGCAATGCATTGCTGTCATTTTTGCTAACACGTGATTAGTTTTGTTCTGTATATAGAGATGTGCAGCAACGTTTTAATACGACATGCAAAAGTTCTTAATTTGAGAACTGGAAAAAAGGCTTACCTTCCTTTCCCTTTTTTCTTCTTTTGCCATAATCCCTTTTTGACCACGATCCTGAAATTCTCTTCATGTAGTGGCCACAGTAATATGGATATGCCGGGTTTCTGTTATTTCATATTGAAGTTATTAACCTAGATAAAGATACTTTATCGATGGGGGTTGAATGTGAAGTCTTGTATTCCTTTTGTTTTTCTTTCTGTTTTGGTTATCTGGAAATTTGGTGATAGTATTGTATTCTTTTACTGTTTCTCGAATTTTATAGTGTTTATTGACTGACGGCTGCATGAAATGGTCTCTAAATTTTATCACATGTTTTATAATTGAGTATAGACGCAATTTAAAATTGCTAATGTGTCCTCTAAAGTGAACTTTGACCTGCTGAGCTCTATGGGCTGAGGCATATCATGGTTAATGAAATCAGTTTCTGTTGGTCATCCATTATATTTATTTTCTGTTGGTTGGTTATCCGTGACATAAATACTTTTTTGACTTCTCCATCCAGCTATACTTGTTTAGTTGCTTTGGTTATGCATGTTATCTTGTGAAAATTATTTACTGAAGAGTTCTCTCTTCTCCCTTTCATTGCAGATGAAGACGGGTTGTGTTGCTTTAGTTTTATGCTTAAATATCAGCGTTGATCCACCGGATGTAATTAAAATTTCTCCTTGTGCCCGGATGGAATGCTGGATTGGTATACTATTCTTTTCCTTTCTATACCGACTACTTACTCTGCAGACAGACTATGATTATCTGTTTGTGTCTTAAAAAAATTAGTTTGACTCATGATTGAAATTCGTGGCCTGGGTATATGTATGAAGTCTATAGTACTAATATTGAGATATCCATATTGATCACTTATTATTATTATTATTATTATTATTATTATTATTATTATTATTATTATTGGTATTTATTTTTTGGTTGGTTCTTACTTCTGATTTCTTTGACTTTTCACTTTTTCTGGCATAATGCGAAATCGATAATTTTTCTTCTATTGTGGATAAACATATGTTTTGTCATCATATGTGTGTAATCACTCTCTTTGCAGACCCATTCTCAATGGCACCTCAGAAAGCCCTTGAAACAATAGGAAGGACCTTGAACCAACAATATGAGAGGTGGCAGCCCAAGGTGTGGAAATTTCTATGCTTTCTTAATATTTATGCAATTCGTTAATGAGCTTACCAATGAATAATGTAGAAGTCGTAGATACGAATAGGTTATGTATATTCAGTATATCTGCAAGAATGCTGAACTATATCTGATTGAGGGCACATGGGCAGGCTCGTTACAAGTATTCATTAGATCCAACTGTAGATGAAGTGAAGAAATTGTGTACAACATGCCGCAAATATGCAAAAACTGAGAGGGTTCTTTTTCACTACAATGGACATGGAGTGCCTAAGCCTACACCTAGTGGTGAAATCTGGCTATTTAATAAGGTCCTTATTCTAATATGTTTTTTCATGCTTTTGTTCCTAAACCTCGCGGCTGTCCATTTCTCTGTCTTCCTATACTCATTTAGTTGTTTATTTAGAGTTATACACAGTACATCCCTTTGCCGGTTGGTGATCTGGATTCCTGGCTGAAGACCCCTTCAATATATGTGTTTGACTGCTCTGCTGCTGGGTTGATTGTCAATGCCTTCATTAATGTAATGTTTTTGAACCAATAAATGACATATTTTGTTGATACTTGGTTTGTTTGAGACCTGTGTTTGAGACTCGTGTTTGTTTCGTTACAGCTCGAGGAGCTTGGTACTTCTGGCCCTGGTCCTTCTTCTAGGGACTGTATTTTGCTTGCAGCCTGTGAAGCTCATGAAACACTTCCTCAGAGTGCTGAATTTCCCGCTGATGTATTTACTTCTTGCCTCACAACACCCATAAAAATGGCATTAAGATGGTAACCCACTGCCCATAACTCTGTCTCTCCAACTGCCAATTCCTTTTATTGTCAGCTTTTGAATTGTGTGAGATAAACTATCTGTAGAAGCTCATTTTGTTTTTTTCATTTGTGAATATATATTTTTACTTTGCTTTACATTCTGTTCAGTGTTTTGGGGATGACCAAAAAAGAACTAATTTCCCATCATCCATTTTTCATTGTTCCATCAAAGGTGTCACACATATTATTTTCTTTCCTGGTTATCTCTGACTCTCTGAGAAACCAAGCTGAAAAGATGAAATGGACCCCCCCCCCCCCNNNNTCCAAAAAAAATAAAATAAAATAAAAAATGAAAGCTAACTCATTTCTTTTGGAAAAGAGCTTTCTTTGTCATAAAGGTTGTTGTATATATAAGTGGGTTGAGTGTCGATACATGTGAGTTCAGATGCATGAATCTCTGCTTATGTCCACTCTCGAAGTTGTTCAATCTTTGTGCCGTGGTATTGTTCGATACTGTATATTGACAACCAAATGCTGTAATTTGTATCTTCAGCCAGTCATAGTTGCTCATTTTTCCAATTGTTGCCATTTCTCTCAATCAGAGAAGTTTTGACATGGCTTACTACTTTTGCATGTGCAATATTTTATGTATATATTTTGCTTCCTTAATATTTCCTTAGGCATATGCTGGCTATGAACGTAATGTGAAATTTTCTCCAGGTTTTGCACTCGATCCTTGCTTCACGAGTCCTTCGATTATTCCCTGATTGATAGAATTCCTGGACGCCAAACAGACCGGAAGACCCTTCTTGGGGAGCTGAACTGGATATTCACAGCTGTGACTGACACTATTGCCTGGAATGTGCTCCCGCATGGTAATCAAATAATGCTGTAGTTAATTTGTATCCATAATATCTTGGGCCACAAAATTTTCTGGTCGGGTATATCTAATCCAGTGTCTCTTAAATTTCAGACTTGTTCCAGAGATTGTTCAGGCAAGATCTTTTAGTTGCCAGCTTGTTTCGAAATTTCTTGCTTGCTGAAAGGATTATGCGTTCCGCAAATTGTTCACCGATTTCACATCCCAAGTTGCCGTCAACTCATCAACATCATATGTGGTAACTTCTCATCGCGTGTACTCTTTTCCTTGGTGCATCTATGTGTCCATTCCATGGCTTAATATTTAACTAACTTATTCTTTGTTATTGTGGATGAGTATATAATTATGTTCATTATTCCACAGGGATGCATGGGATATGGCTGCTGAAATCTGTCTTTCTCAGCTTCCAACATTGGTCGAGGACCCAAATGCAGAGTTCCAGGTACCCGCAATTAAAGTTAATTTCTCATTTGCATTTATAAATATTAGGCAGCTGATAATTTAAAATAGAAAGAAGCACTGAACATTTTTTTGGAATAAGTAGGCTAACTTACCAGCCTGATGCATCATTGCCTTGTTTTCATTTCAGCCGAGCCCATTTTTCACAGAGCAGTTAACAGCTTTTGAAGTGTGGCTTGATCATGGTTCTGAACACAAGAAGCCGCCCGAACAGTTGCCAATTGTTCTTCAGGTGGGAATCACTCAATACAACAGCTGGGCGGGTTGCATATGTTGCTGGCCATATGAATGTCCTCTGGGATTTTAGGGATTTTGCTTTTCCATTTTTCCGAGTCTTTGAATTTTTTCTTCCAACTAGAATGAAAATGTAATATACAAAAATAGCATTTTCAGTCTTTGAATCTTCTGTGGAAAATTTTTGGGAGAAAACTGTACTCTTGGTGTTAAAGCAGTATCTTGGTTGGCCGTATTTGAGAATTAAGTCTTTAATTATCGGTCATAATCCCTTGTCTTCTGCTGCTGACTGAGATGGTTGCAGCTTCTTTACCGAGGAAAGAAATCTTGGATCTTCAATGGCTTATAATTTCTATTTTCCTTGATAGAACACTTGCCTATAGATTTTACTGATACCTTGTTGTGTATCTTCTTATTTTCAATGATATATTATTTTTATGAACTTGTTGCAATCTGTCTTTATTGCTGTTACTCAGGTTCTACTTAGTCAATTGCATAGATTCCGTGCGCTGGTGCTTCTTGGCAGATTTTTGGATATGGGACCATGGGCTGTGGATCTGGTAATTGTTGGATAATTTGTTATTATTATGTTGCTTAGTCAAATGCAAAACTATGTGGTTTAATATACTTATTTGCCCCTTTCAGGCCTTATCCGTGGGAATATTTCCTTATGTGTTGAAGCTTTTGCAAACTACCACGCCAGAGCTTCGACAAATTCTTGTGTTTATCTGGACAAAGATACTTGCATTGGATAAGGTATATCTAGAAATTCATTATGGTCTTACTGTTTTCAAGTCTCACTTGTACTGCAAAACGAACTACTATCCGTGTCTTCCACTGTATTCTTCTTTCAGGCATCCCCTTGTTTATATCAGTATTCTTGAAAGGGGAATCAGGAAGTGAATCCATTGGTTATATGCGTTGTATTCAGTAATGTGACATGTCTTAAAGTTGCGATAGACACCACATAAATGCTAAAGACATATCATCTTCATGGATGCACTATAATATGTATTAACCCATATAATATTGTTTTTAATTAAGTTAATACATAGATATGTCCTTTCTTCATGTGTTTCTTAATTGTCTTAACAAAAATACGAGGGTGTGAAAATAGAAAAAAATAAGCTGATTGGAAAGTGAGGCGTAGGGGTGGAGTCCGAAGTAAAACTGCTAGTTGGACAGTCAATAATTGATGGTTGCAGAAATTTTCATCTTATGCCTGTCTTGTTGCTTCGTGTTGGTGAACATACTCCAATGCACAACATCAGTGTTCTTCCATGTCTCTACGCTCACTACCATTTTATGTATTAGTTATTTTGGAGGTAAATAAGTTGAATCTCAACAATATTTTTTGTTTCTTCAGTCTTGTCAGGTTGATCTCGTGAAAGATGGGGGACATATATATTTCATTAGGTTCCTCGACAGTGTAGAAGCTTACCCCGAGCAACGAGCAATGGCTGCATTTGTTTTGGCTGTCATTGTAGATGGTCACAGGAGGGGCCAGGAGACTTGCATTGAAGCTGGTCTTATACATGTATGTCTAAAGCATCTTCAATGCTCTTCCTCAAGCGAGACACAAATGGAGCCTATTTTCCTTCAATGGATATGTTTGTGCCTTGGGAAATTGTGGGAGGATTTTTTAGAAGCTCAACTGATAGGAATTCAGGCTGATGCCCCTGCTATTCTTGCACCTCTACTTTCCGAACCCCAGCCTGAGGTTTTTTCTCTCTTCTATTACTTGAACTTGTAGTATAATCATACTGTTTTAGATAGTTAATGTGAGTTGCACGGTGTAATCTGGGTATATATTTTTTAAGGTCCGTGCAGCAGCTGTTTTTGCCCTTGGCGCTGCCCTTGACGTGGGGTTTGACTCATCTAGAGATGGTCACGGAGAGGAAGATTTGGATGATGATGAAAAAATTAAGGCTGAAGCTGTCATTGTTAAGAACCTTTTGAATGCTGTTTCTGATGGAAGCCCCCTGGTCCGAGCTGAAGTTGCTGTCGGTATGTAAAACTTCATCATCGTTGCCTGTCTTGATGCATTGTGTGCTTTCCTGGGATTAGAAAGTTCTCTCCCCAACTTTATTGAATACATCTTTATCTATCTAACCACGAGAAAAAATGAACCATCATCATTTGAATCCTTACAAATAAACCTTGTTTGCAGCTCTGTCTCGGTTTGCCTTTGGTCATATTAAACACCTAAAGTCGGTAGCTTCTGCATACTGGAAACCCCAGTCCGGTTCTGTGCTTACTTCCTTGCCGTCTTTTGCGTTCAAGGGTTCCAGTAGTGGCTATACAACTCCAACGCACTACATGCCACATGGGAGTATAATCCCTTCTTCTATTGCTCCCTTACTCCGGGTTGGAAATGACGGACAGACGGTGGCTCGTGATGTTAGAGTATCCACCAGTAGTCCCCTGGCTACCCCTGGAATAATGCATGGATCTCCACTTTCTGATGATTCGTCTCATAATTCTGATTCTGGGGCACCAAATGACAGTGCTAGCAATGGGGTTCTCAACCATTCAACGCGAAGGCCACTGGATAATGCACTATATTCACAATTTGTATTAGCTATGTGTAATCTAGCCAAGGATCCATCACCACGTGTTGCAGGCCTTGGACGGAGGGTGTTGTCTATTATAGGTATTGAACAAGTAATTGCAAGACCTGCCAAGCCTGTTGGTGTGGGTGCGCGTCTTGGTGAATCAGCTGCGACCGCGGGCGGTAGCATTGCTGGACTAGCTCGTTCCTCATCTTGGTTTGAATTAAATGGAGGTAAAACTTCCGTTGTTCAACTTAGTTTAAATTGAATGGAGATGGGCATGTTGTGTCATGTTTTTGTTGTTGCTTGTTCTTTTTACTTTTCATTTATAATCAGGGTCATTTCTGCATTGTCCTTTCTATTATTTTTTATTACTTTTAATATTCACGTTGAAGTTTGTTGTTATTTGCCTTTTACTTTCTAATATTGATTTATTTGTGTTTTGCTTTCACACTGAATTTCTTTAGGTGGCCACTTGCCGTTGACTTTTAGAACCCCTCCTGTTAGTCCACCTAGACCAAGCTACTTGACTGGAATGCGGAGAGTCTGTTCATTGGAATTTAGGCCACATGTGATGAGTTCTCCAGATTCAGGACTCGCTGATCCACTCTTAGCTTCAGCTGGACCTTCTGGTGGTTCAGAACGTAGTTTTCTTCCTCAGTCAATGATTTATAATTGGAGTTGTGGTCACTTCTCGAAGCCGCTTCTTACATTGATAGATGATACTGAAGATATAAATGCTAGAAGAGAACAACGGGAAAAATTGGCCCTGGATCAAATAGGGAAATGCCAACGCTTTGGTAAGTTAATTAAAAACCCTTAATTCGTGGAGTTAACTTGATGTCTTCTAATGTTGGTTTTTTTTTTTTTTTTCCTTGTCAGCTGTGAATAAGCTGCATAATCAAATTGCCAGTTGGGATACAAAGTTTGAGACTGGCACCAAGACTGCTTTACTGCAGCCTTTCTCGCCTGTTGTGATTGCTTCAGATGAAAGTGAAAGGATTAGGTAGGCAAACTCTGGGGAATATATTTGTCGCACAAAATACTCTATTTTACTTGAGATTTTTTCAAAATGATTTCTTTATAATATATTAACTCTTCATGTGTAATATTTTAGGGTGTGGAATTATGAGGAAGCAACCTTGCTCAACAGTTTCAATAACCATGATTACCCTGACAAAGGAATTTCCAAGTTGTGCCTTGTAAATGAACTTGACGAGAACTTGCTTCTTGTTGCATCAAGTAAATATCTTCCCTGCAGTTGTAAGCTTTCACTTACAGAGTTTCTGTCTATCTTTAAGTGGAGCTTGACTTTACTTTGCATGTGTTAATTCAGATGATGGAAATATCCGGATTTGGAAAGATTACGCTTCAAAAGGACAACAGAAGTTAGTTACTGCTTTTGCTTCAATTCAGGGTCACAGACCTGGGGTCCGGAGTGTTAAGGCTGTGGTGGATTGGCAACAACAGTCTGGATATCTTGTACGTGAAGCACATTATTTGAAATTCATGCATTTTGTTCTTTAATTTCTTAGGTCCGTAACACTCAGATACATTATTTGAAATTCATCGATTTTAATCTGCCCTGCGCAGTTTGCCTCTGGTGATATATCATCTATCATGGTTTGGGATATGGACAAAGAGCAGCTTGTCAATAGCATTCCCCTAGCACCTGAATCAAGCATCTCTGCTTTGGTAGGTTTTACACAGCTGCATTTGAGTTGATTAGTGACTGCTGAGTAATTCGTTCAGCCTTTTCATTCGATACTGTGATGCTTCTCATATGAACTGTCGGACATTCTTCTATTTGTTTATTCTTAAAAATGCAATTCCTTCTCTGAGTCTTTTTCAACATATACTGAAAGAAATGAGACATGCCAGTCGTGATTGAACTGTGCCTCTACCTCTTTGTTTTATGCACTTAAATTCGATAATTAGTTCCCACTTTTATTTGATGGAATGCTCCTGAATTGTTAATTTACTAATATGATAAATTGTGTAGGCTGCTTCTCAAGTTCATGGAGGTCAATTTGCTGCTGGCTTTGCCAACGGTTATGTCAGATTATATGATGTCCGCACTCCTGAGATGTAAGAATATCATGTTTTCTTTTATAAAACAAAGTTCATCCTCCATGGTTATTTCTGCTTTTTTTTTTTTTTGTTCCTTATTTTTGAGATCCACCTGATTTTGTTCACTCCACGTATACCTTTTTACTCCGACAGGTGAACACCACCTTTCATAGTGCTTATCTTTATTAACTTTCTTTCAATCTTGGACCGTTTTGCTTTATCATTTTCCAATCTTATGGAAATCCTTATTAACACCTTATATTCACCCTCATGTCCCTAATTCTGTAATTTATATCTGTACTATTTAGGCTTGTTAGTGAAACTAGGCCTCACCTTCAACCAGGCGAAAGAGTTGTAGGTATTGGCTTCCAGCCAGGTCTCGAACCTGCAAAGGTGACCCTCTCTCTCTCTCTCTCTCTCTCTCTCTCATTCTTAACAAGACTTAATTAGCAAAAATAGTAACAAGGATACCAAAAATTTCGATTATCGGTTTGCATTCTTTAACAAAGACTTCTACTTACTGTTTTTTTTTCCCGGTTCATCTTCTGATTTTCACAGGTTGTTAGCGCTTCGCAAGCTGGAAACATCCAGTTCCTGGACATGAGACACGCGAAAGAGAAATATCTCACAATCGATGCTCACAGAGGATCCCTCACTGCCCTTGCAGTCCACCGGCACGCGCCCATCATTGCCAGCGGCTCGGCCAAGCAGCTCATCAAAATCTTCAATTTGGAAGGCGACCCACTCGGCACCATAAGGTACTACCCGACTTTCATGGCCCAGAAAATCGGGTCTGTTAGCTGCCTCACTTTCCATCCTTACCAAGTGATGCTTGCTGCTGGTGCTGCCGATGCCTGTGTCTCCATATATGCGGATGAGATTTCTCCATCGAGATGAATTACGCAAGCTCGAAAATTTTAGAAAAAAGAAAAAGATAAGATGTGTTCTCGGTTTGCTGGCAGGTGGGACCAGCGCGTGAAAGGTGTATAAATAATGTTATTAATTTAGTCTCCTCATCTGGGTCTGACTCGGAAAAAAAAGAAAAAGAAAAAAGAGAGTTATAAAGAAGATGAAGAACTTGTTCTGTGGAGGCTTTGGCAGAATAATGTCTGTTTATAGGTGAAGGTGAAGATGTAAATATGTGTTTTTTTTTTATTTTTCTTTCATTTTTCCTTAAATTTGTTTGTTTGAGTTTCTACTTTGTGTGTGCTTTTTTTTTTCTTAGTCTTTTTCCTTCCCTTCTTTTATACTCTTCCGGGAACATCGTTCAATTTGTACAGATTTTAAGTGTCTTCGACTAATATAATTCAATTATTAACAGCTTATGTGTTTCAGTTTTATTATTATTATTATTATTATTATTATTATTATTATTATTATTATTATTCCCGTATAACAGCAAACAAACCCTTAGTGGAGGTGACCTTTGTCTTTCCGAGTTGCAATGACCATCACTTATATACATGAAAGATTCACTTATTTGAGAGTATTTATGGCTTTCAAATGAACTAACCACTAATACTAACTAGCTGCAAAAACACTGGCAATTTGCTTAAAATATATTTATCAAACGGCATACGAAATTCAGATTTTAAAACAAAAAAATGAATTAAAATATGTGTTTGTTCTTTTTCCGATCTTCAAATTTTAGTTTGTTGTATAATTCATGATAAGATATGTGAGGGAGAAGAGAAAAGGTAAGTAATTCAAATTTTAGTTTGTTGTATAATTCATAGATTACATGCAATTTATTAGGAAAACAATCAACCATAAAAAATATCATCATTATCTACTTTACTCGATTTTTGTAATTAAGAAAAGTTAAAATGATTAAAACGGTAATTAAAACACTGTCTCGCATAATTGTCTTTTCAGAAACAATATGTAAACATGTATTTTAAATCATTACTCGTGAGTCGTAAGACAAATCAAATTATATATTTGTTGATATCTATATCTATATATATATAAACAGATTTACCATTTTTTAAAAATAGCAAGTCAAATTTCTGGTCAAATTTGGACACATTAATTAGTTACTATTAATGGCAATTTTTTTTGTTACTTTAATTAATAACTCTTTAATCACGGAACTGATTGCATATCAAATTTAGTTTGTTAATTGTTAATTTGTTAAAAGCAATTGTTAATTGTTGATTTGAATTGATTTAAAATTAATTGATTGCATATCAAACATATTTATTTAGTTCAAGTGTCCACATAAATCGGTCCACATAATTCGTTTCACATATCAAACGTATTTATTTAATTTTGAACTGGTTATGTATTTTGGAGGGCCCAATATATTGTTGGGTTAAATAAATGTGATTATTATCTTATATAGAAATATCAACTTTGCTAAGAAACCATATGGTTGGTTCTCTTATGGAACCAACCATCAATGAGACAATGCTATGTATTATTCACAGCTCCATGTGGCACTGTCTCATTGGTGATTGGTTGCATAAGGGAACCAACCATCTGGTTTCATAGAAGAACTGATAGATATATAGAGAAAATTTATTTACCAAAAATAATAACAAAAGAGTTAACAAATAATGCGTTAGACGTTTGTACCAAAAGACCTCTATTGTAGATTATCAAGAAAGACGTTTTACAATCTCTGTTATACTTGTCTATGCAATGCGATAGACGATGTACCAAAAGATCAAACAAATAATGTTATATACAATGATGTGTTTAATAATATATAAATTACATTTTGTTTTATTACAATATGTATTGTTATACATCCAAATTTAAATGATTACCTTAATAAAACTACCCCCTGCACCGCACGGTTACCACACTAGTTTTAAGTAGATATCATGAACTTGTATAATTTTAAAAATCTCTATATATATAATTGCTGGCAAATGCATTTAATAAAACGTTTAATAAAACCTTCATAATTTTCCCGCTCATTTTTTCAATTAATGTAGAAACGTTACCTTTTACATTAATAAAGTGTAATAACAATTTTAAATTAATTTATTATATAATATTACTACTAACACTAACTGATTATAATTTTACATTAAATAGATGTAGAAGTTACATACTTTTAAAAAATTGTATTGCAATTTTTTTCTTTAAAATATTTTTTTGTAAAATAAAATTATTATTGTCTTTTATCTAATATTAATTAATTGGCACGAGTGTCATAGTTAAACACCTTGAAATCATTTAGACAATTGCTATAACAATGATAAAAAAATTTGTAATACTTTTCTAACTAATTAAATGTATGGTCCCTCTAGACTACTAAATTATATTGTCCTTTAAAATTTATAGCATCAATATAAATATTCATACGTAAGTTAAATAATTAATAATTTATATATACACTACACATTTGCATATAGTCAAAATTTAAAATGTAATACATCAATTATCTAATATAAAATTTTATATATTGTATGCATACATATAATATATAATTTTTACTTTTTTTTTGTGCATGTGCACAGATGAATAATAGTAACATTTAAAATGCGTATCATCATCATAAATATAAAACAAAACGCTGCCACATCTATATGTTATATAAAGAATGAAAATTTTTTAAGGCATTGATTGTTGGCATAATTCCAAAGATTTTGTTAATATCTCAG